>OX352196.1:11800000-12377928 GCA_947086425.1 Xanthorhoe spadicearia
GGGTCTCAATCCACTCGCCAACCGCTCGTATCTCTCTCGACTTCCCGATGTCGCGATGCGCACGCGCACAATCTGTGCCATCGATCGCCGCTAATTGATCACCGCACCTGTGCGCGGACGGACGCGTCTGCTCCGCCAGATGGGATCGGCTCGGCTCTCTTTATTTCTGTTTGAAGTGCTGTCCAGATTTAATTTATGATCTCACGCTCGCTTGAAGAAGACATGCTAAAGTAAATAGGGTTTTAACTTTTTTATAGTTGTTGATATTGATGGACACAAGAAACGTTGTACACACACGTTACGTGTTTAATAATAATAATAATAATATCACGTTAACGTGTTATATACACAGCAAACAAAACATTAATTTTAGAAATTACTACTATGCATTGTTTAATTGAACACCCTCTAAATTTAAAACAATGTAAGATTCTTAGGTATCTGTTAGATTTTTCTAACACACAACCTGATGTTAAACAATAGAAAAATCAGATAAAGTGTCAGGCTTGTATTTCTAAACGCATCGAAACTGATGTAATCTATTAAATCTAAGATCTAACCCTCCGTTGAATGCGCCATTAGATGGAGAGGTGGCGAAAACTGAACAATAGAGGACGCACTCAGGGCTAGGAGTATAGATTAAACAATAGTTCTGCTAGAAGTGGCGAAAAAGTAACAATAGGGGAGATAGGTGCACGATGAACAATGAGGCTCGCCGCGGGCGGAGCCGCGATGGAGGTACGAAGGGATGTTTGCTGGACGATCCAGATGGAATCGAATAAGGGAAGGGTAAGTTTGGGTAAATCGTGAGATAGAATAGGTAAAAACAACAATATGTCAAATACAGAAGTTGCAGATGAGGGAACTATTGCTTTTTGCATCGCACTTTTACGATATTGCATATGTTCTGGTTTAACCGTCCGTTTACAAGTTGGTCAACTGTTGATCCCGCGGTAATGTAAGTCACGTTGAACTTAGATTTTATAAGCTTCTAGTTAAGTTTCCGTCTGGATTCCATGTCGCAGTCCTCTGGCGATAACTTAGCAGTTAACCGCAGGATAATTGGAGTTACATTGTAGCCGTGCCTCGTAACATCTTGTTGGGTCCTTCAGACCAGTACTTGATACTTTGTAGGGTAATAGATTCATTACTGGATTTGTGTAGAAAAGCTTATTTTATTTAAAGAATACACCATTGATAAATGATGTATATTTAAATAATTATTGTGAAAAGCAAGACTAAGAGACTGAAAAATTCAAGGAATGCATCTTTCAATATTTAAAACTACTGACACCATGATGCAATGCAATTCCAAGAAATTTAAATTCCACTTATATTTAACCCTTAACCACTGACGTGTCATTTTGTAGCGCTACTACTGACGTACGAATGACGTTCGTCTGCGTTTTTAAAGACCTCTGAGGTAGTCAATAAATGCAATTAATTATGTTTATTGTTAGATTTATTTTAATACATGTCTAAAACAATATAATAGAAAACAATAAAAATAAAAAATATGAATAGAAAAATATTTATTGACGAATATGTGTAACGGCATCGAAAAAAATTAGGTATATTTTAAAAAAATCGATAAAATAAACCTGTTAACTATAGGAACTTTTTTCCTTCGTTTTCTCATATAGCTAAGATGGTTTTTATGAGATTAGTAACACATAATCAGAAAATCATATTTAAAAGCACTTTTTAACGGCAGTTCTTGTAGGTTGATTTTGAATATTGCAAGTAGATAAGATTTTCATAGATTTAACAACTACAATAGCTAAAACGTAGTTTTCTTTTTTTTTTCATTTTATTAGGCGGTTTCAGAAAGAATTTTCTGACCCAAAATACGCCCCCGTAAGGCTCCTTGAGCTCGTAAGAAAATTGTGACTTTGGATATTTTTTTCTTCAAGTATAGCATTATTATACGTTTTCCTAGCTTGAACTTTCTGTAATTTACGAGATTTAGAAGGTAAAGGCAAAATTTTATTCAATCGCCATACATTTTCAAATCAAAAAAAGTTACACTAACACTGACCATACGAATGTGGTACGTCAGGTCTTCCAGTTTACCTATTTACACTTGTGTCACGTTTTTGTTTTCCCGGCTGTGCATGAGTCACTACCAGCTAGGAAACTACCAAAAACGGCTAACTTGTATTACCGCGGAAAATGAAGTTCTGAAGGAAAAACTAATTCGGCGACGAATCTCATTCGTACGTCAGTGGTTAAGGGTTAACAATCATCTTACTATTTTAACAAATCTAAAAGTTCTTCGTCGACCCTTTAAATGATAGGATAAAGCATCAGTTCCCTGTCCATCGGCAATCTATTGCCATATCCAGTGTTTCCCCGTTGTGGTGTACAAGGCTAGCTATTAGAGCGTTTGGTAGACAATATGGGAGATGCAAGATTGTGTCCATTGTTCCTGACAAGCCGCGCCGACGGCCCCCGCCCGTGTGGTCGCCACGCGAGCCAGCGCCCATCCTCACACCGACCAGTATTACAACTTATCTAGAATTAGTTATTTATTTGTTTACAGAAACTAAACTAATACATAATTTATATAACTGTACAAAATACAAATAGAACCAGTTGAACATATTATACGTGGTTTTTTATACCCATGACGCGCGAACTCTAAGTGTAGAATCACAGATACCCATGTGACTTTACGTTGTAATCTGATATTCAATGTTAATTTCACAGATAAAAATACAATACCAAAACTAAGGTAAAACATGTGTAGATATGGCACATCTGATGGAAAGCGATTACCGTAGCTATAGATACCAAATGGTTTATCTATAAAAATTGCAGTTCATCAACACCCCAATCACATAGTATGAAGTTGCGATACCGCTGGCTACCCAGCGTCGTCGCCGGTAGATCCTTGATAGCACATTCAATGTACCTTACACAATGTTTTATGACTATTGCCGGTGTGTGCCGGAGAGGCTCGCTCAATGGAGCTGTGTTTAGAGTGTGATTGGCGCCGGCGTTTGCCGGCTGATAACTACGGATCAGCGATCAATAACCAGAGATCCGATGAGATTCCTTGTGTCGGGTACAGTGTTCATTAATTCGAACATACTGCGAACTCTATGAACTAATGGTATTTCTTAAACTTTCGAGATCACAATTCATATTTTTGAAATAGGTTTTTATCGCGTTATTTTTATTGTTTAATTTCATCGGTGGTATGAAAAACTAAAAGTATCATTAAACCACAACACGAAGACCACTTAAGTTCCAGTTACGTCACGATATCGTCACAAAGTTTATGTTTAGATACTAAGGAAGTTTCTCTCTCTCTTCCGGGACCTTAAAAAGGTAAATAGTTACAGTAGTAAATTAATGCCAATTACGTATATTTTTATCGCAGAAGTATTTTGAAAATTCGTAAGCAGAAACACCTGAACCTACTCGTAGGTGCAGGTGAAAATTATACTTTAGTATCTTATTTTAGCTCCGTCTCCCAATTACAGCAAGGATTGTGTGGAATAATAAACTGACATCAATTCTCATCTAAAAATGCCCACACAATGTGAATTTCAAATTCAACATCCCCGGAAAGCGTCGGCTCTAAGCTCTCGACGCAGTGAAGTGATTGACGAAACAGATTGTAACGAGTGCAGACGTATGCTAATGCTAGTCAAAGAATTGACGGAGGCAGGAAGACAGCACGAAGCTGAGAAATGATCAGAAATACCAGGCTTCCAATCATGCAAAGGAGGTTGGTTCATGTCGTAAGAAAAGATGGTTGTACTCAGAAGCATCATCACGACGTGCTCAACCTTTGACATTTGCACTGAAAGCTGCACTTTTGTTTGATCACGTCATCGAGATAACAGTTTAATTTTTCCTAGTGAATATTTAGAATCACCCCTAGCACTTCTAAAATTTGATGCAAATAGTAATGCGATTACGAAAAATCGCGATAGAAGTATCAAATCAGAATGGTAGGAAAAACAATGATAAAAACACAGTATTTGTTAGCTCTAGTTTGCATTTGGTGCGTGTTCTAAAACTGTTAGTCGAGCCAGGCTATCGATTATGGTGTCTCTATGACGGGCTAACTGACAATCGTAGAAACTCGTAATGCCAGAGTTTATAAGGCAAGCGATACAATCCAGATTCTAGAACGAAGTGAAACCTGGCCATTTCTCCGCGGCAAATACGTAATCAAACATAAAGGCCACTCCGAATGTAATATTACACTTGATTGCGTCTTAATAACTCTCTCACACTTTCTTTCGGCCACTCATGGTGCATTGTCTCTGATGCAACCAGCATTAAATGATCTCTATCTAAAGGCTTAATGAAGAGGAACCTGCCGACAAATGATATCCTGAAAGCTCATGTTATGTTGGTCGCATATCAGCCCTTTTGTGCGTGATTTTTAATAACACCTACTTGCAAAGTCACTGACAAGGTAATATTTATTTAAAGTGCGACCAGCGATTAAAACAATATCTTATTCAGTTAAGCTTAAAGCCAATTTTGGCTTGAGAGTGGATCGGGATTATCGCTTGCCTTGCAGGAATGAGTAATCTATTTTGAGTTGGAAAATTATAGCACATTTTAATTAGGTACATAGAGACGTACGCAGTTTTTATTCATGTTAAACGATCTCCGATGAGCCGACATCCCGCCGAGTTAATCTCGGCCTTGTTTCGTCGGCGGTTTTTGTAAGGGTCATATAAGCAGCAAAAATGCGGTCAGAATGACCACAGCGACATTAAAAGAAGATTTATTAAAATGTCCATTTTAATGCATTCCCACGAAATGCAACTAGACACAAAATAGCGAGTTTTTTGTAATTCCCATTGTTGTAAACGCTACAATTAGGTACGATGTGGAGGAACGCACGTATAATAACACGTACAGTAGGTAGCTAATTATGAAAAACAAACAAAATTAGGCGCCTGTGTAATTACTGGCTGTAATCACTATTATAGTCTGTTGCAGTACTCGGTATTGTTGTGTGGGCTTGCTCGAACGTGATTATTTACTAGTACTTAAGTGCTAAAATACTTTGTAATGTTCATTACAAAAATCTTATAAGGTTCTCATTAATGACTTGTTAGTGGAATGTGCTTATCAAATTAACTTCATTGGAATCAGATGAATGAACTTCAAATTAAAATGCAATGCAATTTGTAAAATGTGATTGAAGAATGATTTATGCTTGGGATTCCTAAGACCTAGTTTGCGGTTTGAGCTTTTGCGATTCACGAGCCAGGTTGTCTAAAAGCTTGAGAACCTGTAGCTTACTCATAATGTGAAAAGCTGTCTTTGACTTCACTAGAAATGTCTTTCTTCATCTACAACTTTCTTTTTGACTTTTAAGTTGTAAAAGAAAACATTTAAGTTAATATAACCAAATAGTTCTAAAGGTTCAAGTTGTAGAGTTCTAACTCATCCAATGACAAAGTGAAGCTGTATAATATCTGTGAATAGACTAGTTTTTCTCTTATTGGTTGTTAGCTCACGTAGCAGTAACCTTATACAAAAGTGGTGGGACATACGTCAGCGCGCCCACGCGTGCGCAGGCGCCGTGCGAACCGATCGCAGATGCCTTAGTTATTATCACACTAAATAGATATTCCGTACCAGATGATTGGTACAGGGTGGGGCATATTCTATAGAAACGGCCTTTATTTACTACTCATAATATATTCTTTAGGTGGCGATGGAAATTCGATTTGTTAGGTTAAAAAAATCGATTGCTTTATTTTAAAATGTATTATAATATTTTTATTTTTTAGAAACAGGACGGAAATTTTATTAGGGAAATAGGCATTCAATCTTGTTTCCAGCGACAGTTATGGGTAGTTAGATCATCAAAAAGTTGATTAGGTAGATGATGAACGACCGTGCAATGCCGACACTTTTACTAGCTCATACTATCATTACGAAAATCTGTAGGTTTTTCAACTTCAATTTAAAACAGGTGGAAACCATTTTTGATTTATAGAAGTAGGCTAGAACTGGCCAATACTGATAAAAAGAAATAAAGAAGACAGACATAGGAACATTTTTTTCGGTAGGATCGCATTAACTTCGTCTTACATGCTAGATGATTCTAATGCAGCTCCCAAGCTAACCTAAACCTTCTCACCCCGTATCATCATCATCATTCTCCTGCCCTTATTCCACGCTAGGTGGGGTCAGCCCAACATGTCTTCTTCTTCCATTCATCTCTATCATTCGTCAACTCCGAATTCACTCCTCTCACATTCATATCCTCTTTCACACAATCCATCCACTTTTTCCTCGGCCTTCCCCTACTTGTTTCCTCACCCCGTATACAGGCAGTATCTCATACGAGTTATAGGTAGTATTTCACAGCAGTTAGCGGAGATTGCGCGCGACAGAAATACACCGCCATTTATGTGGCCGGCATAATTGAGTGCTATCAGGATCTAATGCTCAGGACCAAGTTAGATTACTTTTGAAAACGTGTGAGCCACCGTTCCGGTTATGCCTCAATGAATATCAATGGCTTTAACTCGCTTCCGCATACCGGTCCAATAGTTTACATTATGAGAAAATAAAATATGATACGACTTTATTCCAATGCGGCAATACTAAGATAATAGAAAAGGATGAGTTTAAGAAGAACCCAGATTATAACACCAAAAAAGTAAATGAAATGAAATGAAATATGATCACGACTGTATCCCAGGGAGCGGTAGACTTTTCTTAGAGATCTTTATGTAATTCTTTAGATCCTTTGAAGATGTCTAATGAGGTAGTCAGAGGTATGTCCAAATATTATATTCGGTACATGCCCACTCTTTGCAGAAGTTAACTTTCCATACGTGACAGGTTGCAAGCCCATCGACGCTGCTAGAAAGCTAACTGGTTTCCTCACGATGTTTTCCTTCACCGTTTAAAGCTCGTGTTAAAGCGCATTTAAATTTTTCGATACGAAAAGTTCATTGATGCACGGCCGGATTCGATCCCACGACCTTCGGAATGAAAGTCGAAGTACCAATCCACTGGGCCAACACGGCTTTTACCAAAAAAGTTGCCAATTAAAAATTAAGACGGAGCATAAAAGCTTGAGGCAATAAAATGCGAAGCCAACTTAGTACAAAATGTTTGTAATTAATTCGAAATGTTTAATGAGCTGCGTATGATGGAGTGAAATTAATGTTCTAGATGGACCATCTGTACATAGTAAACTTTTATCTGTGGTATGATGTATGTTATTTATAATAATCCCGATCTATTTTAAGATCATTGAGTATAAGAATCAGTATTCTTAGTTATAGAATTCGGTTCGTTTGAAGTAGATGTTCACGCCGCGTGATCACAGAGCATTTCACAAGTCTATACGACTCTGTAATTTGGAGCGTAATGGGCATAGTGCACCGCGCCCAATCTTCTCATCAAATATTGGGCTATAGACCACACAAGTACGGCTAGGTAGCTATCAAAACAATAAATGGGAAAGAAAATAAAAAGTATGAGAGAAATATGCTTATAATGTGTTATCATACGGACATTGTGATCAAATTGGGGATTGTTAGTAGCTTGGGTACCCCTAAACTTGGTAGTTAATTTGCAGCCTCGCCTCGTCTATAAAAACGTTATGCCATGACAAACACACACACCTTATGCGGACTAAAAACTTCCTGACCAGGGTAAGTCACTATCTCATACGTGGTTACTTTTTATAAAATAAACAGAAATGTACAAAAACTCACGGAAATCCAAAAGATGAGTAACTTACCGATAACATAAGCGATTTTCCCAACAGTCATGCATACTTGCGTGCGCGTTGATGTCTTTTCTATTGGGCAAAACAAGACGCGTCTCGAAGAAACAGCTTATGTCACTTTACAATATTTTTTAAGAACTAATCAATGCATTATTACTTTAACGTTTTTACTAAAAATAAATTGTAAATTCAAGATTTATATTTTTTTAGATAAACTAAAAAATTTATGCCTTAAAAAAATTATTTGACAATTAAACAATCAAAAATAAATAACGCGATGAAACGTTATTTTTCTCTAACAAAAAAATCCAAGCCGCTTACGGTCGTCAAATCACGGTCACCGTTTATTTCAAACCCAAAGCGTAAAGCAGAAACACATTTCCATCATAAAAACAATGTCGAAAAACTGCGCAATCTATCCGAGCAATTACAAACTTACGACAACGTTTTTGTTCGGCTTTTTTTCAAATTCGAAATTGATTACATGAGAGTAGAAGAAAGTGGTTTTGTAAGGGACAGGAAGAAAAACTTAGACATTACATTAAGATGGGAATTTCTCACGTATAAGTTATTTCCGTGTAGTGTGAAACGCGAAGAGTGACCGTTCTAGGTGCTTTTTTGTCGTTTTACACAAATTAAGAATCTCAGGATGACATTATCCGAACATGTCGACAAAGTCAACCTTAATAAAACTGTCCCAAATATACAAAATATTCAAGGTCCTTTTAACATAATATTAAAGCTTATTTAATTTATCAGCTCAATTATAAACTTTATCACTGCGTGATGCGATTTTGCATAAGTTATACACTAAATCCGAGTAATTAAGTCTCAAACGCCCTATGCAAAGAATATGAAATCAAAACCGCGAAAAACCGGGGCTCAGTACAAGGCTACTTTGTTAGTGATCTATCCCCAGGTAAGTCCCAGTGCCTTTCATCTAAAGCAAGGCTACGTAAGTTTAGAATCGTCTGGAAGTGAAAGAAAGAAAGAAAAAAATGTGTTTATTTCTGTAGGACCTCAAGGATCACTTAAAAATGTATAGTCTTATAAGCTAGGTGACTATTGCCTGTTCCGACGCAACTCCCTACACCAGGGAAAGAAGTGTTGAACTGTGTAGGATTACAGTGTCGCGTGCTTACCTCGTCGTATGTGGTGGCACGTACGCCGGCAGACGTGGCCCGTTTGTTTGCAACGCGATCCCTTCTGTGGACAATACATACATCATTTGAAAACATTAACAATGTATGGGGAATAGTGTTGTGTTGTGTTGATTCAAGACGACAAAGAAGGGTTTAAAATAAATAATAATTATTGTATTTGCAGAAAACTGACTTAATTTGACTGTATCGCCCATTTCACGGTAGATATTCTTTAAGCTTTTCTATAAGCAAGATTTGGCGGGTAATGCGAAATTTTAAAATACTTGTATGTAGGTTCATTTAATATTTAGTTCATGATCAAATTACCTATTTTAAAGAAATCGGTATTGCATTTATTCGACAGCAATGGCTCCAATCATGAATTAATGAAAAAGTTATTTTGACTCAACTATAACTCAATAATAATAATAATAATAATTGTAATAGTCCTGCACAGACCGGGGGCTACTTTTGGATGCATTTCTTGTGTTATCCAGGGTAGTCACCGGAACGTGTCTCCATCACTTTAACATCAAAAATGTCAAATGGCCTCTGTGTGTTGGCTTCGGCCCCATGCATGCCTACCAAAGGTCCGGGACTCCATAGTCCCGTGAGGTGAAACCTTGACAAACATAATAATAATAATAGCCTTTATTAACAATCGTTTAAGTACATTTTTCTTAATTCTACTTTATTTAGACACCGGTTGATTGACTGTCTTGCTTTCCTGCATAGGCCTCCCCAAGTGTTCTCCACAAATATCTGTTTCTTGCTTTCCTCTTTCAAGTTGTTCCTGCTATTTTCATTAGATCATCTTCCCATCTACGATATTGTCTACCTTTTTTCCGTTTTTTATATATAGGGTACCATTCCGTTATATCTTTGGCCCATTTTTCTGTCTGAGTTCGTATCATATGTCCCGTCCATTTCCATTTTAATTGTTTGATTCGATATTTTATATCCATAATTTTGGTTTGTTTTCTTATTGTTGTTAGTCTAACTTTATCTTTTAATTTTATGTTGAGTATACTTCTTTCCATTCTGTGTTGGCAGACTTCTAATGCTTTGATGTTCTTGTTTGTGCAACTCCATGTCTGACATCCGTACGTCAAGCTCGGCAAAATACAAGTATTGAATGTTTTCCTTTTTTCTTTAATTGGTATATCCGGGTTTTTCATGACATCCTTTAGAGCCCAGTATCTCTTCCATCCTGTTGCTATTCTGTTTCTTATTTCTTTTGTTGTGAGATCTGTTGGAGATATTATTAATATCTCCAACTATAACTCAATACCACTTGTCTAATCAGTGACTTAAATCTTCCCAAAAATATTGTACCACCAAATTCATGCACCCTTCCAAACTGATGACGTTACATGCTCGGGTTGCAACACAGCGGTAATGCGGCATTTTTACCGCGAAATCCTTCTGGGCAATAGCCACCTGCGCCTTAACACGTTATTGCTTCATACATCGACAAAAACCATAAAATCTTGCCACATTTGGACATTTACCTTTACGTCTAATCGCTAGGTTGCGCACTACCGATAAATGCGTTCCGATGACTAGTTAGGATATAATTCTACTTATTTGGTACAACCTCTAAATTCACCATACTAGTCAAAAACTTTTGCCTTCAGTAACAGGATTTCAAAGTTCGTATGAGTTAGACAAACACTATACCTAGTTTGTGTTCCTAGTTGATTCAAAATCGCTACCAAGTGACCGGATCGCAGTCCAGTGTTTTAAGGTCCTAGTTGCCTGAATAGGTACTCTTCGTAAAAATTCTGTAGCAAAGTTTGAAACAGAAACGATGAGAGGTTAATGCCACTATCGGCCACACATTTATTTTATAGCCACGTAGAATATCTTTAACAAAGTAAAAAACGTGTATGAAAAGCTTTTAAAGAATTTGTCTACTGCACCTTTGGATTTGGAATAAAGTCATGATCAGAATATAACTTTTTTATGATCTAAGAGTATCAAAAACTGCGAGCGCTTCAGATATATTATGTAGATAGAGACAAATGTGTTTACGTAAATAAAATATGAGTACAAAAGTAAGTCAATGCGATGCATGGACCCGGTTCAAGTTCACACTTTCATGGAATTAGAAAGGCGATGGCAGATTTGTTATTGTTTTGATTATGTATTCATTGCATCCTACACAGTTGTTTTGACGATAGGGTTGACAATTTTTCTATCTTTTAAATTGATAAATCAATCAATGTTTTTTTGTTCTTTAGCTAGTTGCCTAGGGACTTTAATACTACAATTGTAACAAAACAAATAAAAAAAAAATTGTAATCTTAGCTTTTTGAAACAAAAACATTCCAAATAATCATTAAATTGAATTGTTAATTTTTTAATAGCTTTTTACTAGCTTATTCGTTATGTAGGTACAATAAGGAGAAAAAAAAAGAGATTGGTAAATACAATAAAAGAGACAAAAGAAAAAAAAAATATGTTAGGAGCGTGACAAGTATAAGCAATATTTAATGATTAAATAAAATTCCAAAAAATAAATTTGGAGTAGTACTTTATATAACAGTGCGTACAGTATCAAACATCAATTTCTCAAATTAAAATATAACAGTGCTTCGTTCAAAAACTGGACACCCCTAGCTCTGATGCGTCGATCGAAAGTGAAATCGTAAACAGCCAGTGCAATAGGATTAAATCAGTCGGTGACCCCGGCAGGCATCGTGTAATACCAGCCATTACCATTTTACCTGTAATTCGAGGTCATTACCAGTAGTAGTATTGAGTGTACGTCGCGCCCGCGAGGAGTGACCACACTCATACCCAGATGAAGATTCTCCGGAAGAATCGAAACATTGTCGGTATCTAAATCGACAGTAATTTTTACGTGAGTAATGTCCCGTTGTGTTAATATAATGTCATTACCAGTAGCTTTACTTTTACTAATAACTTGTGAACGCGGTTTTACACCAAGTTTTTAATTTTTTCATGATGAAATTCTAACACTATGTAGTACATGTACCTAGCTAGTTATGAATTGCGTTCTGTTTAAAAAGTTTAATGAGAGAAATATAAAATAAGTCCCATTTTACTTATTTATGGATTTTTAATTTACTCTACCAAAATAGATGAAAGACATTTTGTATGCGCTTATTGAAATATTTTTGAGTAATTTGCTCACTCATCATCATCGTAACAATATTCGAACTTGTTTGAGATTGCACAAGTTAATAAAAACTGCATAATTTCATTAATAATAAATAATAAATAAATATCCTTGGACATTCCACGAAACAAATATCTGCAGAACATACAAACATTTGTCCCGTAGCGGGGATCGAACCCGCGATCATCGAATTAAGAATGTCTAGAAAACATCCGATAGTGTATAATCATCTAATAGCAGCTAATAATAGAAGTATATCGTGCGTATTTTTCTAATTACATAATCATAAGTTATGTATACCGTGTAATAATAAGTTAGGCACATAACTTAAGTTCATCGCTCGTGGTCGTGCTAAGTCATCTTAACACGTGAAAACTCGATTTACAGTCTCGCCTTGCTTCTCTTATTAAGATTTGCAATCGTTATGGACTCGTAAATTAGTCTTTAAAATGGACTTCTTTTCATATCAAATATATCAGTAGTTTATATATCTTTCTATAGTATTATATCAGTCATCTGGTTACCATAACACAAGCATTAAGTTGCTTAACTTGGGGCTAGATAACGCTGTGTGAAATGTCCCAGGATATTTATATTTATTTATATTTATATGAACTTAAGTAGTTTTAAGTGTAAACTTCTCACTAGATGGAAACTTAAGAAGGAGTCATTTTAGTTAAAATTGTTTTATTTATTATTATTACAACAAAAATTAATACCTAACCGTAATTGAAGATAAATAAGTAAATTCAAATTTATTTAATCTATTCACTAAATATTACCTATCTACATTATCTACAAAAATCTTGGTGTTCGTTACAGAGCAATTATAATCACCAAACTTTATGTACGTGTGAATTAAAATAATTGTTTTATTATATGCTTTTTGCAAAATGACCCACATACAAACCATTTAGGGTCTAATAGTTTTATTGGACTTTAACACACCATGTAGATTTATAATTAAATTGATTGCAATCGTTCCTATACTTCATTTATTGAATCGAGCTGATAGGAAGAGAAATAAACACACGTGATTAGTCGTCGAAAATAATTATCTTTCTCGTGATTGGCTAGATTGTCAAATCAATTGTCAATTGTCAAATCTAGCCAATCCAATTGTTTTCGACGACCAATCATGTGTGTTTGTTTCTCTTCCTATTAGCTCGTTTCAATAAATAAAGTATAGAACACCATTACTTATATATTTTCTTAACACATACATCGTTACGTATTTCAAAACTGTTTATCTGTGGTAAATAATTAAAGATCAACATATTTTTATGGAATTTTTGGTTTCTCATAACTCGTTATTGAGCCCCGGTTTCAATTATTCCACTTCTTTGGCGCAATAAGGGTTTCCCTCGGATGCACAAATTGCTTTCGGAAAGAAATGGTAAGTGTTAGGTATGTTAGTAATTGTGCTTACTTTCCCTTTAATTTCTTATAGCACACTTCCTCTCAATCAAATTATAGTTACGGTGATCTAACAATTGCAATTAATTTTATGTAATGTATTGCAAAATAGCCTTTAGCCTTTTTTTTTTGTATTGCAAATTTTTTTATTGCCATTGCTAACGATACATAATCTAAATGTGTATTAAATTATGAACTAAATGTGTATAATATACCTACTATATTATAATTAACGAAACATGTTATAACTTTAGCTAAAAATCTTGGATTCGTTGAGGCTAAAACACACTTCTTTAATTTTCCTACTCTAAGATAAAACCTTTTTTATAATACAAAGCAAACGAGAGAGATGGAAACAATTGGGGGAGACCTTTGCCCAGCAGTGGGAAAGTATAGGTAAAAAAAACGTAAAAAACTTTAGTACACAGCTAATTTCAATGCGGTTTTCATCAATAGACAAAATTATTCGAGAGAAAGGTTAAAAATACCCGCGCAAAGCCGGGGCGGGTCGCTAGTTTCACAAATACACCTACACAATAAGAAAGTTCTAGTAAGTACATAACTGGTAGGTATTTAGGTACCCGAATAATAAAGTGGATAGGAAGCCAAAGTATAATCCGAGCGCAGCGGTGAATCAATCACGGTTACGCAATCGTATGTGAAATGCCATTGGTGTTGTAATTTTATGGTGAATGTTGTACAGGGTGTGTCCTCGAATTTATAAAAAACAATGCTGGTTGTTCATTTTATTTTATTTTTGATAAATTGTTAAAATTTTTAATAACGTTCTGGTTATTCTTATGAATCATACTTTTGAATTCCTGTCACCTCCTTTACTTATAAAATGAGTAGTGAGTACATACCAATAGGCATGACCAGATATTAGCAACTAAAAACTAAATCACCAGAGTTGATCCAACGGTTCATTCCTAAATTTTTTAAATGAATTGGGTTTCACACTTTTAAGTTACATTTAAAAGATCGTACTGTTAAAAAAAAAAATGTTACTGTTAAGACATAAAGTCGGCCTTTAGGCGGCCTAAAAAATCCGTGACTAAAGTTGGTAGCCTGACAATATATATTTTGTACTCTTACACTCATTATTTTGATATTACTAATCACTTAAGCTATGTCAACGTGGGACCGAATTTGGTAAAATCCGAATACGGTTTGATAACTAGAACAAAGGCCAAACTTTCATTCAAAGTGAATAAATATTACCGAATCATCCTCATATTACGAAACTAAGTAAACAAACATTCGGTCAGTACCGACACAATGTAAGTAGGTAAGTACATAACACTCCGCAAAGGTGGTATTTTGAATTCCTTTCACTGTCGATAATGGCCGGCTACTTTGCTTACATGCTCTGCCAGATGGCACGAGTCGAAATTACTGCGTGTAGACTTGTAGAGCACTTATTTATGACTACTTTGTCTTTACAGTAACAGTAAATTATTTTCTTTTTCGTAATAATAATACCTAACTCAGTGCTTAAAAAATCTGCTTTTTAAATAAAAATACAATATTGACACTGGACTGTTTCGCGTCATTTCCCTTATTTTCATCGACAGCTTTATGTGCTTACAAAGAAAGTTAAATGAAATTTAGCAAAATACCTGAACTATGTACCAAAATTTATGAACAACACATTCAGTTGGTTTATTTTTCGATCGACTCGGTGAACAGAGTATAGAAATACCGTCTCTACGCAAGTTAGCGTAAAGTCGTAAAGCATTCCTACTTTGCGATTACGTCAGACGCGTGAATTGTCGAAGAAAAGCATAAACATAATTAATACATAATCTAAGAGGGTTTTGTACGTAAACAACAGTAAAACTATTTTATGGTTCATAACTTAAAACAATAGACTATAATATTATGTTCCTATGAAACTATGTCTTATGTAAGTAGGAACGAATGTAATAGCAATATAGATGTCTAAAGAAAGCATCATCATAATAACAAGCGTGATTAAAAGTGCTTTCTTGGTTGCGCACTTGTCTATTGATGAAAATGTAATTGAGTGAAGCGTGGCGAAGCTTGCGTAGAAGTTATCATAAAAATTGTACTACCTAGTTGAAGATGGAGTCAATTATTTTAATCAATCATAGCCTATTCAGTACTCTACTTTACGCTAGTATAGTTTTGTGTGAGTTTATTATGACTTCACAAAGTAACTCTTTTTTTTAACATTTACACACACATTATGTCGAATTTAAAGTTTGAAGACCAAAACGTCTAACAATATACTCAACCATACATATAATGTGCTTTAGTCCAATAGCACCGTATCTAAAATAAATAAAATAAATAAATAAAATAACTTTTAGTCTACTTGGACGTGGTAACAGACGAAAAGTTGAGTTATCGTATATTGAAAACGAAGACAACTAAGGTGTTTAAGACGACGTATGTAGATTAAGTTTAGAGGTTCCCCAGTTACGTAAGTTACTGCTACTAGGTACAAAGAAACGAATGCTGCTTATCTTCTGAGAAAATACTTTGAGCTAAATACCACGAAATGGATAAACAGAGAAAAATACCAAAGGCAATTTTCCCATAGCCCCATACAAACCGAACCACGTTAAAAACAATCCAAGCCACAATCGAACAATACCTCGTATTTTGTAACATTTCTCGCTATTTATGCAAAAACCGTGAATGAACCGGCGGCCGGTCGCACGTTCTCATATAACTGCACTGTGTGTAACCATTACGACACCCAGTTCTATTTGACCAAACGAATCGCAACCTTATCATGAACGTTAACGATACATTTTCCATGCTAAACCATACCAATCCACAGTCATCGGCCAGAATATAAACAAACACTGGCTAAGCTGATTTCAACCTTATTTCATCGTGGTAATCTCATGTTATGAAGGACTCGTGCAATTCAGGACTCTGGTAAAAGGTGGTAGAGTAGGAAGTTCAGTGAGGTGTTGAGTCGCAGTTTACGATCTGATGTACAATATGGTTATGGGCACGTTACGGTGTAAGGATGATCTAGAGGCGAGCTCGGGAATAGATTCCAAGGGATCTAGTACTTGGCATTGCAATAATATGAATTTTCGTATCTATATAACAAAAACTGTATTAAATACGTACGAATAGTACGTTTTTAGTGCTCTGTAAGTTAAGGGTAAAATCCTGTTATTTGCTGTCCGTCCGTTTGTATGTCTGTCATCTGGCTGTACTTATCAGAAATCATTATTGATAGATAGTTTAAATTTTCTAATAAATTATTATGATGTATTTCAGTTGTCACTATAACACCAAACTGCATTGTTAAGTTTTAACTGATTGTTTGATACGTCCCTACAACAATTATACATTTTATATTTATATCGAAGTCATTAAAACCAATTCAATGACAGATACACAAATAAACACAACAAAAACCACTCATCACAGTCATTGAATAACATCATTCACAAAAAACGTCTATAAACAGTCGATTGAACCGTAAAATCGATCGATTACAGGTTTTTTGCTCGGCTAAATGGAGGGTTATGTTTTTGTTCGACTTTTTGTTGTAAGGTCAGTGCGCATCCTTGTCATTGTCAGTTGGTAGCGCACGACACTAGTTCCTAATTCAAATATTGTTTTTAGTTTTTTAAAATTCGTCAATTCGAAATTTAAAATTGGTTTGATCAAGACTGTCGCTAATCAAATCCTCTTTTAAGAAAACTTACTTAAGCCTATTAAATGCTCAATTTAATTAAAATATTTAAAACAGTATTGTTAAAACTAGTTTCCTCAGACCTGTCTGGTCGGTCACCTTCTAAAAATTTTTCTTTATTTAGAATAGCTTCAATCATATTCTAAAAATCTTTTTTCTATTTTGAATAGCTTTACTAAAATACTGCGTCTTAACATAGGTAATACTTAGTAATGTAAATATTTTTTTCATTTTTGTTAACCCTAATGTTTATAGAAAAACAAACCACCTTCAAACAGTCGTCAAACAAAATTTTAAAAACATATTTGTCATTCATCGATTCTCTAAACCGATCCTAAACAAATATCGAAAACCAATATTATGATTAAATATTTGATTGATACAAGTCCTTTCCTTGAACACAGTTTACCAATAGTTACTATGGTTCAGCCATTGCTTGTATGTATAGCAGTTACTATAGAAAAGCCATAGATTGATAAAGAGTATGTATAAAGGTATCGAGGGTGTGGTAAGTCGTTAAATGTCCAGCCTTCACATTTATACTACATGCCGCTATCTGGGCGTAAACAAGCAAGGTTCCGAACAGAATTATTGTATCTATTAAGTCACAGTAAAGTTCACAAGATAATAAGTTTCTAAGTAAGTATTGATAAGATAATAAGTTTCTAAGTACATATTAATAAAAACATGAAATAGCTGCCCTAGAGATGGTAGGTAAATTTGTCTTTGTTTATAAAATATTACTAGATATAAAAAATCTGTCAACTACACTCACTCACTATGTAAGTTACTTACTCTCAGGTAAGGTTTACATGGAACCTAGTCATCATCATCATCATCATCAGCCTTTCTCATCCCACTGCTGGGTATAGGCCTCTCTTCGTTTCCGCCACTCGCCCCTGTCCCGCGCCAATCTAACCCAAGTCCGACCTGCGGTCTTAACAATGTCGTCAACCCATCTTGTTGGCGGACGACCCACACTTCTATATCCTTCTCTTGGCCACCATTCAGTAAGCACTCTACTCCACCGGTCGTCACCACGCCTGGCCACGTGTCCTGCCCTAACCTAGTACCTACATAAAATCATCATATTTTTGACAGTCGACAGACACGTTTTATCAAAGTAATAGTGATGATTAAGATGTAATTATAATTATATAATGATAGGCTTATAATGATATAATTATTATAAGCCTAATGTTTCCCACTGCTGGGCAAAGGCCTCCCTTCCCTCTTTCCACTGATCCCGGCTTTGAGATTTTACTACATAATGTCTCACAAAAAATGGTTTACCATTGCACTTTTCTTTAAGTACCTAACATAATTTTGGTAACAAGATAGGTACCTACTTTATTAAAATCACCAGACAAAAGCAATCGTTAGTAGGTAATATATTGAAGAACGTGTCCGCGAAAGCACGCGCCGAGCTGCGCCCGCGCCGCCGCGCCGCCTCGTGAAAGTGAACAACAAGTTCGATACGTCCTCTCGCCACGCTAATTATGATGACTTTACACATACATCCAAACACCGATCAAGCCATTCAAGTCAAATAAGAGACACAAATGCAACTACAAGAGGACTTCTGCAAGAGACAAAGATTATTGCAAAAGATGCATGCTACTGCAAGAGAAGTTGTGAAGAAAAAACAAAATTCCGATATCATTCCAAGTTCAAAATTTTGGCATGTTAAACCGAAACTGATCGTCACTCTGATTATGAATCAAAGTTTTTAGGAAAATTATATCTTAGTGCTTGTTTTCTAATAAGACTTTGGGTTAGAGCAACCGCATGCATGTGAAAAGTCTATTTCATTAGGTATTAAAATTATTCCATAATTAAATGAATTATTCAAAGCACAAGCCAGAAGTTTGTTCAAAGATTGACGCCTTGAATAAAGGTCAATGTTTTTCTGCTTCCGAAACTTGTTCAACCATTGATTCTAAATGATTTTTGAAGGCTTTCCTTTGTAAGATAACATGAGATATCTTATTAACATCTAAATGGATTCTTCTGTAGATAATAAAAGGTACAATTAATGTTTTCATTTATTATAAACTTCGACATTATCAGTTACAACCCGATATTTACTTACTGCTAAACATAGACCCCTAAGTTTGTTCTATCTTTTTATTTAATAAAAACTTCGACATCAGTAACAACCCGATATTTACTTGCTTTATACATAAGTCTGTACCATAATTATCTGATTGAGTCCAAATTGACTCAAAACCTAAAAACTGAAGTTTTTATTTGGAGTATTCAATATTCAAAGTAGCTATACAACCGAGTGTAAGAAATAGCCATGTTATAATTGTAATGAATATCAATCGTCACAATATTCTGATCCATTCCAATAGCAATACATACGAGTATAAGGAATCCATCATGTAAACGACAACATACTCATTTCTAAACTTTTTGGCGAGTAAACTAAACAGTTACCCAATAATGGGAAAGTAAATTCGAAAAATGCGTTAGTGGTATGTGTTCAATCTCACTTTCTAGTTACCTTGTCAATAGCGTGGGACTATCGGTCACTTTTAGTTTCGACTATAAATTAGCGGCAATAAAACATGGCGTAATATTTTGTTTTACCAATGTGCTGGGTGGTCCGTTTAGCAGATTGTAAATGAGTGGCAAAATTGAAAGAAATGTCTCAGGCCTTTTGCATCTATAGTAGATGATTTATACAGCGTTAGGAGGCAATCTTTGAAAGAAATATAAATCAGACACCAATTTCATAGAATTAAATAATTTCCTGGACTCTTGACTCATTTCTATTTATAACTCTGAAAGATCTCTTCTCAGGTCCTAAAAAAACTAAATCGGTTCACTATTGACGAAATAATCAGTATCGTATAAATCGCCGTATTCAAATTTTCTTTTTTTAGTGTAGATTTTAGCTTAAGTACTTGGAATGTTAGTCGACGTGTGAATGAACCACATTTTGATGATACATACGAGCACAACGTCATGAGATTATACACTATAAGATAACAGTAAAAATTAATTGTTACATAATGGTTTAAGTAATTCAAAATAATTAGACTAAGTTGAGATTAATTTGCTACGAAGTTACCAACAGTTTAATTAAATTAATAAATGGTATTCAGATAAACTGTGTAGTTGCATAAATAAGAGAAAACGGATTAATTCTAAGATTATTATATATTACGAGTATATATTGATTTATTTTGAACAAATTGCGGGACATCTGACTCCCTAGACAAGTTATATTAACATCTGAAATAGCTATCGAATTAGGATAAAAACACTCGAGCGATCAGAAATAAAACATGAAAAGAAAAAGAATGAGACAGTTTTAGAAGCTTAAGAACTTACTAGTTTTGTGTAACAGGTGCATTCAAACGAACAAGATGGTTATCATATAGATTTCATGCTTGTTATAATGCTGCGTTAACGGAGTTTCTCTACAACAGTCATTTGGTTACTGCCGAGTCACCACTCAGGAGCTGTCGTGCAGCTCATTCGCTATTTGTCAGATTCACTTTCTTATGTGCACGTTTGAGTTGTTACAATAGGTAAATGTGACAGCTTAAAACATCATATTTGTGATCAATCCCCAAGCCACGTTACTTTCCAGCTAACAAAACGATCCAGAATGTATTGAATGTAGATGACACTGACGTAAAATTAAGCAGTAATATCTACATCTACATTATTAAAGAGGTAAAATTTGTTTGTTTGTTTGACGGAGGTAATCTCCGAAACTACTCAACCGATTTCAAAAATTTTTTGTCTCTCACGGGTGTGTAGAATGGACTGTCCGGGAGGTTATATGCTATATTTTATCCCGGTGGCTTCATAAGTACACCCGTACGAAGCCAGGACGTGCTGCTAGTCCTTGATAAAATGTGTGTACAGCAGGAAAAAGGTCCCACTTTTACAGCTTTTGAGTGATGTCAAAAATCTTACCACAAATACCTCCTATACTTCATTTATTGAAACGAGCTAATAGGAAGAGAAATAAACACACGTGATTGGTCGTCGAAAATAATTGGATTGGCTAGATTTGAGAATTGACAATTGATTTGACAATCTAGCCAATCACGAGAAAGATAATTATTTTCGACGACCAATCACTTGTGTTTATTTCTCTTCCTATTAGCTCGTTTCAATAAATGATGTATAGACAGGTTTTTGAAACTGGCAGTAAGATGTACCAAGAACTATGAGTGTCTCAACATTGACTCTGTCTCTAAAGTAATTTAACAGCGTCAAAAACACTGTTTAGCTTTTCGCAAAGCATGTCAAGTTGAACCAACATTCAAAGGTTTTGTTTGTATTTGACAAATCTTACGACAAAGTACAAACTTATTTCATAACAACAATTACAACACAGTCTGTAATAGACACGCCCAGCAATAGAAAGTACAAATTCGACTTTCGTTCAATAACCTAAGGTGTACAATTGCAAAACAAGTTACCTACTTAATTTCAAAACTTGTGCTTGCTTATCGATAAGAACCACTTTCATTGATTTGCTTTCTAAGTTCATAAAAATGTAGTTGCAGCTTTTAATAGCGTTGTTTGTCGTGATTACTATCGCTTTCGATTTTATACATAATCAAGAAAATCTATCAACTATTTAATTACTATAAGTGTTATAGCTACATACTAGCACCTAATGAGACAGCCGTTAACATTCACCTATCTGTAAAGATATTAATCTTCTACTGGGCCACAAAATAACGAACAAACTAACATTTATTGAAATCAGTTTTCAAGACCATGATGCTATTATTTTTACTATTGTATGTACCTATCTATCTATCAGCTATCTACCTAAGATTTAACGTCCTCTGAAGAAAAACTGTGTAGTAAACTATAACCATCCCAACATCGGTGAAAGAATTTTTTAAATCGGCTGAGTAGGTCGGAGATTATCTCCATCAAACAAACAAACCAACATCACCTCTTTATAATTTTAATACAGATACTAAACCTTGTTCAAAGATTAAGAATGACAAAGCAAACTCCGCGAGAGCTTCGCATCAAACACTTTCACATTCATAAAATCAGTTGCACATATCTTCAGTATCTTGTCACAATCATGGAAACACAACTTGATCCTGCCCGTCCACCTAGATGTGCGAAAGCAGTTACTTTCTCGGACCTTGCATGTGGTTTTAGGAAGCCTGTCGTGCAGGTTCGAAGCCCGGCCCGCACTGCTCGTTTCTAAACTATGCGTCATTCAGTTGAATTGGTAGTAGTCCAGTAGTCATCTAGCAAAGTTTTTACGAGTAATATGTGTGTTTTGATTGTACAATAGCAAGCCAATGTCGTCAAGCCATAACGAAGGCATTTAGGCGGTCTAGAAAATCCGTCACCAGAGTTGGCCACTAACTCATACGAGCGAACAAACGATTGTACTATTTTGTTTTATGGATCTTATTTCATGTTATTGTGAAGGCACAACTTATGACACATATTATTGGAGACTTTTCCTTCGGTTAGTTATATGAGATGATTTGAGTCAAGCATATTCCATCAGAACATCCATCCAGGTATAACAGAGCGTCGTGAACAGTTATAGACAATCCCGAGTTATATGAATATAAATAATCTAAAACAGATATGGGTAGGCCTAAAGATCATTTCTATTGTAGCGTTATAGGCAGCAAAATGTGATGGCTATCGATGTAGTAGCCAACATCCTCCAGTAGCCATTGTGGTGTATCTTGGGGGAAGTGGACCGCGGTGCGATGCGGCTGGGTGCGCCGCGTCTGCGATCCGGCTCGGTGCGCGCACACGTGGCGATCTCTACACTATTGTTGAGATCGTTTACTTCAGCTATTGCCGCTTATTAAGAAAATCTGGCATTGAACTATTTATATTACTATTTTGTTTGACAATTGTTTATCACGAATGATTATTTTTAACTGTTTTTTAAGCTTATTACTATAATATATTTTTTACTTTGTGTTTTTTTTTTAGAGAAATAAATAAATAAGTAAACAATTTTTATTTCATTTTTATGTTATACTTTGCTAGCTTTTCAGTTTATATTTAGTTTCACGTCATAAACTGACTGTATATCTAATCGTTTATATCGGATAGCATTTCTAAACTTTTATTAGGTAGGTACTTTGCTCTAAATGGTAGCACTTATCTCATTATTGGTCTAGCGAGAGAAGCGAGCAGGAATTTTAGAGGCAACTTGGGTGATATTGGTTTGTATATTTGTTTAAGAATCACTTGCACCGATCCTAAACCGCAGGAATTCTATTTTAAAATACGTAATGAAATAAACCCAAGAATGCAGTAAGATTTCAACAATTGACGACCTCTGTGGCGCAGTGGGCGAAGGCCCGGCTGAGTCGCGGAGGTTGCGCGTTCGATCCCCGCTATGGGACAAATTTTTGTATGATCTGCAGATATTTGTTCCGTGTCTAGGTGTTTTCTATCTATAATACATATCCATTTACAAAAACAAATTACCTAAGAATTATATAGTCATCTGGTTACCATAACACAAGCATTAAGTTGCTTAGCTTGGGGCTTGGGGCTAGATGACGCTGTGTGGAATGTCCAAGGATATTTATTTATTTATTATTTAATGCAGTAAGATTTCAACAATGATAATATTTAGTGGTGGTTGGTAGACTAGACGCAGACAACCGAGATAGTTCCACGTAGGGCTCGGCGCAGGCGCAGGCGCCGTCAGGCCCAATCTCACAACTATTTATCTACATCGCTCGACGTCAACTACTATTTAAGCTTCGATGCCAAGAAGCAGTGACCGTTTTATTACGTAGCAAATATAAATCAGCCACCTTAACCATCTGCAAGATATATTCAAAGTCCAATGAGGATGCTGAAAGCAACCGTCATAAGCAAACTAGACCTTATAAGTACTAGCTATCAGTAGTATTTATATGTTAGAATTTATATTTTCTTTACTTGCTAATAAAACGGTGTAGGTATTATCAAGATGGACCAATAATTTTAATAAAACTTATTGGATAGATTCTGATATGCATTGGCTGATTACAATCGCTATAACAGAATATAAACATTCATAGAAAGATAATCAAATTTGCATAAATAGAGTGACAATTTCTCCGAGAGCACAATAAACATTCAGTCGTCTCGGATATCGCGCTCAAGATCCTATAAAAATATCATAGATAGAAAATCTCAATCTAATTACCGCCGATCATTATGGCGGTTTCTGTTTTATAGGAAGATTGGCGTCTATTGCATTTCGTGGGAACGAGCCTGCTCCGGAGGGAATGCGTACGTGACGGGATCCGGGCAGGATCACCGATACGTGCGAGTATTAGTGTGGAAATTTTCATGATAAGTGCTTAAATTGTGGCCAGTTTAGCGAAGCCCCTGTGGTTGGATGGCATTGTGCTTTGATAGTTCTGGTTCTGTTTGATGTGTTTGTGCCCATTGCTTGGGTTAGGCGTATCGTTCTAAAATTTGATCGCCTTTTCATTGAGGCAATGGAATTTTCATCGCGTACTATTTGCTGACCACCTTGAGTTTTGCTACCGACCGAATGATAGGCAAAAAACACATAATTTTAAACATTCTCATACTTGACATTATAATGAATTCAACGGGAATTACTCACGTAAAAATATTGTCGATTTAGATACCGACAATGTTTCGATTCTTCCGGAGAATCTTCATCTGGGTATGGGTATTCCCATACTTATATCTTGAATGTAACTAAATGGCATAGGCTTGACCAGAGGTATAAATGTAATGGTTATTAGTTTTCGCTGCTCAATGATGCTAATAATACGCAAACTTTCCCCATCTGCGTATCAGAGGCACTGTGCCAGGGTGCGCAAAAACGTCGTCGATCGGCGATCACGCGGGCGCTATATCTACTGACATGGATGAGATGGGCCTGGGAAATCGCCGCATCCGGTACTTAAATGTCGAGTAATCGATATATGATGCTACTTTGAACGCAATCAGCCGTAAGTTCCGGCTCTAGGAGCGATTGAAAATTGCTAGTCTAGCCATATTTTAGTAGAAAACCCATTGTGAGAATGCTTAGTAGAATTAGTATCGCATCTTATCTAAGTATTTGTTTTCAATCATTTGTCGCACTTTTCCATAATGAGGTGGTGTATTTTACGTTTTGGTACTTACAATTGTAATCCAGTTGCTTTGAAATCCAGGGTTTACCTGAAATAGTAAAAAAAAACAATTAGCAATTTGACTCAAAATAATAAAGACAACAGCAGTGAATTTACATTGCCGCTAGACTTGTAGATATACATCTACTGGACTGGACAAGTCCAGGTCAAAGTCGAGTTACAGAAACTCTTCCAAGAACTCATAATAAGCAGCTTGTTGATATAATTCGAGATACAAGGAGCCGCCGATGCGTTGATAATACGTTCAAATATGTGTTAAAAGAACCATTTTCGTAATGCGAGTGCGCGAGCTGTCGGAAATGGGACCGCATTCCGAGTTGAGGTGCTTGTAGGCTGTGTTTGTAGGCAGATTAGTTCTTTTCAAGTAATATAAAAATGTAAACTATTAGATGACGAGATAAAGTGGCAAAGTTTTTATAAAATAAACGTACATTTTAAAAGTTTTGTGAAAATATTTTTCCTGCAGAAGCTAAGTGCGTATGACATTTGCTAACTCAATAATGGCTAACTCTAGTGACAAATTGAAAGGCCTACATCATGGCTTATTGAATGTACTAAAGTCGTTACAAAATCAAAACATAATTCAACACAATTTAAATCTTATTCTACTCGTAAATTAGACTTTGTTTCGTGAACCTTCGAAGTTTTCTGCACTCTTATGCTGTTCGTGTATTCACCAAACCATATGACATAACGAATACTGTTAAATTTACTAGAAAATTAATTTACTCTTCTCTAACCACATCCATCGTCATTTATACAAAACACTAAAAACCATGAACTAATGAATTTAAATAATTTTCTCTTAACATTAGCCCGTGCTAAGATTAGTTCTGTTTATTGACATTTCTTGTTAATTTACTTACAAGCTTTTCTTTTAGCAGTGGAAAGTTCACCAAAGGTCGTAGATATGCGTGTTTTCTCTTCGTTTGGCAATTCGATTAGTAAAAATCAATTTGCCGCGTGTGAATTGTTTAACATAACTAGTCACCCGCGTTATAAAACTTGATTTTTACAAGGTTTTGTTTGCCATATACAAAGCCAGATAGGTACTTTACAAAATCAGACACATTCGATTTGATATACTTTACAAAATCAGACGGATTTTATTTATATAAATTAGGTATTTGTTATAATATAACTTTGCTTTTTATTACTTTGGAATACAATAACTATACTAAAGTTTTTCATTACATAAATAGGTTATTGATATTTGTAACCTAAATGAAGATTTGAATCTGATATTCACACGGACTTGGATTTAATTTTGCTATCATATAGATGTTATGGCGTATTCTATAAGAATTTTATTGACCTACCACGAAGTTGTTATTACAATCAGAATCGCAGTATACAAGGATCTTAACATGTGACATTACAGGATACACAAAGTTTTTTTATTTACGCACTTTAAGCTGTGAACTTGGTCTTTGTGTGTGCCGCTCGAGGCAAAACGTGCTATTTTTTAAATAAAACACTTATAATGTTGAGGTTTTATTCGTATTTAAGTCGCTGTGTTGCACTTTTGCAAGCTTTTTGCACGTTTTGCTGGTTTTATGCAAATGTTAGTCGCAAATCGATAACAAAATTAACATTCTAAGTGTCTGGTTGGAGGTGGCGAAATATATCCAGATACTTTATACACACTGAATTAGATTCTAATAGACTAGGAGGTATGTTATAGTTTGAGTTGAAAATGTAATGCGATCAAAACGTGTTGGCGGGATATCAAACGTCCTCTAATGAGTGTAGTGAAAATTTTTCTTGCATAAGAGGGTAAATGTATTTATTAAAAGTTTGTTCTCTACATGCAAGTAAACGCAAAAGTATAAAAGGGATTCACACAAAAAAAATGTCTTGCTCACTATAATATAGACCGTACTCAGAGTCAGTACATTTTTTATTATATTTATTGGTCTAAGCTTTTAGCAGAGCTACCTCAAACGAGGCAACACACAAACATATCTCTAATAACCTTCTAATCTTCTACCTCATATAATGATATTCAAAAGTAGCTAAATAACCATAATAGACAAGTTGAAGGGTAACAATATCAATCCGGTCGAACAGACCAATCATCAAGCCAATTTATCCTCTAACTCGATGTTATAAAGATTGTTTTGCCATGATAGAAGAGATCAAATACCGATAGCTAAATTGGCAGTACGTTTGCGAAAAGCTTTCACTGCTCAAGCTATCCATGGATACGAGAAACTTTGATGATTCTTGATACATTTCATTGATATGCCAAAACACAGGGAATCCCAGTTTGGGTATCAATGTTTTCCAACCAGGAATATAATTTCTACACATAGACTTTACTTTGTTAACTTTGGAACATTCTGTTATTCTATTGTCTGTTATATTAATAAATTTCATTTCATTTAAACTAAACTAAAACTTTCATAGGGGCAAAGTAGTACTTATCATTTATAGGAACTATCTACTATTCCTTACACTAAACTTTCTTACTATACTTCCCAACAAACTTTTACTTAATGTTTATTATTTCAATTTCAATTTCAATTTATATTTCAATTTATATATATATTTATTTCCACAAACAAATAAAATTAGTACAATTTAAACTTTCGCGATCTTTAGACATATTTTATATGAAATTACAGGTAGACTCAGTCTACCCGTGACCACGAGCGCTGCAACGCACTCGAAACGTTCGGGAAATATAAAATAATAAGGTAAATACGTGATAAAGTCCCGCAGTTTCATATAAAGTATAATTACAATACAAATGAATGACGTGTGTCAGGATCATACCAGATCAGTGGTTCGTAAGAAAAGCTAAAAACCAGATACTATTTTCTAGTCAGTAAGTAGCGTTCAAATCTTAGGTTAAATAAAAGTGAATGCATTTTTTGTCTGTATTATATAATAATTACTGTACTCCTCTGATTATTGTGTAATTAAAGTGATAGACACAAACACACGCAATTTAATTTAAACACCGAAAGTTATACCTAAACATCATCACTTTTAATTTACACAGTGTAATATAATTAGCATTTAATTAAACACGCATTGTATGTACATTTAAATATGATCTACACCGTTTTCATGTTCCATTGGAATCGATCCACTGATAAACAGTTTACATACAATTATACAATACACTAAACTTTTCAATACCCTTTATTGAAAAATAATAATCTCTATACTTTATTAATGAGGAAGGCTTAGTGTCAAATATTCGTTAACGATTCCATTTTGGTTTTAAGAGTTTTAGTCTCATGATGCTCTCATAAGCTGAAAGTTTAGATCAAGAGGCTTTTCAATCAACACTCAAATTCCCAAAATCCTTTTAAATCATCATTGATTTAATGAGAGAACATACTATTATTATATCTTAAGTTTGCTGCTATCTTAGATAAAGCTGCGTTCACACCGCGGCCGCGTGGGCGCGAACAGTATTGTAATTGGGCGATATGTCGCGCTAGTGTGATAGACGGGATAAGGGATCGAGTAACGGTCTTGTGTTTATGGCTATGCTAACCCAAGATTAGATCCCTTGGGAATAATAGGCTTATATTGTAATGCCAGTAGCTTGGAGAGGTGAGGTCGTCGGTCTAAAACGTCGGTCATTTGCAAATACTTCGAGCTTGGATGTTCATTTGAGTTTGCAACACTTTATTTAATGTAGTATGATAAAAATATGTTTTGGTCGTGATATGGAAATGTATCTTCTTATGTATAAAACTTATGACATAGACTTGACCGCTTGACTTTGAATGGACTGTGTATTCATATTTGTTATGAGTTTTTTTATCATCAACTTTCATCAGAATTATAAAATGTGGCTTTCTACGTTAAATAAAATCGGCACATTTTATGTAGTATAAAGTCTGCACTAATTTTTAACTAAAACTATTGAAGTACAGTTAACCATAATGACATGTTTCATACAACCAAAAATAACACACCAGAAAAACATCGGCTGGCCCTTTTATGGTAATTCAAGGACTTGGGGCTATCTCAATCTAACACACCGTTCTTTATGTCCTTCATTTTATTTATGTGATAGATAAGAATACAACGGGATACAAGTATGTATACTCTAGGTCAAAAGTTTATAGGCCGCCTGAAGGCCGTCCTAACTATATCCACTTTTATATTTGCTAGTCAGTTTATGGGCCCTTAGTCCTCAACAAAAAAGTCTAGTTTCAATATTCTATCTATCTCCACTTTTGCTTACCATAGTAAGTTTTTGATTGTCCAATAATCGTCAATTTAAACTTATAATAATTATTTTTCAGGAAAAATTGTGTATTGCTGGTTGTACAGGATTGGATTGCGTTTACGGGGGCATAGCATGACCGCTAGTGCGGACAGCTGATAGTAAATCAGGTGATAGTGATCGCGTATCGTCTTTCTATAAGATCGGTAAATACACACGTTACACACATCATGCCTGTCGTGAATTGGGCTGTGACTGACGTGACACATAAATATGAATACGCATACGTATTTTTGTAGCGAAATAACTATTAGAAGCGTAAGAATTCAAAATCACTAATTACGTAATTAGCTTTATTGAAAAATAAATGTTATATATTGCTGTTAATATATTGTTGACTGTATCTAAGACTTTTGTCTTTTTTAAACTTACGTGATCAGAAGACATTTTATAAAAATAAAAAGGTAACGTGATAAATACCCGGCCATATAATTTTATAAAATGTATCTACGACTGTCTCAAGATACAGTAGACGTGATACGAAATATGAAAATGTCTGAGACGGTAAGCCCAAATATATTGGTATCTTACATACATACCCACATTTGCTCTTATAAGTTGCAAACTAGCTTAAAACGGCAAAAGCCTTTATACTTAATACAAACAATTGGCAACAACCAAGCTTGTAAATAAATCTATCGATATATCAGTGTGAGTTGCCCGAGGCGAGTAAATACCGCTCTACTGTTTAGTATTATTGACTGTACGAACAACAGGAAGAACAGTTATCCCAGGATGAGTAAATCTTCCTCCCCGGCTACCGTGCCGCTTCCTGTTGCAGAGTTTATTTACTGTTAGACCCTGTTCACACGGCATTGTTTGCACGTTTTTTACGTATTCGTTTTTTAACGTACAATCACCCAGGTCTGCACACGGTAAATTATCATTCGTGTAAAAAACGAATAGTCACAGAAAAGTGAAGGAAAAAACCGAATACGTCAAAGTTCATTCGATTTTTTGACGTATACGTTTAAACGTATAAGCAGTACACGTTTTTTTGCAGTACAATCGTCGTGTGAATGGATATATGTACGTTGTATGGCCACTATATATACGTTAAAAAACGAATACGTGAAAAAACGTGCAGGACAATGCCGTCTGAACGGGGTCTTAATGGATATATGTACGTTGTATGGCCACTATATATACGTTAAAAAACGAATACGTGAAAAAACGTGCAGGACAATGCCGTCTGAACGGGGTCTTAATGCTAATTTCTGTATCAAAAGACGAGCCAAGATTTAGACTTTTTGTGAGAAAGAATAGCGAACAAAACCATTTTATGACCTTTCAAGGAGGTTGTCTTTCTTGATATTTTGCTATGACATGTTTAAAGTTTCATGGCTAAGTATGCAATAAAAACCTGCGTCTACATATTTTGAATATCAGTTGGAGGTTATACAATGGCGTAATTGGCAAAATATTTAGTTTTGCTCAAAAGTAGAAAAAATTAGACGAATAAGAATTGGATTGGATAGCGAATAATTGTCCATTTGAATCAAACGTACAAAATTCTGACGTGCCTTTAATTTATAACCAAAACAATATAAACAAAAGCCGTTTATGACAATTATGACCTTGCTTTGATTAATATCATAAGTGGGAAAGGTGTTTGTTTTCGACAAACAAAGATTGTATCAGTGGAATAGTCTAGCGCCAAGCTCGCAATAATAGGCTCAGGTTTTCTGTAACTTTTGACCTTTTGTTCTGTCGGCTGACCTGCACGTCAAATAGTAGCGTTTACGAAATTCTCACGACTACTATTTATATAGAAAACCGGTAGCTGAAAGATTTAAGTGCCAAGTAAGCTGAAAAGGAGATTTCGACACCAAGCTGATCAAGCTTTGTATGTTCGTGTACGTGAAGCAAACAGAACATGACACAGTTGTTATACTCATCATTATCTGTGACAACTTACAAACAGCTATCAGTAAAAAAGCAATGTCTCTCTCGCTTCAGTCCTGTACTTCATGCATTAGTTTCTGACTGTTGATCGGCCGAAAATGATGTTTATTTATGACTACTTTTGTAATCAAGCGTTTGATTGCTTTCAAACTTTCACGCGTTGAAAAGCATCACACCAGGCACTCGCAAACTGGCAACCAGTTTCACACGTAAAGGGTTAAAGTATCATAGCGTCCGAGTTCAACCTTCGAGCAGTTTGGGAAACAGGCGGCTAATTGCAGAGATTGTTACAATTGTGTGGTCCAAGGTGAGGGCTCCCGCTGCCGTGGGAGACCTGCTCAACTGATGGACGAGACATAAACTGATGGACGAGCCATAAACTGATGGACGAGACATAAACTGATGCGATTTATTAATGTAAAATGTTAATAAAAGCTACGGCTCCGGCAGGATTCGAACCTGCGTTTCAATGTATGCAGAGGTAGGTATATGCAGGCTTCACTAAATGACATGAGTGTAGAAAAAGCAAACTTTAATGCGGAGAAGTATAAAAGTATAATAAATATAATTAATAAAAAATCTCTGTGTGTGTGTGTGTGTGTGTGTTATTTGATTTGTGAACTTTCTTATTTGCTGAATTTAAATCTAAACGTCACTAAATCCAAGAACATTAAAAAAATATCTGAATTATATTTTTGGACAGTATCCTTTGATACAAATAAACAATTTGCCACAATGACCACTCCTTAGGCCCGTAAAACACCACCTTACGCAAGGCACGGACTGGGCCTTCCGAACAATGTACTCGGATGGAAGGTTGTAATTTCGCTCACAACAGCCATTACAATGGCTATAAAGTACAATAACTGATGATGATTATCCTATATTGGGTCAGTATCAGATGTATCAGTGAAGGTATAAAAACAATGTGTTTTGTTTGCTTCTCTAAAAGTTTGGCTAAGTTACAACACGCAGCAGTCTAATGCTAAGGGACTTTTCCTACTATCCTACTTCCTATCCTATCCTTTCCTACTTCCTACTATCCTATCCTACTTCCTACTATCCTACCTATTATAAATGTGAAAGTTTGTGAGAATGTATGTATGTTTGTTATTCTTTCAAGCAAAAACGGATGGACCGATTTGGTATATAGATAGGCGATACCCTGGATTAACACATAGGCTACTTGTTATCCCGATATTGCCGCAGGAACGGGACTTACGCGGGTGAAACCGCGGGGCGCAGCTAGTATAGAAATACATGGAAACACCAGTAGTGTCACTGACACGTTATCGTGCATCTGCACCTCAAGAGTCCAGAAAGCTCTCTCTCTGCTCTTTAACGAAGTTGAGATCCGTTTAATAAAGTTTCATCAATTGTGTTTGTACATTAATAATAAACTTGTGTATGTACATAATAATATGTATGTTTCCAGAGGACAAGTGAAGCCAATCGAAGACAGCTCTCATGAGCGCTGACGCAACCACAACTAATTGCAATAAGCTTGTACTACGCAACAATGGACCCATTACTTGACAAGTGGGAAACTCACATGCTTAGGGAAAACTATCTTTCACTTTTTACCGCAGAATATCTAAATATTATACAACGTGTGCTAAATAATGTTGTGTAATGGATAGAAATCAATTTGGGTGGTCGTGACTTTCTGTTAGTAAGTTATGTTGGTGCTAATAGGAGCCACTTAGATATGGTAAGTCTAAATACTATTACATTGATGAGCGCACTGTGGCTCTAAGGCCCGTATTTAAAGTCCACACTCAAGCGGGAATCATGACACAAGCGGTGATTCATTACTCAGTTTCCATATCAACTGTGAAAAAATACTTGTGCAAAGACTGTGCCTGAATGCAGATTCTGAATTTTCAGATCATGAAGCAAAGAAATAACATGACGAAGAAAATAATCACAATCGCTGTAGAATTGAAAGGAAAATATTTATATATTTTCATAAAATCTTAACATCAAACATCAACTAATATCACAGGGCTTAATTAATTGAGACCGTGTATGAGCTATTATTATAATTACCAAACGTTAACTTCACTACTCTAATTACATTTTGAGCGATTAGTGAAACTGTGATCAGGTAATAAATAAAAGTGCGCTCATTCAAATACCTAATGCTATTACGATGTCACGATAAACCAATTTAATGTGTGTCAATAGTTACAAAATGGTGTACTAAGTTCTGATTTCTTAATAATCAGCCTCCGTAAAAAACCGCTCGTGTTACATTTATGTCGACGCTTTTTATAGCTTTAAATGGTGTTGTAAATTATAACAGTGATAAGTAATGAAAACTACAAAAAATAATAGTTTAATACTTAAACTTACTGAATTCGTTACAGTTTATCAACTGATAAAATTGTCACGACACTTCGTTTTCGTGGAATTCAGTAGGCTCAGGTGTTCAAGCGGTCAACGTAATCCTCAGCTGGGTTAAAATGGCCGTTCAAGCATTTCTGCTAGCAATTCATAAAGTGCATTTATTTCATCAATTGTTTGGCATTTTCACCAAAAATTACAGTTTATGAATTGCTAGCAGAAATGCGCGAACGACCATTTTAAGGCCCCAGAACTATTTATTGACAACTCGATACAATTGTGACGTTCGCTAATAGATAATTACGTCATGTGAGAGCACTGAACCAGAGACCATTGTGATTGACATCAGCGGAAATTCGATTCACTTTTGACTTTTATGTAAGCATGGCGCCCACGTGGTTCTGATTAAATGTTAGATACTCCGTTATTGAACTTCTGAAAGGGTATTTTTATCAGTACTGTCTAGAATTAAAGTATATAGGTAATAACATAAATCACGAAACTCGAATCTAAAAAAATTACAAAGATACTTGTACCTGAGTAGTTACTTTTTTAGCGTATTTGTGTGGTGCAACAGAAAGCACCAGCCCGTAACGAACCAAACATAATATTCACTCATTTGAAAACACAACTTTCTAACTTATTTTGCGGACAAAAGCTACACAACAAATTACCCAAAAACGTTATCCTACCATTTATTGTTCGTTAATAAAAATCATATTAAAAAGCCTTTAACTGTATCAAATAAAATAAATTAGCATCCATTATGGACAAATGCATGTGGAAAGTGTACCAGTAGGTCAAAACGTGACAATATGCATGTTTGTCGTCGGCTATCGGCATTTATAAATGCACTTCCTAAAATTACTTGCGCATAGATTTAAAATTACTAAATAGATTTTCTACTAACTTTAATTGTTTCAAAATATCTTACACATAAAACTTAAACCACACCTACCTACACTTTCTAGACAACAATTTACGTAATAATTTCAATACCTACAAGGCTAAAAGGTCTTTGAACGTAAATAAACCCTTTTTTTAATAAATTGAGTAGTTCCTATTTGGCTAGAAATGCTTAAAAAATCAAACAATTTGTAGATGTACAACACATGTATAATAAACGTTACTCGTAGATGAGTATGTTTTGATTCGTAAGTACTTGAAAAAAATACCTTTTTTAATTCCAATTCAAAAAATAACAAAATTCAAACCCTTTTTTCTTTTTGTTTTTGTATACGAACTTTTTGCGTTGATAATTGGTTATATAACTCGGTAATGTACGAGTAACAAGGGACCTAACCTCATCTGATTTCAATAACAAATAATTAGCACATTGTAAGCAACAACGATGTTAATGTAGAAGACGACCCTGCGTGGACTTGTCGCTAATTAAATCGCTTTTACTTCCTGTATAGGTTGTATTTTTGTAGGCATGTAGGTACTTGTAAATAACAAAACAAACACAAAATAACAAAACCTACATAATATAGATACTTTTCTATATAATGTAGGTTTTGTTATTTGGTTCATCTTCTTTCGTCGATTATTCGTTATCGTTTTGATTATTCAAGAACAAGCAATAGATAATAGAAATAAAAGCTAAATAGCTTCTTGATGGTTGTGGTTACCTATATTTAGAACGATGTTTAGACTTACCCTTTTTTTTAAATAGATGAAATTCAAGTCTTAATAGCGTTTAGTGGAAGTGGATTGTTTGAATGAAGGTGCATACTCTATTACCTTTTATAACTCTACTAAATCTTTACATTAAAGTTCACATTAGTCTGCTATTACCCTGATATACTGGTACATCAACCCTGTATTACGTTGATTTGCCGACGTATAACGGCCTGTTAATACGCCGGTTAACTCCGGCGCGCAATTTTGCGTTTAGAACGTCCATTAAAATGTAAATCGGTGATTACCCCTACCTTAATCGAGTCGCGATTGTGATACAAACAATAACGGAATCTGGATCGATCGTTCATTTGCTGTGTAATTTTGACGTGTCGACGACCTTAGTGAGTCCACCACTAGTAGCTCTGCGATACGATCAATAATATTAGTAGCTTACTAAAAGCCGTGTCAATGTCTACTTTAGAATAATGGTGTGAGAAAATAACAAGACAAGTGTTGAATTATCTGTTATGCCATATGAAATGAAGTCTCCTTTATGGCTTAAGGACAACTGAAAACTGACACATAGGTCAATTTTAAATATATAAAATTGATGAAATGGCTCCTATGTTATCGCTTTGCAGTGGAGCACAAGTCTCTAGCGCCATTAAAGAGTGAAACAGTTACAGTTTGCATTGAAATACTGTCACGCTGCATTTCTTCTGAATATCTGTGTTACCATTCACTTGCACACTGAATCAATGGAGTTACGAATTGAAAAAAAATTACTTATAATAGAGAGGCCTATGCCCAGCAGTGGGATGAGACGGGCTGCACATGATGATGATGATAGAAACCTACTGATGACGCAAAAACTCCTTGTCAGATTACCTGTGTCTACTAGGTATCTAGTTGCCACATAAACATTGGTACGTACCTATTCTTACCTACTATTGAATGATCAATTACCAATTCAACTTAAACTTCTAATGCAACTCGTTTATAAATCGTGTTCTTAAGATGAAATAAAGATGATCATGATCTTAATCGCGTTGTGTGCGTGAAACATTTCTGAAAGTTTGCAAAACAATTCTAAGAAAACGAGATATATTTCAGCCTACAGAGAAATCTACATGTCTGTGTGACTGCACATCGCATTACGCAATTTAGCACTGTTACAACAATTATAGATATGGGTGGCCCAAGGCGGGGGCGATCGGCGGCAAGTCGTCTTCCTAACTACTTCTGAGGATTCCAAAAAAATATGTTTTTCGTTCAGTGAAAAGTAAATTGATTGTCTTGAATTTAATTCTGATATTGCCTATTTTGGGTTTCGAGTACGTATGCCTACGTACTTACTTACATAAAATTATTTTAGAACACAAAAAACATAATATATTCTGTTAATATAAATAAGCCATTATTCCCAAAAAGTAACATTAATTTGAGTTATCAAAAATTATAACATTTAAAAAGGAAAGTGATCTAAGAACTATAAATGCCTATCAAATAAAAGTTCGTTTCTTGAACCGTCAGTCAAAATTAACGGAGCGACGTGTCCACGCCGGCGGCCGTGAGAAATCGTCTGATGTGCCGTTACACACAAATTGAGAGGTTCTCAAAATACGCCTTTGATTGGTCAATCAGCCATACTGTTCACAGTTTTTATAGATGTTGGGGTTCCAAGCACACCGGCCAGATTGCTCGCGAATTAGAAAAATGACAAATAGTAGGTACTTGAATATCGAAGCGCAGTACCTAATAATTACAATTTTGGTAAAGATTAAACAAACGTACAATTTATTGTCGCAAGGGATCAAAGTAATAATCTTCAATAGCTACTTAAAATTCCTTATAAGTTAACATACTTTATTTACAGAAACTAAACTAATACATAACTGTACAAAATACAAATAGAACCAGTTGAGCCATCTAAGGACCGTTGCAAACGGTCTATAGGTAGCTCAACTGATCCAAACCACTGCCAGACGGAAGCGTGCCCAAGACACTGGCCGCATTGCCACGCTGAATTGCTATTCAGCGTGGCAATGCGGCCAGTGTGATTCGTTGAGCCAAATAAGAGCCAGCCCTCGGATCACGCGTCGCTTCGACCAGACGCCCTGAAAGAAATTTGAAAACGCGATGGGCCCCGGTACCCCACGGACCCAGGGTCTCCACCCCAAATGGCTCAAATATGTAAACCCTATCCAGATTCACATACTTGCGCCGTTTGAGATTTTCAGCCGAATCCGCCGCTGCGCCAGGCCGAACGGATGTCCCCGGGAGATGTGAATGCGCAAGGGTATCGACGCAGGTTGCGTCCCACACCAATGGCCTTCCCCTCTCCCAAGGGACAAGAGTCATACCGTCGGGGCGCTTGCCGTCGTCACGCATCAGACCGCTCGGTTCTAGAACGGCTGGTACGTTGGCGGCGACAAGAGCTCGACGGATGATGTCGTTAAGACTGGCGTGTCGGCAGATCCGACCGGCAGCCCTGGTGCACGACAATCCATGGTGACCAAGCTGTTCGACCGCCGTACCGCACTGACAAAGGTGAGGGGCGCAACACGACGCACCCAACCGTAGGCATACTGCAACACGGAAGCTAGCGGGATCCATTAAAGTTCCTAAATTGTTGGATGGAAGTGCTTGAAGCCACAAACCTGACTCCCAATTTGAGACGGCTAGGAGACGGGAAAATATCATGTTTGACCTGTATCATTTTGCGTTAGATTCTGGTGCGTGGTAAAATGCCTTACAGATATATCTATATATATAGCTACTTTATAATAACAGAATAACAAATAAATTTTTTTGAAACAAAATAATTATCTATTACTTATTAATTGTAACAATAATTACAATTCAAATGCTTTGAAGATGTGAAATAAATATTACATTACAATCCCACCATCAATCATTAATCTTGACCAGAATCTACACTTACACAAGTGATGTCCCAGTGACATCCCGTGCGTGTTGGGCAACATTCCCACAGCACAATACCATAGCACACACCACCTTCCGCGTTCACCGGCCCGGTTCGATTCTGCACAATTAGAGCACGCATTGTTACGTACTGGAACGTCTCGTGTGATTAGGCAATAGATCTGTAAGGCGTTTTACCACGCACCAGAATCTAACGCAAAATGATACAGGTCAAACATGATAAGTACAAACGGTCTTATTCGTTTGAGACCCAGAAAAAGACAAGTATGTATCCATACTTCCATACTTATCTACACTATATTATAATAATATAATAATAATAATATAATAATTATATAATATATATATACGACGGATTGACGTGATTTTTTGTGTGGTGATAGTTGAAGGGATGGATAGTGATATAGGCTACTTTTATCCCGATATTCCCGCGGGAACGGGACTTACGCGGGTGAAACCGCGGGGCGCAGCTAGTATTGTCATAGTTTTATAATAGAGTTGATGTTCAAGGATTGTGTTGCAATAGGATGGTGATGACATGACCATCCTGTTGCTACACAATCCTTTGAAGCGTTTGACCACACAATCCTAGTTTCTTGGCAATGTTGCCAAGCTGAATGGAGCCAGAGGGTTGAAACACACCCAAAAAATAAGGTCATTGATATGAATCAAACAAAAGAAAAACTGAAGTGAAATGGATAGAAACCGTACAAGATCAAAGAAAATGGCATAATATAAACGTAGGTATACGCTTTTATTAATGTGACTAAAAAAATGAAAAAGATAAGTACCTAAATAAAATGATTGAGCGTAAATAGCAAGTCTATTAGATCTAAAGTCAATAATAATAATAATAATTCAATAATAATTCCTTCAACCGTTACAATACAACAAATACAACATAGAACACGTGTAATATTTCTAAGTTACAACAGAAAAACTTGTACAAGTAACTGTTTTCTATAGCCCATTGATTATTTTCTTTGAAAAGCAAATGGTTGCCTTCACCGCTACGGCACATGTGTAATGGTCAGCACTGTAGCCCTACCATCAGTTACAGAGTTGCATAGTTAACTATCCTCGCTAGCGGGTCAAGTATTTCAATTTCATGAAATGACTAACTGCACCCCGTGGTTTCGCAAACGTAACGTAAGTCCCGTTTTTGCGGGAATATCGGAATAAAAGTAGCCTATGAAACTCTCCCTTCAACTAATGTTACGTCAATTCGTCGCTCTGTTTTGCCCTGAATGACAGACAAACAGACACAACCACACACTTTCCCATTTATAATATTAGAAAAAAAAATATGGATTAGTTCATGCAAGTTACCGGGGATGGCGCTGCGTTGGCTTCTCATACATTTTGTGATACTTGACTCGGTATCGAGGATAGTATCAAGACTATAGTAAACTGGTGGTAGGGTCTTTGGTGTAACGTTAGTAAACTACGCGCGCAAGTTTTTGTTCATATTTGCCCCTATATGATGCAATTTAGCACAGGTGGTCTGTAGGTACACTTAGTGGATTGACCAAATAGGACACATTATATTTTGCACTGATCTTAAAAGGAAACTATTAGGTACCTACCTTTCCGTATACCCGTTTAAATCTGAAACCTACCTCTTATAAATCTAAAATAATTTTCTCTATACTTCATTTCTTGAAACGAGCTAATAGGAACGTAAATAAACGCACGTTATTGGTCGTCGAAAATAATTGTTTATTTCTCGTATTGGCTAGATTTGATAATTGACAATTGATTTGACAATCTAGCCAATGACGAGATAGAATGTTATTTTCAACGACCAATCACGCGAGTTTATTTAATCTGCCTATTAGCTCGTTTCAATAAATGAAGTATAGGTATATATTTTTAGAGACTTTCTTACATTCAATAAATATAAATTTCGAATCACCGGGTTTTTAGTAACTTAACCCATGCTTGTATATTGTTATGTTGGTACTTACCATGCCTATGACACCGTCTGGGACATAATAAAACCACATTGTACAACACTGTCGTTATCAACATGAGAAAATTCACACATTTGCTTCTGCAGGTAATTCTAACTGGAACATAACTTATTTACTACTACCCGATAGTTAGTCTTGCTTTAAAAGCAGTTACCGGAAATTATCTTCGTAAAAGTACTATTTTCAACTTTACGCTAAGGAAGATAACTGTTAGTTATTTAGACACGTCCTGGCGTAAATGTAACTTAAAAATTATCTATACTAATTTATAAAGAGGAAAACTTTGTTTGTATGGTTGTAATGAATAGGCCCAAAAACTAATGGACCGATTTTAAAAATTCTTTCACCATTCGAAAGCTACAAGTGACAACGGCTACTTTTTATCCCGATATGTCCGCGGTAACGGGACTTACGCGGGTGAAACCGCGGGGAGCAGCTAGTAAGTAATAAAATTGTTTGTGTATTATTATAGTTCTTATGCCCGAATAATAAATATTTGGGAGCGTGTTATCCATTAAGGGCAGTCTTACTTCTTAAAGTATAAACAAACGTTTCAGTATTCGCACGGCCCTTATCTTAATCCACACTCAAAACTATGTTACATAGTACGTTATAAATAAAAATGCTATACAAGCATTACATACATTTAAATTACTAAGTAATTCAGGGAGTAATGACATGGAATGGACCAGAGTAATTAGAGCAATTGACCTGCTAGTCACAGAGGCAAAGAAGAAGTGAAGTGAAGTGACCTCACAACGACTGCAACAATACAAATGAATCTATTTGTTTTGGATAACAGAGCTCAATAATCTTCTTGCGTTGTATTGTTCTCGCGAGAAATTTATATAAAAACAACTATAATGTCTTAATGATGCGTCATACGATGTGTTTAGATCATTTTATCATTTCACAATACCTATGTGGTATTTTAGAGCTACACAAAAAAAAACTAAATAAATTTTCTGTTTATTTATTCGCCTATCATTAGTTTCGCTTGCATTGTTATTTTTATTGTGGTTAGATCATAACCATTTCAAAAAAATCTAAAAACATGTCTACTGTTCCTGGGCCAGTCGCGATATTTCATATGTCATTCATTCAAGGAGTAAAATCAATAATGACAATGATTTACTTACTACTTTTTATAGAACAATTTGAAACTCGATTTCCACTAAAATCTTCCAATGATTTGTGGATTTTATATCCTTATTTTAAAATGAGTCGGTATCATTAGAAAATTCTATAATACTAAAGAGCTGCATTTTAAAAAGTACAACCAAGACGCAGTAGCTCTTTAATTCAAGTCCATCTCAAGTAACAGACATCAATACAACGAACAGGATGATTAAGGAAACCAGCCTAAAAGAATGCGCTAGACTAGGCCGAGCTACTGTATCTACAATTACAGCATCCAGTTGCGACATTTACAGACAGTCTCAATAAACTATCTATCTTCCGTTTTGCTTACTGTCGGTAGATATTTGACACATTTTGTATAAAAGTAAATATCTACCCACAGCATTCCATCTTTATCCTGTGCCCACAGTTAGCTAGACCGAAGATAGATAGGTTATTGAAACTGGCAGTTAGTAGCCGGTCTCTGCGACAAATTGCCGCTACAAATATCTGATGTCGCACGTGTGCCAACTTGCTCAGTAGTGCGGAACAGCATCATATTCGGTGCAAATAGAAAGTATGTAAGTGGTAGTAGGAGTATTGTACCTATTATTTTTAGATTTCTATGTATATCTATATTTTATCCCAGTAATTTCATTAGTAGACTCGTGCAAAGCCAAGCCGTGCTACTAGTTATATTTAACTAGCAGCATAGCCCGGCATTATTATTCATCACTGGTTTGATTCAAAACATAACCATAGTGTGACCCTTATTAACTCATTCACAGTTGCCCAGCACCGTAAGCCGGTACATCTAACAGAACCTAGATTTCCGCCACCTGTTCTGGATCCAGCATTCCAGAGTCATGTAGCAGAACCAATAAATTTTCACTTCAATTAAAGCCGAACTCAGGTAAAATTAAATCTTAAAATCTGCAGTATTGAATTTTGACTTTCATTTTTGAAATATGAATAATTGATTGTTCACAATAAAGTAATGTAAGTGAACAAGTACCTAAGTAATGTTTGTAGGGAATTAGAGTTTTAAAAATCGGAACAATAGCCTGATAGATATGAATAATTATAATTTTCAAAAAAAAAAACATGATTTTGTTGATATACAAAAGACGTGGCAATCATCGAAGACGAGTCTAAGTACAACAGCGACAAAGTTTCTTTTTAAATGACAGTTAATTCAAAGTGACTGGTTAGGAGTGTGGCATGCTGTAATAGGTTCTAGGAAGGCGATCTGATAGCGATGGATGGAGTGGTGCGATCGATCAATAACGTCACTGCCGGCGACTGGCGATGCTATCGACCAGTGCTCTGGAGGTCTGGATGACCAGCTTTTATATGTTTCAGTATTTTCACTTCAAATGCTCAGTCATCTAAGAACTGACCTTGTTAGATCTTTTTAAACTAAAAAAAACTTTTAAAACTTAAAACATTAGATATACATTATTATTATAATTACACGGGACATTACTCACGTAAAAATACTGTCGATTTAGATACCGACAATGTTTCGATTCTTCCGGAGAATCTAATGTAATGTAATCTAATGTCTAGTACAACTTACGATAGTTTTGAAAGTGACATTAATAATTAAGTAGTTTACAAAGTTTTTATAATACTAATAATTTAAAGAGGTATCTTTTTAATTTAAATTGCAGATATTTGTTTCGTGTCTGGGTGTTTTCTATCTGTAATATGTATGTATTTACAAAAAAAAATGTATCTAAGTATTATATCAGTCATCTGGTTACCTTAACACAAGCATTAAGTTGCTTAGCTTGGGACTAGATGACGCTGTGTGGAATGTCCAAGGATATTTATTTTATTTTTTTATTTATTTTGTGTGGTTTCTTTTATGGTTTGTTTGTTTGTTTGATTTCTGCGTACAATGTGATAAACTTACGTTAAGTCCCATAATTATATCCATAATTGTATGCAACAGGCAAGAAAGTTACATCGTATAAATTGGACATTATACAACAAAAGAGCATCGTAATCTAAATATTAGCATTAAACACGGCGTCACAAAACAGTTGGTTAAATCAAATTAGTCACAATGAGAATAAACAAAACGAAAAAATTGTGTTAATTAGAGAAATAATCGCGGTAAGTTACGTGCTAAGATCTTGTTGCGTAAGTTGCAAAATTAGTTACTAAATTGTTAGTTACTGGGACAAAATCGAGTATAGAAATAACTAATAGTTGCATAACTGATATAAAACGTGTTATTGTAACTGAGTATAAGTGTAGTAAATAAATATTTTTCTTTCTTTCTTTTCTTTCTTTCTAACTCGTTTAGTGCCTATAAAATGATAAGAATCCTATCAAAGGTAGCTTCATAAAAGAAATTAACGAGTTTGTATTAGCTTGCGGTCTTTGTTAGCCATAGAAGATAAGAAGATTTGTAATGACCTAGGCAGGTAGTTTACATTTCTATCATCATCATCATTTTAAGGTGTATTCAAAAAATTATAAAAAAAAAATTATTATTTTTAATTTTCGTCACTCAATCATTGCTCAATTAAATAATACAAAACAGTGATACTATATTAATATATATGATTTACTTTCTGTCTATCGAATTAAATAAATTTCCCTATTCATATTCAGAAGGTCAGCCTATCGCGTTGATTCTATTAAGAAAGTGTTATTTCCAAATTTTCACTTTTCGAAAATGGCTACTGTCGAGCATTCCTCACCTGTTCGCATAACTAATTATTGAATTCCACAGAAGAAAGTTATGTTAAGTTCATTTTGTATATTAAACGCCTAAATTGTTAGATTTAAGCGTAAACCATATCAGAATGTAGGTAAGTATACAATAAGGTGTTAGCCAAGTGGATTAGTACCAAAGTACTAATCCACTGGTGTAGGTCGCGTTGGAACAGGCAATAGAATCCCCTAGTTTTAAGAACCTGACGTGGTCTTCTATAAGATTTCATTGAATAAAATATTTTGACTTTTTGACTTTTTTTTTTTTGACTTGGCTAACGCTATGTGTTTCGTTTTCAACGGATAGAAAGTCAAAACTTTCGATCCGTTGCAAAACGAAACACATAAAAGTGCGGGGCAGTCTAATTGACATCTTATCTAACTATTGTTAATTTACGATACTGTTTTCAATATTTTCCTTTAAATCTCAGATCTGTAAAACACCTAATGGTCAATCTCGATAACCTATCTATCTCTGGTTTAGCTTACTGTATCTATATCTAATTTGGTATGGAAGTAATGTCAAATATCTACCAGCAGTTCGCAAAATCAACGATAGATAGGTTTGAGACTGGTGGTAGATCACTTCACACCTATAGAGCGTGTGTCTACACAGGTGTCGCATTACAAGTACTACCAACTGAAACACCGCTTATAATTGTTATGTTAATTAAATGGTTAATTGCGAGGATCGAAGCAACTTTCCGCCAAAAATTGAGTTTCTAATAAAAGTAAAAGCCATTTTTTGCGAATCAACTTCAGCGTAATTACGGTTTTATGGCTGGTTAATAGACTTGTAGATTGTTTTTGAGAGGAGGTAATTTTAGGCGCGTTTCTTTGATCGATGGAAGTTGTAGACTTTGTACCTACTGAGATTTATTTACAGCAGGGATGTATTGTATCAGTTCATTATGGGAAGGAAGGAAAGTTTCGGTTATGTTTATGTAACTGACCTTTCTTATAGATTTTTATTTTTAGAAACCAGCAGTGGTATGAGATAAGTTATAGAATTATTAGCGTATTTGAAGTTCAGAGTTGCAAAATACTGTGTAAATTTATGTCGGTAAAAACCTAAAAGTGTCTACTAAGTATAAATATTTAAAGGCCAACGACGAGGCAATCAGTACTTATCTACTACAAACCTTACATAATAATGTGTCGAAAAAATGAAGCATTGAATAAGAACCAGCACTAATAAAACAATCTATAGTGACTTTAGTATATTATTTCGCGGGAAATGCACCGGCATTTCTACAGAATCAGCAGAATGAGTCACAGACTACTTAGCAGGTACTACTAGTACAATCGTAGTAGTATTATATTTGCCTATTGTTGTGCTCTATCGAGGGCAACTTTTACAATAGCATTAGAACGTCTGACTCGCAATTTATTTAATCTATTCCACTTCTAATTTGGCATGAGTTTATGTGAAATTATTTAGTAGGGAATTATAAACATTATTATTTACCTACTTAAAGATTTTTCGTGAAAATTTAAATAAAAACACTTACCTAAAATGTTTATGATGTACACATTAAAAACAAATATAACTAATAGCACATAACTTAAGTCCCATTAACATACTTGTATTATCGACACCTACGTAAAATAATCAAAGTCACAAGCATACGAAATATTAAATGACCTCTCTATGTTAGCAAATTTCCAATCCGCATTTCCAATGCGGGTACTTTCATAGGCCCATTTCGAGCCGTCCTAGATTTCTTACTATTCTTTAAGTATAAAATTAAAAACTTACAAAGTGCAATCTCCCGGTTCAGTGGTATCAGGATGGTCACAACACGGTCACAGTAGGTATAGTTCGGTGCACTGTCACTCGCGAGGGGTCGGCGCGTGCGCTCGGTGCGCGGTCTCATGCCGTTATGCGGTGAGTGCGCACGACGGGCTCGAAAGCGCGCGGTTCTATGACTAGCCGCGCATCTGTGATGAAATAGACATTCGGGATCTTTCAGGATGATAGGAAAGAGCTACAAATATAAGTGCAAAATAATGTTACTAATGAACTAATGAAAAAAGTGTTCGGGTACCTAAACATTGATTTTTTTAAGGGTAAAGGAGAAAAAGCTACAAACATAAATAAGTGCAAAATTATCCCTAATTAGGTATTCCTGTTCGTGTGTGACAAATAGTTTTATTTTAACTTATCATGGAAGGTTTTTTTCCAGCTTAAAAGATCATAATAAATTAAAATACTTTTATTTAAGTCTCAATCATCAGAGAGACATCATTTCAGGTTTAATTTTCCTGTGAGCTTTTAATTTTTCAATGTGTGCCGGGCAGTAGAATCGTCATGGCATTTCAATGTGATCCTAGGTCCTATTATTTAAATGATAATAATTTAATTTTTGACTTTATTTATTGAGGTGTGGTACTTAAATGAACCGTAAATTAAAAGTAAAATTGTCTAGAGGAAGAAAGAAAGGGAGAAAACCATTTTATTTAACCACATATCTAAGACGCCCAATGAAAATAGAAACCAAAACCGTTTAATAATAGAATCATGTACCAACAGTTTCCTCTTTTAATTTAATCATTTACGAACAAAAACATGTAGATTATTTAGCCCAGTTAGATACGCAGTGGTCATCAATGCAGATGGAAGATCGTATCGCATCAGGGAAAGTGGCCGCGTCGCTGCGTCGCGCCAAACGCGGGTTATGGCGGTTATGGCAGGACCAGCCTTGATGCCCTTTCACTAGTCGTAGATGACAAAGGGTTTGACGATGATTATTCGGCTTTATTATAAAACAAAGACAAGTTAATCGTAGTTTAGGACTGGCTATCTAGAGATTACGGATGAGAAATAAAAAAAACATGACAGTAACTTAGTCAAATTGAGATTCTCTTTTGGAAGACTGCTATAATCTCAGAGCAATCATCTTCTCTTCAGATTGATGGTCAGTTGATTTTACCTCTGCTTTCTGCTGTTGTAAGTTCAATTCCTAACAGTCAATTAGTGTGTAATTACACATAGATATAATTATGTTTAAGGTCTCAGCACACTAATAGGAACGGAAAGGGATCGTAACCGTATCGCCTCGAGTCGTTCAGAATGGTTTGTATTAAACTCCCTACTGCAACGCACACTAATCGGAATCGTAACGTGATCGCCTCCTGACAGCTTGACAGCGAGGTGAAAGGCGTTACGGTTACGATCCCTTTCCGATCCCATATGTGTGCTGAGACCTTTAGTCTGTCAAACCAAGGACAATGTAGTTTAATCATAGCCTATATTAGTTGAACATACAAATTTTTAATTTAATATTTTGATTACCTTAGAAACTTTAGCTAAACGTAGGTATTGTGTACCTCACTTTCTTTGTGACTCCATCAATTTCTCTTCGGTAGTTTCTCGTCGATCTGCCAAAGCTACCAGGATGCCTCTCCTCATCTGGTATTCCACTCAGTCAAGGCCACGCGTGAGATGAATCATTGATGAGATGCTAATATCAGGCACCTTATGCTTGGTTCGATCGAGATAAGCTTTTGAAAGGACCTTGTGTGAATTAATATATTTATTTGTTTTTTGAAAGAAAGAAAGAAAGAAAGAAAAATTATGTTCATTTCGTAGGACCTCAAGGATCACTCAAAATCGTACAGTCTTAAAAGCTAGGTGACTCTATTGCCTGTTCTTTCTCTATTGACTTTATACTATCGTCTGTATCAGCTGACTCAAATGACTGTAAGACCTACATAGCTATCAAACAATCGGTTTACTGTCATAATCCGCACTAAAATTAGAAAAATATATTATTAGTACAAAAAAAAAACAAAAAGAAAACTAATGTTATCATAGGATTTTTTATTTTTTTATTAGAATTTTTGTTCTAATAATATTTGTACGGTGGGTAAGTACACATAGTAAGGGCCGACTGACAGTAGAGAAATCTCTGTTTGCATTCATTCATGACACACTAGTTTAATTCAATGGTTTGCTTTGCATATTTTACACCTCAGGTAATTATTGCAGTGCGATGTTTGCTACGTGCGCTTTCCTGTTTAAATAGCCCACCTATCATAACATGTGCATCTGCTTAATATAATTAGGAAATAAAACTATAGTTAGCAAAGCACAGTTCATTTTTTTTCTTACAAGCTTCATTAGTGGTATCTCTTAGAAGTAATTTGTTTTTTTTTTTAAATAAAATATCATACTATGTCTTTTTTTCAGTACTCCTAATATAATAATGTAATGTTGGTATAATTTCATGATGATCCTTTAAATAATGTAGACTTAAACCATAACGTAAATAACATTCATTAAAAAAGTAAGTATTTTCTACTAAGTTACTATTTACTACAATCGTAAATTCACCCTAAATTATATTCGCAATATCTTTCCCGTAACAATCTGCATCTACCGCTATCAGATTAGCATATATGTATTTGTCAGCAAGCACAAGCCGAGTCTCCCAGACCCTAACCAGACTGAACAAGGAAGCTCCGAGGCAATAAAACCTACAGTTTATGCCTGCAATCACACCCCACCACGTAATGTAACAACTTCATAACAATAATAATCATTTAGTTGTGCGTGGGCGCATCTATATTATGTCATGCAATCCCGGTTTGTAGAATATGCTAAAATTTGTGAGTCATCTTTTATAAAAACATAAGCCAGACAACCGATTCGATCCATTTTACAATTATAAGGACTTTAAACTCAGCCATAAGCAAATTTAAAATAAAACTCTAAAACGACGATCCAATGATCGATCGATAAGTAACAATCCAGTATAGCACACAGTAAAAACTACAGATTGATTTGACTGGTCCTTTTTTTTCGGATGGACTGATTTGTTAGGTGGTCTTTGGGGACCTTTATAATTTCACCGAACTTTGGCGAGGGCAGAAGGCCTCTACGCCGGAAACAAACGTTATCTGACGTCCATTCTGCCATAAATCGATTTGTATGGTAACTCCCTTAGCCTACACAGCTTTGGATAGTAACAACGCAGAATACTAATCTGTTTAACTAATCTTTTAGATCTAAAGGCCAATCAAGATTACTGCATACCTTATAAATCAGGGTCACCATCGGTCAACTCGAATGTGCCATAACATTACAATCGGCGTAACCTTACGATATTTACATTCACGGGATTACATCATCATGCTGTTCTTACGTGTGGCCAAGAGCCTAGGGCTGCCAGGTTGTAACCAATTACACATCTTCCGTTTACAATGGTGAGCTCTTAACATATCTGTGACTGTGACAACGATACCATCGCTTACAACTTATCAATGAATCTATGAATAGAGTAAAGACTCACTTCTGATTATTTTAAAAGTCCTGAATAATTATATTAATACCACGGGACATTACTCACGTAAATTACTGTCGATTTAGATACCGACAATGTTTCGATTCTTCCGGAGAATCTTCATCTGGGTATGAGTGTAGTCACTCCTCGCGGGCACGTCCGACAGTAATTTACGTGAGTAATGTCCTGTGGTATTAATATAATGTCTAGTACAACTCACGATAGTCCTGAATAATTATTTTCATGAATCACCTACTTTTATATCATTTCTTCATGAGGTTTTCCCCACTCTGCTCAACTCTGCTTAACATTCGATGTTTTCTTTACTCAAGAGGAAGAACTATTTACTGCTTCTTCGCTACAGTGTAAAGAAAAATCAAGCTTCTTTTGTTTTTCGATACACAACCCTAATCAAATTAAATTTTAAATTCACAATAACAGTAACACCCACGTGGCGATCGAGCCCGTATAAGGAACAGCTATGTTGCGGTCAATGACAACTGAGAACCAAGATTAAGCTTACCTATAACTTTGCACCTTTAACTTTGGTGCAGGGAGTTGTTTTGGAACGGGCAATAGAGTCACCTAGCTTTTAAGACTGCGCCCGTCTGGTCGCAAAGGCTGGCGGGTGTTAGGCGCAATAGGCAGTTGTATAACAGCCTACAGCGTCCTATGGCCATTCGTATCGCGCGAGGATACCGAACCATATCGTTCGAGGCGGCGACCATCTTGGCGCGGTTCCCGCCCCTTGACATCTTGGCGGTGATGGACGCACGTGTATACGTTCGTCTCCGACAGGACGATGGGAGCGGAGCCGCTCCTGCTGAAGTGCGGGCGCAGGAGCGCCGACGTGCGCTCGGGATGTGGCGCGAGCGGCTCGATGAGCCGCGGTGTGCGCGCCAACGCGTCGTCGGCGCAATAGCGCCAAACTTCGAAGCCTGGCTGGGAAGGGAATATGGGTACGTCACCTTTCGACTTACCCAGGTGCTCACCGGGCATGGTTGCTTCGGTGAGTACCTGAGTAGGATTGGACGCGAACCGACACCACAATGTCACCACTGTGGGTGGGACTCGGATTCCGCGCAGCACACGCTGGAGCAGTGCTCGGCGTGGAGCGCGGAGCGCGGAATTCTGGTCAACAGGATCGGGCAGGATCTCAGTCTGCCTAGCGTAGTGGCAGCTATGCTGGCAGACGATGCGGCCTGGAGAGCCGCTGCCTCTTTCTGCGAGACCGTCATGGTCCAGAAAGAGGCTGCCGAGCGGGATCGCGAGAGGGCCGATCCCGCTCGGAGGAGGAGGCGGAGGCGGGGCGCTAACGGTCGTCCCGCACCGCCTGCCCCATGAGGGGGCGTAGTGGTACCCCCTGCCAAGCAGGGGGCTTTTCGGGTCCGCGGGCGGTTGGAGTGAGGGCTCTGACTGCCCATCGTGTGGATTCCGGGAGGGCGATGTCACTCAGTGGCGAGTGACGTCGTAAGCACCGCGAGGGTGCCGGGCGTGGCTATGGGTGCCATTCCCGGGACAGTGCTTTAGGCAAAATGCGAGAGGGGTACCGGTGCGTTCCGTATGGAGATCCCGGAACCCCTTGACATGCATCGAGGCCGGCCACCGGGTTGGTTTTTAGTGGGTCGTCAAGTTCGACAACCCCACACTCCCCAGCTACGCTCCCTCAGCGTAGTTGGATAGTCTGATAGCAGATTTTCCAACCCGTACAAAAAAAAAAAAAAAAAAAAAAAAAGCTTTTAAGACTGTACGATTTTGAGCGATCCTTGAGGTCCTACGAAATAAACATATTTTTCTTTCTTTCTTTCTCGAAGACGATCCAAATCATCCCTAAAAGTATATCCCTGAATATATTTAAGTAATTAAAGAGTATGAAAAGATCTTATAAGGAACATCTGCATTGTGAATTATGTTAAGTGTGCCAGGCTAAGCTGAAAGGATGACCTGAATCATCCTTTAGCCTGGCGACGCAAATCTATTCCATCTCAACAACCTTCAAAGAACCTTGAATGTCCATCAATTTCAGACCATACCTAACTATAGTACCTCTAAAATACAACTGTGATTTCGACTGTCTCCTTCAATCGGTGTCTACAGTTAAGTTCTATTCGATAAGAAATAATTAGCATCGTAATGATCTCGATAAGGTACCTCATTACCGCATAGTGGGCTATCGTAAGTCGAGAGTTCTGTAACAATCTTGTAATAATGTTATTGTAATGCGTTCAAACCAGTTCTATTTGTTACATCGATGGAAAACTCGTGAACGTAAACAAACAAACAGACCCACAATATTTAACTAAATTCTTGAATGGAGGAGGATCTTCAATCGGATTTAAAAGGATTGACAAGCGCAGTGTAGGACGTTCACCAGCGAGATGAACGCAGATGATTTGACATGCTGTTTTCAAACGCAATAACTGGAGATCTATCAAGGAGACTTCGTCCAGCAATGGATGTTCTACAGCTGAGATGATGATAATGACGATGATGAATTAAGTGTATTTCAAGATAAGATTTTTGATTTTTAATTATATATTTTTGGTTTAAACAAAGCTAAATATAAACAGAGAACAGAGAAGAGGCCTTTACCCAGCAGTGGGTATTACCGGCTGGGTAGATAAAAATATAAAGATTAATTACCTTAGTAAACATACCAAATTGCTCACTTTTGAAGTATGTATTTGGATTCCGTAAAATGATTAGGTATTTCTAAGATAAATTGGAAATCTAGTTTTGAGTAGTTTTTTTGTCTCTAACAAAACAAACACATAAAAAAGATAATAAAATTCCATCATACGACGATAAAGAAACTTAAAAGAAATTCTAATTTGCATGGCGTAGCAAACCCGCGCATTCTGCCCACAAAAACATTCCTTGCAATAGATTTTTTTTTCTTTACAACTTTGCGCTAACACAATTAAGTTTATGAAGGGCTGGAACAAAAGGGAGATAATCTCTCCTGCTGTAAACGACGGAATTAAGGTACTTGGGAATAAAGGAGGTATGCGTAGAATGCTGGGTCCTGGGGGAATGCTTGGTCCTCCCGTTCGTGATAATGTATTTGGTATTAACTTAACTAAATTCGATTGAAATAATGTGTACCTATTATAGAGAATTCACGTCTTCAGTACCTACATTTTATTTTAGAAAATCTTTAAAAAGAGGACTTTGTTTACCTGAAAAATAAAAGGTTTATGCACAATTACATCTAAGCATGGATTTTAAGTACTCCTATGAACATATTTTATTATTAATGTTTATTCAAACACCAATCAAACATTAAGTATTTTATCTTACTTAATACGTAAGTTCACAAAATGGCTCAAATCGCAGATTTTAAGTAGAGCACATTGCGTCAAAGCCTATTCTGTTAGAATCTTATCTATTCATTTGATTACTTGCAGTAGATAAATTGATGCGCTGCCAATTCTCATCATAATTTTATTGTTTAGTGTAAGTTCTAATTTTGTAAAGTGCTAGTGGTTGCGTTGATCAATTTATATTTTATGTAGATATGATTAATAGTTGATTTGTAAGGTTTGTTCTTCTGGGAATCTTCTCCACGATTGCAGAATCCTTGAGATTATCAACATTTGACTACTATTATCTATAGGTAGGTACTGTTTTAGGTAAAAGCATATCGTGGTAAAGTCAGGGAAGGCCTCTAGTGTAGGTATTTATAAAAGGCTAATGCTTTATCCTAATCGTGAAGAAGCATTCCTTCGTCCACAGGCTGCAGGTTGCGACGGCGTATCGCGTAGCATCGCGTATTGTCCGTCATGTCCACAATATTCCCGCGTCGCATCGCACGTGCTAATTGGGACGAAGCCATCGAATTTCTCAGATAAGACTGCATTGAGAGTTGTTTGCTCAACACCCGCTAAATAACTTACGGAATTCCTACTAATTCATTGATTAGTTCTAAGCACAAAGGAACAAAAGGTGGAGGGAAATCCTCAGCAACATTCAGGCATTTTATGTGTTTGTGCTAGACCACCTGCCAGATGGCCATCGCCGCTGTCTACGGATGAAAGAAAGACTGCAATCTTACTCGCGATAATGATAATATGTATTTATGGTCCGCATAAATTAGGAAACTGCATCTCAATAAAATTGTAAAGTTACGGAAATGTGCAATGTCGAAAGCGAGCGCGTTGATGTCTTTTATATGAAAAAATAGAATCATTCCCTTCAGCGCCTGGAGATCGATTCTTGAACACATTTAAAACATGACGCGGTAAGAGATTGCACGTTATCTAGCTTTTGTTTTCTGAAATCCATAGATTTTTTCAAAATAAGAACGCCGAGACGTGTCGCGTTAAGACATGGTTATTTGGAGAATAAGGCGGCTGTTTTGCGTGATAACAATAACAAAAGAAGATTCTGATACATCTCTCCTTTAAGTAGGTAAACGTCACATTCAAAATATCGAATCATATTTCCCAGTTCGTGGCATTGTGCTAGCGTGCTAGAGAAGCATTAGTTATATCTCCCGCAGCTCGTAGGACATGGTGTTTGGTGCTAGAACATAATCTCCCACCGGTCATAGCTTTAATTCACACAATAATATCCAGCAGTTACCCGACTGCGTGATGATCAGGACACGACAGGGCTGCTCCTCTCGACACTGTACCTTCGCCAATTTATGGTAGAATAGAAACTCGTGGACTTTGTAGTCTACGTTTACTTGTATGTTCAGCGGGTCTATAAAGTCCAACACAAATCTTTTCGTCGGTAACAAAATAAGTAAGTAGTCCTCTGCATTATAGGTATCCTGGCTGTACTGTAGGTAGGTATGTATGTACCTACCTCCTACACCCAATCGGGACAAGTAAAAAGTACAGAATCCCGTGATAAAATTCGAATTTGCCCTAGTCCATTCAGGTTGATGAGATGATGTTGATGTTGATGTATGTAAATAGGTAGGTTGTAACTTGAAACCTAAGCTGTAGTTATCCTATCTACGTATAATAGCTCAATTCCAGGTCTACGTAGATAGTAATTGCTTTTGTAAGTTCATTCAACAGTTGCATTTCTATAGTTGCAGGACTAGCAGTTATTTCACGGCCCATCTAACAATACATCTCGCGACTCGAAGCAGGAAGAGCGAAACGCAACGATTTATTAAACGCGATTTTCTATTACCGGGCGCGGCCACTCGCCAATTTAATTAGCCGATCACACGGAAGGCATACGAATGCAACCTGGACTTAGGTAGCCTGAGAATCTAGGTACCTACCTATTAGACTTGTCTGCTAATTCTTCAATGGGATTTAATAGGTACCTACGTGGTAGTTAAGTTCTATCTATTAAAATGACGTAAAATCATTTTGATGAATCCGTTTCAGACTGAACCTAGGATTTAAATAGGTACCTATTGATTTACTTGGTACCTGTAACGGTTTACCTATCTATCAATTCGTTTTGACAGTTTATTTTAGCTCTACTGACCTACATCATCTACCTATAAGTATAAAATAAATAACTTCCTAGATAGCTAAGTAGGTAAGGTAAGTACCTACCCTGTTTGGAGAATCTATTGTAAAGGTTCGCGCTCGGCCGGCTTGCATTAAATAGTCGGTAGGTAGGTAGGTATTGTACCTGTGCAATAACATTTGTTATCGTCCTTTAAAATCAGCAACGTGATATTCGGTCTATCTGTCTGTACTATCTATACAGACCTTAGATTATTTTATGAGGTACCTACCTATACTTCATTTCTTGAAGCGAGCTAATAGGAAGAAAAATAACAGATTAAACCTTATTAGATTTTGTGCCGCCTCGGCTTTTGGCTGGTGGAATAATTTAGATAATCTCCAGCCATACTGTTACTGTCACATACTTTCTAAATGCTAATGTCACAAGTCACAAACTTGTCAAGAGTTGTCATGTCAGTCATCCATCATCGCGTCGGCTCGGCTTGGCTTGGCTTCGCTTGTTTGTCGATTTGATTTCTCCTATCTGCCTGAATTAAATCTTCAGAAACAAGAATTTCTAAAACAAATGTTGAACTCAGTTTGTTCCCAAAATATTAGTTATTCACTAGATTCACGCACGCGTTTTTCGTAACCATGGACGACTTGGAAAAGCTGAGTTGTAGTAAGTGAAAACAGGTGCTTGTGTGGTGGTATGGTTTCTATTTGTGATCATTTTACAACGTCTTACACCTTTTCAGAAGAGGAAATAGATATGAGTGATATGGAGAACTCAACCGATGACTACAAGGAACCCCGCGAAAAGCCTAAGAAGAAGACAAGACGACGTCGGGAGCTTGATTTGGTGAGCAACCTGCACCTAACCATTAATGATTTATCCAAACAATTCGTAAAGTAAACATACCTAGGAACGTAGAATAAGACGAAGTTAATATGAATTTATTCATAGCAGTTGGATGAGGATGAGACGGATGACGAAGGCCTGTCCAAGAAACAGCGGCGGCGCCTGAGTCCCGGGGCCAACTCGCCCGCCTCGCATAGAGAGCCCCGAACTTGTGTGCTCAAGGTATGATGCAGTGCACATTCCGCTTCTGTGCTTCTGTTGCCTATAGTACCTACAAAATACTCTGATAAATAAATGTAAATAAGATTGATACCAATTAGTAAGATGATTGTTATAAAACTGTATAAAAGAGTAATCCAATAGATAGTTTTTCAATTACAAGATAACTAGGTAGGTACTTTCTAAGTATTTGAAATTACTGCTATATACTGTCACTTAAAACTAATAAAATCACATCTTTATTTTCACATTCACATTAGCCGGCATGCCCAACATAACAACTTCATCACAGAAATAGCCAAGTCTTACCTACTTAATTCGCCAAACATAAGTACAGGTATAATTTAAATGTCTCTAACACTATCTCCACATTTCAGGCAAGTCAAAAGCGTCGTCCACTCTCCCGTCTCCTGGAACAACTCCTCCGTAACCTGGAGAAGCGGGACCCCAACCAGTTCTTTGCGTGGCCGGTGAATGACAACTTTGCACCAAACTACTCCAACATCATAAAAAAACCCATGGATTTCTCAACGATCAAGCAAAAGATTGACGATAATGAGTACAAAAGCCTGAACTGTTTTATTGTGAGTTTAATGTTTATTAGACTAGCAGCACATCCTGGCTTTGCATGGGTGTACTAATGAAACTACCGGGATAAAATATAGTCTAAAGCCACCCTGACAGTCCGTTCTACACATTGGTGAAAGAATTTCTGAAATCGGCTGAGTAGTTTCGGAGATTACCTCCGTCAAACAAACAAAGCAATTTTTCCTCTTTATAAGATTAGTAGAGACTAGTTGCCTTTTCCCACCTTGCACAGGTCTGAGTGAATCAGCCTATCTCACTCACTGATAATGCCTAATGGTAAACATTTTTTCATTGGTGGTGGTTTTAAGTTTCTATGTTACATACAAAAACACAAATAAAGTCTCAATCAAACAAAAAAAAGTTTCCGGAATAGTTTTTATACATTCAAATAAGTGTATTATTAATTGAACACTGTAAAATGAATGTCTTATTATATCATCTTTCCTCAGAGTGACTTCAAGCTAATGTGCAATAACGCTATGAAGTACAACAAGAACGGGACAGTGTACCACAAGGCAGCCAAGCGCCTGCTTCACGCCGGCCTCAAACAGCTCACACCACAGAAACTGAGGCCACTCGGAGACATACTGACATACATGTATGAGATACCCATCAAGGAACTTGGATTTGACATCGGGAAAATGGATGCGGTATGTTGAGTTCTATCTATAAGATCTTAAGAGGGTGTTTAGTGTTTGTTTGACAATTTTGAGAGTTGCATAATGTCTCTCAGGCCTTTACATCTTTACTAGATGATTTCTACAGTCAGAGGCAATCTTTTGCTTACACTTAAATGGGACACTGTAGTGCCTGGGACATTGTAGAGACGGAACAGGCTTGTAAATGTAAATTAGCATTATGTATCCTATAAATCTAATTAACCAATTACTGTGTCTGATGACAGTACAAATTTGGCCATCACAAGTCTTGATATCATCCACTCATCCTACCAATCAAATGCAATGTCATTGACCTTTCTGATTTATTAACTTTTCTGTTATGTGCCTGTCCGAAACCACTACTAAAACTTGATCATAAAAACACTTTTTACAACGCAGCCGCTTAGGACGTACGGCAGAAAGGTGACACTTTAACCACATAATTAATAGATAGCGTAGTGTCATGTTTTAGCGATATAGCACTTTATGTTTTGCTTCTGTCATGAAGTCTCAGAGTGTTTGTGTGTGATAACGCGGTGCATGGTCGCTGCGGCGAAACATTTTGGAAAAGCGTCTCACTTATCGATACATCCGCGATCCACCGGACACTATGCTAGTCGCGTTTTATAATTTGTTGCCGATTCCAAGCTTCCGTTTCTGACACTGAGGCCGGTAGAGCATTCCAACACGCATGAACTGCCCATCTGATCCATTAGCCGTATCAGTTTTGGCGTACTATCCTCGCACACGAGTCAAGTAGGCTAACTTCCAGGGTCAATGACGTGTCTATCTCCGATTTTGCTTACTGTCGGTAGATATGGACCATTTTGTACGGAAGTTATGTCAAATATCTACCCGCAGTAAGCAAAACCAGAGATAGAAAGGTTATTGAAACTGGTAGTAAATGTTCAGTCCACCAGTAGTTCAGTCTGGTTATCGAGAGAGGCGCTGCTTCGGTTTTCATTTTAGCCTACTTGACTCATGTTCGAGGTTCGTATGCAAATAATACGGCTACAGAGAATCACCAGAGCGTTATAGGCTGATCCAAAGTGAGCACGGTTCCATTATGTTTGTCCGGGCTGTTGGCTCCGTGTGACTAGTGGTTGTGTAGAAGGTGCTGAAGCGCAGTTCTCCGCTGAAGAGTGGCGGCTCGGAGGCCGAGACCGTGTCGGACGGCGCCGCCCCGGACGACCGCGACACTCTCAAGATACAGATGGAGGCCGCCAGGGAACAGCATCGGAGACGACTCGCTAAGAAAGGTATATCTTCAGCTTAATCTTCGTTCGAACCGAATTACTTACGCAGACATATCTATTTTTTTCATTTACATTACATAATGTAAATGACAACAATAGATTAGACAAGACCATTTTTGGAAATAAACGTACATATTTATTTCCAAAAATGGTCCCAAACAACATGAAATTCAGCCCCTCTTCTGTACAAATCGAAAACGATGCATCGTGACAGTCATCGCAGGTCCAACTTAAGCTGAGCTGCGATTTCGCTTCGCTGTACAGAGTAGACCCCCAGATTCCCAATTTAGATACCTACTGCCTGCATTTTTCTGAAACTTGTCGTTAGTAATTGTATTTTTGTTATTTTTGTGTAAAAAATTTATTGTTCTGTTAGTTATTTTTTATACTCACTTTATTCTTGATTCTTTTGATTTCTGATGTTTTATATGTGTACTATTTTTGATTAGCTCTGACGCTTTGGAAAATGATTTTTTTGTTATGTTAGAGTTAAGTTTTTGCTTGTAAATAAATGTGTAATAGAGAACATTGTATTATGTCCAGCATTCCCCCGCATGGACGGCGACGGTAGGACGACCCTGTGCCTGGTGACCAGCGCGGCGGTGCCTCCAGGCGCGCCCGCGGAGGAGCGCCCGCTCACGCTCGGACAACTCGTCGGGAAACTACACCACGGCACCGGGACCTTGCATAGTGAGTGTACACTACAACTATCTACTAACCAGACTACATTTTATAAATTATATGAACGGGTACCTTTTTAATTATTTATCCCGACATTTCGAACGGATTGCACCGACCATGGTCGTGGGTAGACTCCTAGTTCATATAATTTTTAAAATCTGATAACGTAAATTTAAAAAAGACAAACCAGACTAGTTAACTATACTCCGTTCACTGAGTCGATCTAATATAGGCCGCTCTCTCTCGCACATTTGTATAGAAATGAAAAGGACGCACAATAATTAACATCCTTCGTGATTACCCTGATTTGACAATCGGGTCAAAAGTCAAAAGTCAAAATATTTTATTCAATAAGATCATAAGACCACTTAGACATGTCACGTTCTTAAAACTAGGGGATTCTATTGCCTGTTCCAACGCGTGGGGTGGGACCTAACGACAAAAATCTAAGAGCGCGTTATTTCATATTTTTCCACCTATTAGTTCGACTCGGCGAACGGAGTATAGTGTTAAGATGATTTAAATATAAATATATAAATATAAAATATAAATATCTTTGGACATTCCACACAGCGTCATCTAGTCCCAAGCTAAGCAACTTAATGCTTGTGTTATGGTAACCAGATGACTGATATAATACTTAGATACATTTTTTTTTTGTAAATACATACATATTATAGATAGAAAACACCCAGACACGGAACAAATATCTGCAGAACATACAAACATTTGTCCCGTAGCGGGGATCGAACCCGCGACCTCCGCATCTCAGCCGGGCGATTTATGAGTCAGTTTGCTTTGTTGATCACCTGTATTGTTTAATTCAGCTCAGAGAGAAGACCGTAGGAACGTAGCGAAGGGCGTGAAGCCGCTGCTCTACGGTCCGTTCAGTTCGTACGCGCCCTCGTACGATGCCACCTTCGCCACGCTCACCAAGGAAGAGTCGCATCTCATATATCATACGCTGCGTGAGTTTATTTATTTTATTTATTTATTTATTTTAGGAGGAACATCGGCACACAGTAATTTTATTTATTTTATTTATTTATTTATTTATTTACAGCAAAAAAACTTAACTCTAACATAACAGAAAAATCCAAAGCGTTAGACCAAATAAAAATAGTACACATAAATAAAACATAATAAATAATAATAAATAATACAGTAGTAAACAGGATAGACATTGTTAGAGGCCATTTGAAGGTCCCCACGTATAGCGACAGAATAGCATATAAACAAGACAACTAGAAAAACTTAAACCTATCGCTTATCAAGTACATTTTACAAGTTGGTAATACAAACATTATCCACTTCCAAATAACACATAAAAAAAAGTTATGCAAACTGTCATGGTAGTTAATGAAATCATTACCTATACTATCTACACTAATCTACACTTCTACAATAATCTACATCTACACTAATCTACACTAATATTATAAAGAGGTAAAATTTGTTTGTTTGTTTGACGGAGGTAATCTCCGAAACTACTGGACCGATTTCGATAATTCTTTCACGGGTGTGTAGAATGGACTGTCCGGGAACTTATAGGCTATATTTTATCCCGGTAGCTCCATTAGTACACCCGTGTGAAGCCGGGACGTGCTACTAGTTATATAAAACAAAATTTCTCAATATGTTTAATGATTCTAAAAGCTATAGTTTGGATGTTGAAAGTTTTCTCTCAAAAATCTTCTTTTATCAAATTTTCTGATTTCTCCTCAGAATGAGCAGGTGTTTCTAATTCCTCTAAGATCCCTGTAGATGGCGTTAGTCGGTGCTTTAACCGAGAAAAATATTACTGAGGGCTTCGTGGCCGAGTGGTAAGGCAGTCCGGCTTGAGGACGATCGCTTGTATCTCGCGGGTTCGAATCCCGTCGAAGCCCAAAACTTTTAGTAAGATTTTTCATTTATAAATACTCCTAATACGCCAAGGATCGGGATGGTTGGAAAAGTTTGGGGGAGACCGTTGCCCAGCAGTGGGACGAAATAGGTTGATAAAAAAAAATACTCCTAAGAAATTGAGACAACAATAATATTCCAGCATCAGAGACGGGTCAGGGCAGCGAGGAGATACTCCGCTTCGCCCCAGACTCCCCCTGGACTCTCTTCTACGACATGGAGGCCTTGTTCCCGGGGAAGAAGGCGGAACCAGCGACTAGTAAAGAGGAAACTGTAAGAAATTTTACACTAAAATTAGTGATTTTGCGTTGCAACTTCTTGTTCATAACTTTTAGCTGCAATCTTATTAAGCTATTGCATAGCTTCTATGGCAGGCCTTGAGCGTGGAGACCGAATCCAGAAATTCCGTAACGAAATAACCTAACGCTTGTCACTTTAGTTCAGCAACTCGCCTCTAGGTGGCATGCAATAGCTTTACCGCAGCAGTCCCCGAGTGCCACATGTCTTTTTAATTATTTTAAAGTCGAAACATGGTGCAATCATACTCTAGTATAAGTCGCGCCACGTAAAAAGAACGATTAGGGTAACGGGAGGGGGTATGTTTGGGCATGGATCACTCGCTCACGAACCAATAGTACGCGCTACATCAATGGTGTGAAGTGCGTCGCGTCACCACACAACCAATCCCACCTAAGATACCTTAAGTATATAGATAATACCTTAAAATCGCTACTGCGCAGCTTTTCCTCTCGGCGTTCTTTTTACGTGGCGCGACCTATACCCACTTATCAAAACATGTAAGAAACTATACAACTTTTTTTGATTCGAGCTAATAGAAACAAAAATAAACACGTAATTGTTCGTCGAAAATAATTGTGTATCTTGTGATTGGTTAGATTGTCAAATCAATTGTCAAATCTAGAGACTAAAACTAAAAGACTATTATTTTTGACGACCAATCACGTGCGCTTATTAATCTTCCTATAAGCTCGTTTCAAGAAATATAGTATAACAGTGTACCTTCCCCCAGGACCTATCTCAAGTGAAGGTGGACATAGCAGCCCTCCGCTCGCTGTCCTCGCTCGGCATCGACGTGGATTTCCTCAACGACGTGGAGGAGGACATAGCGGCCGCGCACCACGACTTCGGCATCGAACCCGCGCTACGGCAGACCGCTGATCTACTGCAGAAACTTTATAAGGAACAGTGGGATAGGTACGTGACTCTATAACCATCCTACTTCCTACTATCCTACTAATATTATAAATGTGAAAGTTTGTGAGAATGTATGTTTGTTATTCTTTCACACAAAAACGGCTGGACCGATTTGGTTGAAATTTGGTATGTAGATAGGTGATACCCTGGATTAACACATAGGCTACTTTTTATCCCGATATTCTTTGGTATGTAGATAGGTGATACCCTGGATTAACACATAGGCTACTTTTTATGCCGATATTCCCGCGGGAACGAGACTTACGTTACGCGGGTGAAACCGCGGGGCGCAGCTAGTTTTATATAATTTCACTTTCTATATTTTATAGTGTTAAACTCAGACCAAATGTGTTAAACCACACTTAACTTAGGCATAAATGAAAATATTCTCGAGGTTCCCCCCTATAGATGGCGCTAGTCTGTACTTTAACCTAAATCCTACTGATAGTTTCGAGCTACTATACTAGGGCTTCGTGGCCGAGTGGTAACGCAGTCCGGCTTCGAAGACGATCGCTCGTATCTCGCGGGTTCGAATCCCGTTGAAGCTCAAATTTTTTTGCAGGATTTTTGTAAACTTGTGAGCATATATTTCAAGCCCCTGGTTGTATTGCAGGCTATCAGCTCCACCGCCGTGGCACCTGTCTCTAGTGCGGGGCGCGGGCGGCGCCGAGCGGGAGACGGCGCGAGGAGCCGTGCTGGCGCTGCGGGGCATGCTGGCCCGCGTGCCGCCACGACATCTCGCGCACCCGCGGGCACTGCGCCGCGCCATGGGCGTCACGCTGGACCATCTCGGTGAGTCACACAGACGGCATGCTGGCCCGCGTGCCGCCACGACATCTCGCGCACCCGCGGGCACTGCGCCGCGCCATGGGCGTCACGCTGGACCATCTCGGTGAGTCACACAGACGGCATGCTGGCCCGCGTGCCGCCACGACATCTCGCGCACCCGCGGGCACTGCGCCGCGCCATGGGCGTCACGCTGGACCATCTCGGTGAGTCACACAGACGGCATGCTGGCCCGCGTGCCGCCACGACATCTCGCGCACCCGCGGGCACTGCGCCGCGCCATGGGCGTCACGCTGGACCATCTCGGTGAGTCACACAGACGGCATGCTGGCCCGCGTGCCGCCACGACATCTCGCGCACCCGCGGGCACTGCGCCGCGCCATGGGCGTCACGCTGGACCATCTCGGTGAGTCACACAGACGGCATGCTGGCCCGCGTGCCGCCACGACATCTCGCGCACCCGCGGGCACTGCGCCGCGCCATGGGCGTCACGCTGGACCATCTCGGTGAGTCACACAGACGGACAGTTTTTCAGCAGCTGGTCAGTTTTTTTATAGCGAATGAGGTCTCAGACCTGCTTAGAAATGCTATTTGCGCGTCACATCGAAATAACGCCAGCTGTCAAACTGAACAGAATAAAGTAAAAAAAAATATATGTTTAAAAATTTATTCATTGTATGACAACATAAAATAATAAGTAATATTGTGTTCCAGACACTCCCATGGCGGTGGACGACTTCGAGGAAATGCATGAACACCGCGACATGCTCTCGGATCCTGACTCACGGTCCAGCCACGATAAATAACACTTTGTTTACATGTTACATAAGATTATATTTCGATTGTAAGGATTAATATTAAAAATAATTTAAAAAAATAAGCTTTTGTTTTGTTATTGGTGTTATTATAAATGGATACATTTTGGCTCAGATTGTTTTTTTTGCTAGTAGGCCTAACATGTGCAACGTCGAGACTACAAACAACAATATCTAGATTTTCTAGATACTGTTATTCTAGATACAGTTCTAACGTGTCTGCTACAGCAAAGCAGATACTTTTATGGACGACGAAAAGATTTGTCGTGCTAAGTTAAGGCCCATAGCCTAAAGCCCTAACCATACATGGTATCAAATCCGCACTTAGTCAATTAATTTTAGAACCGGACAATATGCACCTTGATAGATGGCGCTCGTAAGCGCCAGCGCCATCTATCAGTGGGCGTTTAGATATCAAAACGAAAGTTCCTACATAAATCACTAGAGTGCGGTACCCGTTTTATTTGAAAACATTGGTAAGAAGTCTACTACTTCAGTCGTCAAGTAAGTCAGTCGTCAATACATACATACATATAATCACGCCTCTTTCCCATGGGGGTAGGCAGAGACCACGGATCTCCACTTGCTACGTATTCAGTCGTCAAGCATCAAGCAAAACGTCAGTCAATCGTTAAATCAAAGAAACTACGATTGTCTAACCAATTAACGGTAGGTACGCGAGATCTCGTTTGGGGTGAACTACCTACTATAGGTACTTACTAGTAATAAGTAATTAATACATAAATCACCTGCTAATTACCTAATAAGGTCAAATAGGATGCGAAATATGCCACCTGTCGACAACTACCGGCGCGTGTGAGAGCGCATGCGCGGGACACTCACACGCACTTCACAAACAAAACAGGGGATAGCGAAGCCAGTGCAGATCATTTGATTTTGACATTTGATCAATTTGATCATTGATTGCCTGTTCCGAGTAGGTATCAGAGTATCAGATATAAATAACTGATTTAAGTAAAAGTACTCGTAGATGGAAATTGATTGCTTTGAATTTAAAGTAGAGCTGCATTTGTAAACTTCGAAGATCCTTGTCATAAGTTCAGAACCCATAGTTTGAACCATCTCAGGAGGTTTTTCTTATTTGTAGTTACCTACTATTTTACTAACAAAACATGCCTGTTTTGTTAGCCCATTTCCGTCCTGTGTTTATTTTACGTGCTATATACCTTCTTTTCTTTAACTGAGCCTATCTACGGAAACACTTATAAATTAAGAAAAAATAATTTAATATCATAAATAAATACCTAAACTTGCATATAATTCAGCGATTATCTATTCACCCAATGAACCACATAGATCCCCTCAGCGCGTGCGACCAGCGCGCGCGCCCGCTCACACGCGCCCATCCATCAATGAAGATATTGACAGGTTGGGGGGCGATACGAGACTATTGATGCTACTGTAATGATTTCAAGAGGAATTGGTTAGCCAATTTGTGGTTGACGAGGAACTTTAAATTGTTTTAAAAAAATAAACTTGATTTTGCAACAAAGAATTATAGGTTTACTAGGAACTTAAGCAGTTAGACCTTGTTAAGAATAATTATGATTATCATCTATACTTCTATACTATATATACTTCTATACTAATTATTATAAAGAGGTAAAATTTGTTTGTTTGTTTGTTTGACGGAGGTAATCTCCGAAACTAGATACTGGACCGATTTCAAAAATTCTTTCACGGGTGTGTAGAATGGACTGTCCGGGAGGTTATAGGCTATATTTTATCCCGGTAGCTCCATTAGTACACCCATGCGAAGCCGGGACGTGCTACTAGTTAGAAGATAAAGGGTGACTTTAGGTAGAACATCAGTTATTTTTCTCAGTTGAACAGCTTATAAAATTGTGGTTTTACAAACTTATTTTCAGAGGCCTCACGCTCTCTGAGTAAACTCATGTTCGAAATAACTGTGCCAATCTTACAGTTGTAGTACCTACCTACACTTCTACAGCAAGTACCAAATGTAGGCACCTCTCAAAATCCAATAAAACATTCCCATTGACAATTAAAATCTATTATTATTAGTAAAGTTCATTGCGCTCTGACATCACAATCAACTTAATTTCTGCCCGAGTAATTAATGATTGCGCGACAATGATCCAACTCGATTAAAGTGAAGTTAAACAAAACTACCCCCGATCCACCCCCGATAGAGTTCACACGGGAACAGAACCTACACCCTACGAGATTAAATAAGAGAGACTAGACCGTATTGCGTTGTATTACAGGCTTGGTTAGGAAGAAGATTTTATAGCATTGAATTGGTTTCAAACTTCAATTTTGAGTTTGAGAAGTTTAGACCTTATTCTTTTGTGATATGGTTTGATGTGATTTGTAGAAGTGTAAGGGTAGGTAGTAATAGTTGAAACCGAATACAGTAATGTAAAAGTAATGTTTTTTACTACAATCCGTAATGTAGGGTTCGATCCCCGCTACGGGACAAATGTTTGTATGTTCTGCAGATATTTGTTCCGTGTCTGGGTGTTTTCTATCTATAATATGTATGTATTTACAAAAAAAAATGTATTTAAGTATTATATCAGTCATCTGGTTACCATAACACAAGCATTAAGTTGCTTAGCTTGGGACTGGATGACGCTGTGTGGAATGTCCAAGGATATTTATATTATTTATTTATTTATATAATTGTAATGATTCGGATAGGGTAAATACATTAACGAATTTCATGGGTATGGTAAATATTACGGTACAATTTTATTAATCTGTTTGAGATCGTTTTGCGGGAAAAAACTCGAAATGGCGACGAGTGATTTAACTACAACTCGTAGTAACAAATGAAAATTTGAACTTTTTAATTACCTATTTGTTGACCGAGCAGAGTTCACTTAACTTTAACAAACTACCAAGTATGCCTAATGTATTTTAATGTTTTTCCTATTTATGAATAAAAATATGTGGTAGGCATCTGCCTACTCTTTTGGAAAAGAGCAATGCTTTTACGAATAATTGATTTATTATGATCACATTATTAGACAACCTTATTATACCTCCCTACGATATTATACAAACAAATAACAAAGATAAAAAAATACCTATGCCTTTAATCAAAGTCTCTACAAAATAAATCACAAAAGAAGAGTTTATCTTCAGACAGGCAAACAAACAATTCACGGTCCCGTCAATAAAATACAGTAGAGGATAGCTTTAAGCTATTTGCACTGCTGATTACCAAACCACACATCGAGACCAAAGGCCAAAACTAAACAAAAATATTGATAACTTCCCACAAACCAATAAGTACTTATGTACATAAATAACTGGAAAAAGTAGGGGGTTTTTATGATGTCGCTAGTAGGGTAACAAAAGGCTACATACAGCCACCTGTCTTGCAATCTCACAGGGCAACGAGTCTCAGACTTCTCACGCCTACAAAAAACGGGTTAGGATCAAAAAAATCAGGCTCTCATGGGTTAGAATCACTTTTTGTGCGATCTAAGAAAACCATTGTTGAACTCTATCGATATTCGAAGATGCTTTGTTACAGGTACGTGTATGCAAAAGCCATGGGAATATTATGTACCGAGGAATTCACCTGTTTGTCGTCAACATAGGTAGTTCAGTTCAAAGTAATGTTGCGAAATCACTAGCCTTCACTACAATGTATATATTCTTGTAACATAACATATTATGTCATGCTAAAGAAAACAAATGCCCTGTGCAATTTCGCAATTCACATGTTAGAAATATGTTGTATAGCGTTAGGTACTAGCACGTCCCGGTTTTGCACGGGTGTACTAATGAAACTACCGGGCTAAAATATAGCCTAACTACCCCGACAGCCGATTCTACACATCAGTGAAAGAATGTTTGAAATAGGTTAGTTGTAGTTTCGAAGATTACCTCCGTCAAACAAACAAACAGAACCTCTTTATAATATTATAGTATATAAATTTCCCTGATTTTTATATTGCTTAAGTTGTGTTCATACAGGTTGTATTAAGAACATGTCCTGCAATTTACTAGCGACAGGATACCGTTTCAAGGACACATATCGTATACAGGTCACTCGGTAATCAGGTCCAGTCCAATAATACAACTCGAATACTGTACTGACCCACTTTTATGAAACGTGGAAGGTAACTATTATAAAGGTGCGTTAGAAAAATTCAGTAAATAAATGTGAAAATTTGTGGGACTTACGCGGGTGAAACCGCGGGGTGCAGCTAGTATCAAAATATGTGAAACACACATAAGGTGCTGAAGCTGAAAACAGCCTTACACCTCACCTACATAATAGGCTACTTGACTCATATCAAATTTGACCCAATAAATTAGTATTTCCTGAAGTACTTTCCTTGCAAAACCAAAATATAATAATTTCAGTTAATAAAAGTCCATGATGCTTGCATAATTTCAATTTAAAAAACAGTTTCTTTTTTTTTTATTTGGAACGCTGAAAACGCTACGGCCATTATGGTGACGTCATTAGTATCGGAAATAAACAAATGTCACATAACTAAAACCAATTTACAGTAATGCCAACTTTTCAAAATGTGCATGTTCCCTAGACGTAAATCACGAAAATTATTGTCTTGGATACGAATGACGTCACAGCACAGATAAATCCATAGACCAATATGGCGGTAGCGTTTTCACCTGTTTTTGAAAAGTAGAACTTTTAAAATAAAATTTTGCGGTTTCTTAGGTCCAAAAAAATATGGTAGTATTTTTTTTGGTCTAAAAGAACAATTATTTATCATATAAGAGCTACATAAAAATAGAGTCAACTAGCCTATTGTTATCTGCCACTCATATTCATTCTGCTATTTACCTAAACAGTAAATTGGGATTGAACTCTTTAAATGCTAATTTTGTACCAGAATGTAAAAAACTAATAAAAAAATTGTTCTCGTTAGAGTATCATCAACATCGCAGTATAAAATTTACACCATGTTTTTTCATCCGAGAAATGCCGATCTCTGCTCCAGTGCTCATAATCTGACGCAGGTACTGTATATAAGTACAAAACACAGCCTTAACAAGAGTGTTTTTTACACCATTACAAAGAGCGACAATCGGATTACTTCACAACAAGATCTAACGATATCGCCTTTGTATAATCCGATAGGATTAGTATCAAGTTTGCACAAATCTTGTGTGTCAAGGAGAGAATCGTAGCGAAATGATCTGAAGATTTAGTTTTCAAAACAAATTCCTTTTTACCTTTTTGAAGGTGCAAAAGTGAGATTGAAATCAGTGTTGTGCCGACGCGGCTTCTGCGTAAGAAAGTTCGTGAAACGTGACAACAAAATTGCTAATTTAATATACAATGACTGAGTTTAATTGTTGTCGGCGGCATGTGCTTCATGAGTTATAATTTGTTTTAATTTTTGGTACTCTGTACTTGAAAAACTTTTTACATCTCACGTGTCTTAAACATTCTCAAGCAAAACTGTATCTTGCCGTTGGCTCTACGTTTTATTTTGGAAGCTCATTTCATGACCTAAGATAAGGCATGCTACAGAAAATTATAATAATGTAAAATAAAACAATTAACAGTCCATAGCTACATCTAACATTAACATAGGTATCTACTTCTTTTTTCAATATGGCTACTGGCCATTTAGGCTTTGTTCTCAGATTTGAGTCTACACTAAAAACCTCGTTATATTATAAAGAATGAGTTATTATTATATTGATTTTGAACTGACGACGCTCAAATCAAAACCAAATGTATGTCTCTGAGAACTGTTGACCAATCGAATCCAATATCAATGAAATCAAGTATAAGTAGTTGGTCAACCAAACAAACCTGAATGAAAGTGTGGTTATCCGTAATTGTCCAATCAGGCATCAATGAGAGTTCATAAGTGTCGGCACGCGTGCAACATCTTAGCGGCTGCGTGAGACAGACACGTGTCGCACGTCCGGCGCTACGGCTTGCACGCGCCTTGATACCGATCTTAGACGTTTGTAGGTCACTGCTACTTGTTGATACTGGAAGATGTCCTCCAAGCTTTATTAAAATTCTAATTAAATTTTTTCGTAAAATTCGTGTATTACCTCTGACAACACCCAAAGCATCAAATATTCTAATGGCCGTCGAGCCCGACACCAGTCTAACCTGAAGATAAGAAATTGAAAATTTTCACCATATTAAAGACTTGACTTTTATCTTTGGTTGACCAGGCAGAAATCAATACCTGTGAGAGTCATCAATAAAAATCTTTGTGTCCACTGTCCGTTTATAACATCTTGTAGGGTGCGCGTGAGACAGACACGTGTCAAACGTTCTTCCCTCACAAGTTGCACGCGCCTTGATACCGATCTTAGCGTTTGTGGGTCATCAGTGCAACTTGTTGATACTATACGATGTCACGTAACTAAACTGCCCACTGAAGTTCTGGTATTCAACCTACGCAAATTACCTATATAATCAGCTGTTAATATTATAGGTAGGTAGAATTCTTATTACTAACAATGTTTACATTTCCTTATGTTTTTTATACTGAAAACATAATAATTTGATGGAGCTTGATAGACGGTGCGGTTTATTAATACCGACTAAAATTGCAAAAGCTTTTATTATAACTTCTATACAAATGTTTTCTTTTCTGTTTCTACACAGAGCTAAATTTTAAAGTGTTGTTTATTGTAGTTTTTTTAAATATCGTCGTATAGTATCCTATGTTTGAGTATACCGCCCAGAATTGTAATTTATTTAATTGAATATTTATAAAAAATCAAGGCCCTGAAATATATAATCTAGTACATAACACTATACCCAGCTAATGCAGCGTGCTAAATCCCAAAAGGGTCCCACGCTCGACACACGTCCGAGCGACGTCCCACCAAATAAAACTACGCTTCCTAATTGTATGATATTTCCCGCCACGCGGCCAAGAAACTCCCTTTTCATCCCATCATCACTACACTAGCATCCTTAACCCAACGTTCTATGACTCATATTTAGGTGCGTGAAAACTAAATTAAAAATCATAGCAAATATTGATGAACTATCGAATATGCATGATCGCTATCTGCACTGCGATAAAGCACATATTCGTTCATCTGAAAGCTTTCAATGCAGGCTCCTACCAAAGTTGTATTTACTGTCACAATAAAGTTTACCTCTTTGTGATAAGGTGGGAATTGGGGTGAATGGAAGTGGGTTTTAGTTTTGTATGTTTGAAAGCGTGGTGTGCACGACCGGAGGGCGCGTAGGGTCGGGCGGTGTGCCCGCACGCGGCACACTTCGCGAGCGGCGGCCAACGCGTGCGCACGTCCACGCATGCGCCGTAACGACGATAACTGACCAAATTATATATCGGAAATAGGACGTTTCTTAAGTGACAGGACTACTTTTTAACTTAAACTTATTAAATAACTTTATTTTTGAAATTTGTTTTTGGATTAAAAAAACTCTCAGTTGTTAATTTTAGTGATTGACAAGTGACTTTTAAAAGTGAACCATATAAAGTGAGAGAATGGATTACCATCACCGACATATGGAGCAGACGAACCTGCAGCCCCAAGGCCCCGGCCAGGCCCCCCAGTGGGCCCCGCAGTACGGCTGGGGCCCCCCAGTACCGACGGCCCCCATACCAGCTCCAAGGAGTAAGCGAACTCACTCCGAGAGTGAAGACGATGCATTTTCTGAGGAAAGCAGTAAAGATGCCACGTAAGTTTTTATGCGCCTATCAAGATTCTTGTAAGAATTATAATATTACAGTTATGTAAAAAAATTGTAACCATTTTTTTTATAAGTAAATTTCTAGAGATGCATGTACCAAATATTTTTCATACGTAAATCAACGCTACGTGCTACGCCGCTACGAGCGTAGCGCTCCGCTACGGCGTTTTCAAATTTCCACTCAAAGCTGACTTGTTGAATATAAATATATTTTTTCACAAGTTTTCTTTTTATGTTCTTTCAGTTTTCCTTTCTTTGTGTGAATATTCTTTAACATGCGACGAAGCAACGTTCTAATCATAAAACATTATGCTAAGGTTTATGGTTCTATTAACTTTTACATGTCGTGTTTGATGCCTCGCTTCTTATCATGCTAACATAAATCATTCACGTACAGTCTATTAACATTGAATAACATTTAAATTTTTTGACTGAACTGCACACATTTTGCTGGTGGTAATCTCCGAAACTTTTCACCGATGTGTAGAATGGACTGTCGTGATAGTCATAGGCTATATTTTATCCCGGTAGTTTCATTAATACACCTGTTCAAAGCCGGGACAGTATAAATCAAATTCAATAACACGTATTTTTAGTCTCGTGTCGTGACCGTAACATCTATCATCCGAAATATTTTATTAATTTTAATAATTACTAATAACTTACCGAATTCCCACCCCCAGATCTCCCGGTGGCGACTCGTGCCAGCTGATGACGCGCAAGCGACGTCGCGGCGTCATTGAGAAGAAGCGTCGAGACCGCATCAATACTTCGCTGACCGAGCTGAAGCGGCTGGTGCCTGCAGCGTGCGAGAAGCAAGGAAGCGCCAAGCTGGAGAAGGCTGAGATACTGCAGCTGACCGTGGACCATCTCAAGATGATCCATTCTAAAGGTAAGCATTTTATTCTTTACTAGCTGCGCCCCGCGGTTTTATACACGGAAGTCCCATTCCCGCGGAAATATCGGGACAAAAAGTAGCGTATGTCACTCTCCATCATTCTCTTCTACTCGTACTATCACCCTTAAAAAATCACGTCAATTCATAGCTCCGTTTTGCCGTGAAAGACGGACAAACAGACAGACACACATGCACTTTCTCATTTATAATATTAGTAGGAATAGTATAGGTTACTAGCAACCCTCTCTCGTAGAATAAATAGTGGAACTAGTTTATGGTGCTCAGAGATTAATAATTGTTAATTGATCACCGATGTTACTAAACTTTGACTGTCAATTAGGGAAGAAGATTATCACAAGCTAGATTCAGGCTTCAGAGCTCTAAAATTCTAGTTATAAGAAAACGTAGCTTTTATTACATTACATTGCTTAGCTTGGGACTAGATGACGCTGTGTGAAATGTCCAAAGATATTTATTTATTTATTACAATAGGTAAATTAGGGATATTTTAAAAGATCTTGATTCGTAAATAAACGTTTCCCTGTCAAAGTTCTAAGTACTTCTCAACACCCACGTTATCCATTACGGTTATTTTCGTCAGTTTGCGTAACTACAGTTGGTGAAAAGCTCTGAAGATTCTTAATAATTCTTCAAAGTCTGACCTTTGCAAACAGGAAAATGGTTATGTTACAGACAAATGTACAAATGTTGACCATGAACTATGGGAATGTCACTGCCATTACTAACCAAATCTTTATACTGAATCTGTACTGAATAAGTAATGGTATAGTACGAAAATATCGTACTATTCATATTCATATTCTTTATTCATATATTCGATATGGAAGCATTTGTAATGTATTTGTAAATTTATGTATTGAAAATAAATATTGAACTTTACTGCTTACAGGTTGTATGAAAAATGAATTGTATGAGAATTTATTATTTATAAATATTTTCTGAGTAAAAATATTATCCCATAACTAAAGAAATGGTATAAGTGCATAAAAAGCTCCGTTACACGACAATTAAATCTAAACTCCTCTTCAAGAACCTGTTTCCGTTTCCTCGGAATTATCAAAACGTAACGGTTTGTTAAAAAACCGAGTTCCTTTAAGCACGTTCTTACAAAAAACCGCTAAAAGCGAATTTACTGGTTTCGCTTTTCCGGTCTTTTGTGTGGCGCTTGCAATACGCAATGTTGAAAGTGACTGTAACATTCTTCCTGCTAGTTCCGTAGTAGCTGGGGACTATAATTTTACTTTCTTTGTTACTTTGAAAAGGGTTGATTTTATTATAGTTCTTTACAATTTGAAACTAATCACGACTCCTATTGCAATTAAACTTATACAACTCATTCTAGTTTCGTAGTGTTTTCTAAATGGATTATTCTATTATTATTAGTATTTATCATTTAGCGACGAGAAATTACTACACGAAATATTGTATATTAGCAGCTAAAGTAAACCTCAACAACGAAATACGATTTCCATGCTTTTAAACTTTTATCTCTCCTAAGCTTCCACTATGAATAGGCTAGTTCTATTATCCAATGCATAGGGCTTGATTTCAGTTACTTAACTTTGATGACGATAAAGAAATCGCTTCTTAGCGATAAGACCGCCCATTGTACAATTTTTTTAAGGATTTTTAGTGTATAAGCTCCTTTCTGTGTACAATAAAGTATTTTCATTCATTCATTCATAACTTGCGCGAACAAATGTTAAATCAAGGGAACAGCGACGATATAGAAAAGATAGAATAGAAGTGTTTGTCATTGGCACACGAAACTTAGACTTCGTTGATCCCAAGTAGGGTCTCTGGTATTTTAATAGATGCGGGTATCATCGGCCATCCCGGAACACAGTTCCCACACTCCTGTTTCCGGGTGTGACAGGTGCGTGTGACGTGACCATTTTGGTGCCTTTTATACGTGAATTGGCTTATGATGTTTTTAATTCTGACCGTGAAAAGAACTTTGGATTTGAAGTTTGTGGTTTACTTGATTTAAATATTTATTGTGGAGATTAATGTTTTCTTAAAAACCGTGAAAACGTTAATGGATTTTAAATATGCAAAGGTTTACTTTCCCTTTGACAAACTTTCTTGAAATAATAATTTTCTGTTAATATATAAGCGGGGAAATTGCTCGCTGAATTTTTTCTTTCTTTTGAAGCTTTTGTTCAGTTCTTCTCGTTATAATTGTCTTTTTCAAACCGATTGCTCACAAATAAGCGAGTATTTTATTATCTTGACAAATCTTCACAAACTTCGACCTTAGCGTAAGAAACATAGCGCAGCACAGCGCAGTACAGCGCAGCACAGCTCGATGTTGATTTGTCACCCTTACAGGACTTTTTGTTCAGCTTCTTGTTATATTTACTTCACGGCATATTCCCGTACTAATAACATAAGTGGTCATCCGGAGTCAAAGTCAAATTAAACTACTCACTATGGATGAGTCCAATTTATTTTGGTCATGTCAGGATGACTGTGGTTGTGGCTACCAGCGCATCGGTAGGTCTGACCACTTCCTACCACAGACTACATAATTGTCACTATGCACCACATCCATTTGCAAAGGTCAGTGTCATCTTTGACCGAATGCGTATGCGTTGCGTATGCGTAGACGTAAGCGTAGACGTGCACGTACCACTGAGTTGTACAACGCATACGCATCCGGTCTGCTCGAGCCTTTAACTTTAACATTGAGAAATCTTTTCTCTCTTTCATTTAAGTATGTTGTTTTTCTTATTTGTTTTTTAAGACGAAGCAACTCTGTTCATGTTTTTACTCATGTGGTTCCTACAAATATCGACACGGAGGCTATTTTAGGATACCTATTTCGGTATATATGTAGGTAAAGCTCGCAATTAAAAGTAAAACACAAACTTCCGTGTATAAAATTACACCAAGAGAAAACCTATTTAATAGCAACGCCATATTATAATTAGAAGTGAGTTTGTTAGTACGTATAAAATAACTTTAAAAGGCAAGCGAGATCGCGTGTTTTGCAACTAAAATACTATTCCCTACTCACTGTAAACTAGTGGTTTAAAAAATGGCAATTTACATAAAACGCAATTTCGCTAGGAATTTGCAATAAGTAGGTTACGTAGAAACTACTTCTTATGCTGCGGCCACACATATCGCGATAACGCGAAGATTTGCGTTGTCGCGACACGTCTGGCCAATAATTCGTCCTATCGCGAATCATCTTCGCGAATACGAAAGTCCTTCGCGCCGCTGTCGGTAAAATGCGGAACATCAAAGGGTTTTCATTTCATTTCAAAGGGTTTTCATTGCGGGACATCTCGAAGCTTTTTGTAGTCTGGCCAAGCACTTCGTCATTGAAGTTTTATCGCGACAACGCGAACATGAATCTTCGCTGTCAAGTGTGGCCGAAGCATTACAACCAGACTTTTTATACAATCTAAATCTAATCAATTTTTACCCCGTCATATAACCAACATTTGTGTAAGCAATGTTTTTCTATCCTGGACATCTACATTAATAAGCATTCAACTTAATTTTAGAATAGCCAAAGCAAACTAAACTTTATGTACAGCATGTCCATTAAAAAGTAATTATAACCATCATGAATAAGTACATCAAAAAGCAATAACCAAAGGATCGATTCGACCAGAGTCCATTGGCCTTCTCCAGGTATCGGTTACCATCAGATCACCTTGGACAGCCACCTGGCGCTTACAAAAACTACAAACAGGAAGACACACAGATTATCCTGAAGTATAAAGGGTAGAATGACTTGCATAGATTATAGAATAGTTGTAGTTTTTTTCTACTGAGACGGGTGGATGAGTGGCAACAAAAAGCTTTTTAACTTAGATACTACTCATAAACTATTTTACATTATGTTAAACTAATCTAAAAGTTTTCTACCTTAAGCAAACTGCGTTAAATATGAAACAAAAAAAATCTAAAGGTTAAAAGTTCAATATTCCTTATAGGTTTAACTTTTCAACCACATTTCTTTATCAGTTTTCGCCACGCATATATTAAAGTCTCGTATCTTTCCACGCAGCGAGGATTATACCACAGTGCAAATACAACGGCCTACTGTGTCACAGTGCAAACAAATCAATCAGTAGTGCAACTAATCCCACCACCCGTGGGAAAGCTATCGGACACTCCGTCTCACCCTCCCAGTGAGGGTAGGACCCTCTAAAACGCGGATTTGTGTGCTGATATGAAATGTCATGAGAATAGAATAGTCAATATGCTGGGAATCGGATTTTATGAGTAAGTAATTGCTCAACTCGATTCAATGGTATTAATTTATGAACTTGATGAAAATAGACAAAATTATTACGCTAAATAATTGATAATAATTTATCATTTCAATTTCAAAATAGACTTGAAAAAGTATTTTCCCTGTTTATTCATAAAAATATCTTATTGTAGGTTTCGAACGATCATTGACGATTGACGATTTGACGACCTCTGTGGCGCAGTTGGATGAACGCCCGGCTGAGACGCAAGAGGTTGCGGGTTCGATCCCCGCTACGAGACAAATTGTATGTTCTGCAGATATTTGTTCCGTGTCTGGGTGTTTTCTATCTATAATATGTATGTATTTACAAAACAAAAATATGTATCTCTATGTATGTATGTATATATCAGTCATCTGGTTACCATAACACAAGCATTAAGTTGCTTAGCTTGGGACTAGATGACGCTGTGTTGAATGTCCAAGGATATTTATTATTATTATTTATTATTAATACCATTTATAATCTTTTACTTTTAAATCGATCCGTCTCAATAACAATTGGTTGTCATCAAAGAAAGTCTATGCAAGCCGCTCGAAGTAATTACAAATGAGATTGTAAAGAACACAGTAAAAAACGAAATTATACCACAACCCAGTAATCTACATTCGCAAATATATAAAGTTAGAATACCACTGACTGACTGACTGACTCACTGACAGAATTGTTCTCCTTGATGGTGGATGGGAAGGTATATTTTTTTTTACAGAATCGTTTAGGGGATACCCTGGGGAGTTTGGGAAAAATCCGACTTTGCCCCTTTTTTGCCCCCCTCTTGCCCCTCCCTGGTCAATCTCGATAACTACAAGACCTGCAGAACATTATTTTTATAGATTCGTATAGAGGAGGTCCTGGAAGGTAAAAATCATTTTTTTGATTTGCCCCTGTTTTGCCCCTTTTTTGCCCCATTGATGGATCTCGAAAACTACAAGACATTTGCCAATTCTGAAAACGGATTTGCATAGAGGAGATTTTGGAAAGTAAAAAAAAGTTTTCAGTTTTGCCCCCAGTTGCCCCCCTCATTTTGCCCCCCCACGTATCTCGGAAACTAGGAGACTTGGAAAATTTTAATTTTCAGATTCAGGTAGGGCATTACAAAGTTGATAAATTGTGGTACTTTTTTTTTTTAATTCCGACATTTTTTTTTTCTCCATACATTTTGTATGAAATTTGGAAACTTTTTAGGGGTAATTTTTTTTTTATACCAGGAACGAAACAGATACGCGAGCTGCTTGCAGCGAGCGCACCGCGCACCCTACCAGGAACGAAACAGATACGCGAGCTGCTTGCAGCGAGCGCACCGCGCTCCCTACCAGGAACGATACAGATACGCGAGCTGCTTGCAGCGAGCGCACCGCGCTCCCTACCAGGAACGATACAGATACGCGAGCTGCTTGCAGCGAGCGCACCGCGCTCCCTACCAGGAACGATAAAGATACGCGAGCTGCTTGCAGCGAGCGCACCGCGCACCCTACCAGGGGTCGGAGGTCCTGAGTGGAGCGAACCTGCGAGACCGAGTGGAGCGGAGGGGGGAGGTGGCGAGCGAAGCGAGCCGCCGACCTCCGTAGCGGAACGAAGGTCGAGTGGGTGAAGCGTAACTCAGGGGCGACGACATCCATTTTTTTTGTTGTTTTTTTTTTATTCATACTGAATGATGCTTTGAAACGTTTTCGTGTCCGTAAGTTGTCCTATCATAGATTTTCAAATGCATTTTGATCTTTAAACTCTTTCAAACTCTTTTATGCTATTTCCGATGGATTCTCATTTTTTTTTTGTAAGTCCATACCCATATAGCCAGGATAACCGTCACGCGAGCTGCTTGCAGCTCGCGCACCACGCACCAACTAGTTCGCATTATAAAATCACGTGTGCTTTGTGCTCGGTGACAAGCGGAAGAAGATCTCTAACGCCAAGGGGTTAGCCACACCTGCCTGAAAAAAAAAATTCAAAGCAAAACGGAAGCGGAGGAAACGAACAATTAGATGCGTATTTTAAGATGTTGGTTTTTTGTGAATGTTCTACTTATTGTGTATTTTTCAAATCTAATTTTGATCGAGTTTTAAGACTTTATCATTTTTGACTAAAATCATAAGCTCATCTCCTATCTGGTACATGCAATATCATCACCTAGCACGTTGGACGTTTCTACCATAGAATGAGCTCCTAACTTAATAAATTTTAATGTTTTTTTAGTTTCGGTTTTTAAACAAAGAGACTGTTTTTATTCTTCGAATCTCTAGCAGCTTCGAAGCATCTAGAACAAATCAAAGCAAATAATACAAACATGCAAGTACCGGTAGAGCAAATATTTTCTTTCACCCTTCATTCTTGGCCCGGTGCCCCACTGCCTCAGCCAAAATATATTGACCCTCAAAATATAAATGAACCGGCCATTTCTAAAAGAAGCTATAACGAGCTGCAAAGAGTCGGCGGATCATCTTAAATTGGTTTGGGGTATCCCTCGGAAGCAGTCCGGAAACTCAGGGTTCCCGTTACACATGCATCTCTTTCCCTCGTATTGAAAAATGCAGCTGTCTCTTTCCAACTTGTTGCGTATGAGGGGTTGATCTTGTCTTGTTTCCGAGGTATTGTGGAGATCTCATTCATACGTAAATTGGATGTGGCTTGTATTACGACGTGGACCAAGCGCGCATCTGCAGTTTTAAGTAACAAAGTCTTTTGAAATCAAACTGACCGTATCTTTATTGTATCTTCTTTGTGGGAAAATTTTAAATTACTTTTTGATTTCGGATACCCCTCTTTTTATAAATCAGCAAAACTATTTCATACCACTCCCATGTATTTGTTATTTCCCTTTTTCATTGTTTTATTTCGTATTTATTTGGTGTGTTTTTTATGACTCATTGTTGTATTCTTAATTTTTTGTATACATAAAAAGCTCAGAACGTGCAATGTATTAAGTTTCCCTGCCAAACTGCTTTTGCTTCATAAACTAAACTCGATTTCCATCTTTCCAGGTTTAGACACGTTCGCATACGACCCCCAGCGCTACGCAATGGACTACCACAACATTGGTTTCCGCGAGTGCGCGGCCGAGGTGGCTCGCTACCTCGTCAGCTGCGAAGGCCTGGACATCCAGGACCCTCTGAGACTCCGCCTCATGAGCCATCTACAGTGCTTCGCGGCGCAAAGAGAACTAGCAGCGAAGAGCGCCAACTGGTACCCACAGACCACACAACCTCAACATTACACCGACTTAGGGTGCAGACAGGACATCCCAGCCAGCACAGCAACGACGACGATAGCGGTCCCCCAACCTATAGCTGCTCCTCTAACCGCAGCGCCGAGCTACCCCCACTACCCCCCGCCAGCACCCCCCGGCCCCCCCGGCCACCCCGCGCCCCCCGGACACCCTGCGCCGCACTACCCCGCTCCGTACCCTCATCCACCTCATCATCAGTACTCACAGAACAGCTCCAAGCCGTATCGGCCGTGGGGTGCGGAGCTAGCTTATTAGATTTGTTATAAGTAGATATTGATTTGGAAAAGCTTCTTTTGAAATACATTTTTATTCTCATTGAATGGACAATATCATCTGCGTTGAAAGAAAAAATATTTATCGTAAAAACATTTTTGTAAAGACGAAATACTTCTAAACGTCAAATTCTAAGCTTTTCCAATAAAACCTAAATAAATCTGTTGTGATAGATCTCAGAGTTTAATGAATAGCAAAAATACTTTCTATATTTTCGAAGTCTACATAAAATGTTGTGAGTTTGTTATAAATATGTGTGATAGCTATATTTTATGTTAAGAGTCACTAGAATTATCGGGACCAAAAACCAAGCTTTAAATAATTGTTCACGTTTCTTAGCAAAGGCATTCCTACCCTACAATGGTCTCATAGTCATTCTTATGATGGGTGATTGATATATAAAAAAAAATTGAGATGAGTTTTAGAAGTGAATACTTCTAAGATTACAAGATGTACAATGTACAAGGGGGTACAAATTATGTGCAACCTTTTGACAATTTGCCACGATATTGGGCATATAAGACTGAATATCAAGGATCAAGGGAGGGTTTAAGACTTGAGAGGGAAAGGTGGAATGACTAAAATGCTGATTTAATATCCTGTTAAAGGTTGTGAGCTAAACAATAAGCTTTGTAAAATGAAACGCCGTTTACTTTGAAGCCAACCAAATTACACCTAAGGAAATTCTATGTAAATATTGTATAAATCGTTTGCAAAGAGAAATAAATTATTTTTCGTACTTACCAGACTCTTTTACTATAGCGAATGCCTACACAGTCAAACGTGTAGTACCAATTGTTTTCCTAACCCCTAAAACACCTGTGTTTAATTGCATAACTGTCCGTTTACACCCTCCCACTAAGTGCATAAATAAGCGATAATAAAGCGATAAACATCGCACAGGTGTCGCAAAAACACGGCATTAGTACCGGCCAGTTGTCCGCGAAAGAACTATAGGGTCAAATTAAATAAATTCAATGTTACATGGTCGTGCCACTTCAATGCTTGGGATATCGCCACCCCTATGTTTCCCACGATGCCGTCCCGCTCACTCGCTAGGGAGGAGTACATCTGACTCCCTCGCACGTCCTACTTCCGTAGGAAGACAGGGTGCAAAACAGTTTTTGTGTGTGCGTGTGTGTGCCGTGTGTCGGCATGTTTAGAAGGTGCATGTTGAACTTTACCGTTTTAATGATAGACTATTTTTTTGCGTAAAGCATGAATTTAATGCATGGGCATGACATCTGATTATGGTTAGGTACGGCCACAGATAAAATAATATCTACCTACTATGTACAGATGGTCCATCTAGAACATTAATTTCACTCCTGTTTTTCTTCGGGCTATTTTTTGTGTTTGATTTTGCGGCTCCCCTAGCACTGTTTAGGTCTTGCCTGCAATCAAAAATAAGTAACTCCATCTAGTGCTAATATTTTTGATTGCAGGCAAGACCTAATAATATAGACCTAATACAATCCATCCATCGTTGTGCTAATATCTTCATATGACACCATAATATCAAAATTGATAATATAGCTCTACGTTTTACAAATTTGTTAAATTTCTTAGAAGCTTTTTAAACTAATAAATTGAATTTGCCGTAAGATTTTCAGCCGGTGAACTTTTCAATGAGGGTTGATAAACCCATGATTCACATTAGCCAGTGTTGAGGTCATTGGATGGGTCTATTAAACGATTTTCGGACAATTATCTGCATCACCAGCTTACCATTAACTTGTAATCAGCTTTTATGAAAAACCTCATTTTAGGTTAAATGCTGAGTTATCTGCGGCTTGAATGAAGATCAATGACTCGAATAAACACACCCTTATTAGGTTCATAAATAAAATATCCACTAGGCTGTACAAGGTAAATATCTCTAGCAAAAGCAATATTTACTTTCCAGGGTTAGTAGACCGTTGTTTGAAACAACATTATAAAAATTAAATACCTAAACGCTGATGAGCCGCTTAAACAGATTATAACTTAAAATTCATTCACGACCTAAATTTTATTCGTTGATGATAAAATTGTATGGGTGAAAGTAATCGTCAACTTCAACACAAAATTCGTTAATTGATTAAAATACTTGGGATGAGTTTGCAATAATAAAATATCAGAGAAGATTTACGTCTCAAAGGGTACTTTAACGGACGGTTACTGTGTTGGTAGACAGAATTTTGAAGGGTTGACTGAATTTCAATTTAAAATACACGTGCAAAAAGTGTATATCTGGCCTACTACTAGTGTATATAATGGAAACAACAAATGAGTAGGTAAAATCAATAGATCGAAATAGATAATATGATAAAAAACCGTTTCACGTGCACTGTGTATAACAAATAAATAAATCAATAGCTGATGATTTGTTTTTCATATTAGATGAAAATTATATTAGGTAGTTTCATTAGTACCTACACCTGTGCAAAGCCGGGACATGCTGCTAGTAAATGATAAATAACGTTACAAACATTACGTCCAAAACTTGTAGATTCTATAGGTACCTACTTATCATTTTGTAAACAGGCAATCAATTCGGGCGCCTCTGACGACACGGAAAATGCAATTTACCAAGTCCAGACGGAGTACGTGACGCGGAACATGTGAGTCTTGGGGATAACAAGATGAAAGTAAAGAAAAGCTAATAAACATTCGCTGAACTTGTACTTGTATGAGATAACTAACCTTTATGAATCCAGAAAAGCAATAAAATACCCTATTAATATTATGCTGCTTGCATGTCTTGCCTTTTTTAATTTGTGACAAATTTCTCGCTGTCTTGCCGCCCAGTGTGCTATGGTATGGAGTAACTTTATTATATAACTAAGTATAGAACTTATATTCCAACAAAAAAAAATAACTGCTCCCTGAGATACAGTCGTGATCATCATCATCGTATACCTATATTAACACGCTAGGGACTAGATGATGCTGTTTAAATGTCCAAGAATAAATTCATGTAAGTAATCATTATGTAATCTTTCCACTGTCAAAAACATTCCATTTTCAGACCCTCTTCTAGCGTCGTTCGCTAGGGGCGGTAAGATCGTCAAACACTTCGGCAACTTGAGTCGACGCAAAAATTCTTGCAACAATCTAGTGTTCTCGATGGAAGCGGTCCAAAGGATCTTAGAAGTGTTGGCTCGAATATTCTAGAGCTCGCTCTACCAATACATATTTCGCACCACTGAACTTGAGGTATCATGTTTCATGTTTCAAATTGATTCAAATTGTGCTAGCAAACGTAGCCCTTAATTGCTAGAATAATATTTGATTTATGTCATACTAGCAGCACGTCCCGGCTTTGCACGGGTGTACTTATAATGCTACCGAGACAAAATATAGCCTACTAAATGGCGCTAGTAAAATTGAACCGATTCTAGATTGCGCTGACGAAAACGCGCGGCGTGGAATGACCTTCCCATACAATCAGACCAACATTACCTCTTTATAATATTAGTATAGACAATAATTTTACATTTAATAATTCTCAACTATTAACAGTGAATGTTGAAATGTTAAATTGTTAAGTAGCTCGTTCGTTCGCAATGTGCAAAAGGACAACTCTGGTAACGAAGTTTTTAAGACGCCCCCATTTTCTTTTGTAAAGAAGCTAAAAATAAGATTATTGTGATCATGAAAGTATTGTATAAGGAAGACGCGCTTTTCGATATTGGTATTGATGAAATATTACAATACCTTATTTATATTCCGATATTTATTTATGTATCTATTTGTACAAAATAATGTATTTTATTTACCACATTGGACTATTTTTTTCGAAAATCTCATTATTGAAGGATTAGTCTGAAAATCTAGCAACAGAACTCGTAAAACGTGTTTTCATTTTGCACGGTTCGTTAACTTGGATAAATATTTGAAAACATTTCTAAATGTTTTGTGTCATATTTTGCTAAATATAATCCCATCTACAATATTAACAACAATGTTATAACTTTGTTGAAAACTTGTAATACCTGTTCGGGGATTTATCTCGTGTCTATTGATGAGCTCCATTGACAGTATCGAGAGGGTTTTCAAAGTTAGGGATGATTTAAAACCAGTATTTATAGGTAGAGAAACAGAATGCTGAAGGGTGCTAACAACAGACTGACGGAACATTTTATTGACAATTATTGCAATATTGCAGACTATTTATTGCAATTGTTCTATATACTTTTGCCTTCTTTTCTTTTTAACTCTCGTAGATGATTTAAACAGTGTCAGAAGTGCCTAGAATATTCCTGAGAAAGAATAACTGCCCAGCCTAGGAAACTTAAAAAAAAAGACGTGTGGCACTCGGGGACTGCCGCGGTAAAGCTATTGCATGCCACCTAGAGGCGAGTTGCTGAACTAAAGAGACAAGCGTTAGGTTTTTTCGTTACGGATTTCTGGATTCGGTCTCTACGCTAAAGGCCCGCGATAGAAGCTATGCAATAGCTTAAAGTGTAGAACTACTACATGAAAATAATCTATTTTGAATTGCTCTAAAAATAAGGAAAAGTAAAATAAACGAAATCCATTTAGAAATATAATAATTTTAATATTGTTATTCTTATGTCAACATAATTATTACACAAATATCATGACATTATCTCTATTTACACGGCAGAATGTTCCGGAGATAAATGTGACTGAGATCAACAAACATTATTCTAATTTCTTATCTTATCTCCTATATTAGGGTCTAAAATTATCACAAATACTTTGGTAACACATACAAATAAATTATGTCTTTGGTCATTACAAATATTCAAACGAAATCGATGTTTGAAACTCACACAATGACTAATTTCTCAGAATTATCCAAACGTTGCGAAATTTACTGATACTTAAAAAAACATCAAAGTTTTAACGATGTATAATTTAAGAAGGAAGTTTAGAAATTTATAAGTAATCATAACTTCAGCGTAGCTATCTAAAAGTATCGTTAAAAATATACGTGGGATTATTCACATAAATTGAGTTGGAGAATTTGAGCCAAAAGTAAAAGTCATACATGGATACCATGAAAACACACGAGCACAAAAACCAGTTCATAACGTGCTAACTAACTCTAAGCTCTCGTTGATCATGTTCTGCGTCCTCTCGACCTCATCCTCCTCCAGGTCGCGGTCCATCTCCGTGTCATCAAGGAGGGTATACTCCGTGAGGATGCTGCTGCTATCCTCACTGTCATTCACATTGAAGTAAGTGACGGTCGCGTAGCACACGCGCGCGCGTGCGGGACTGCTGCGAGCGGAATCATACGCGGAATCCGACCTGTTTGAGTCAGTTCCGTAACTCTCGATGCTGTTCACTCGCGAGCTGTTAAAGCTGTTGTAGCTGCTGTAGTATGATTCGTTTTCTTGTTGGTCGATGGGTAGGGGTGGGGCGGAGGCGCGGCATGCGCAGAACTGCTGGATGTCGATGTCGGCGCGCGCGTCCACCGTGCCGCTGTACGAGGGAGAACGGACGAGCGCGGGCGAGATGCGGTTACGTGTGTTTTTGCGGTTCTTGCTTCGTTTGAACAGTTTGAAGGCCTGGAAAGAAAGAAAATACTTTTTAAGCATATGCTAGATATCTCCAGACATAAATAGTGTTTAACAATGAGTGTAAAATGATATAATCTGAAGATTAAATTTTATACTTAATAGGTAGATATAGTAAATTGAGATACGATAGTAAAACCGACTAGATTAAAAGGGTAGTAACCCTTCTAAAGGACTTGATCAAATAACCTCTTTCCAATGACGAGATAACGATAATTTAATTAATCAATCAGTCAATGCTTCTTAAAACAAAACACTTCAAATAAAGTGGTTTTTCACATAAAAGGAAAACACTTTTTTTTAATTGATGCTTTTCGTTTAGTGAAAACTATGAAATGCGACTAAATTACAGAGTTTAGTAATTATTTATTGAGCTGGAGTTCATTTTCTGAGAAAAACTGTTTCTTAAAAGTAAAATATAAAAGCAACAGTAAAAGTTAGAAAACTCAATTGTAAGTATTTATTATTTCTACTTTAGTATTTACTGATTATATACAGTAATTACTGAAAAGAGAAACTCTTCCTTTTTTGGAATATCCTCCTGCTAGCAATCGTCACGTTTAGTTAAAATGTGGAATAACCACAATTCCCTGTATGAAATGTTACTTGAAATAGTTTGTTTGTGTAGGACGAGTGATACCCTTAGGATTCACTGTTATCCTTTCAAAACTGTTTGATCGGTCAAGCTTACCCGTCTCAATTAGTTGTGGGTTATAGATGTGTGCTGAATATTCATTAGATTCCTATTTGCAGACTCACGACGTCTTCAATGTAAACCTTGCTTTTGCCAGAAAATCCAACTGGTTTATAACCAGTAATTTTTAAAATGAAGACAAATTTTGACTACCCACTGCTCAACTAGATTGCTCAACTTGTTGAGCAGTTATTACGTATAGATTGTATGTCATTGGTTTAAGCTAAAAAACATAACTGCTGTTAAAAAGTCAACAGCAGTTATTTTAAGTCACGAACGCCCTCATAATGTTTTCGCCACGCTGCCTACCCCCCGTGGGAACTGAGGGTGGATCCGAAGCCACCTGTCTGCAAATTACTATGCATTATTCTATGATATACTGAGTTGAGCCGTGTTGACCATCCGCCAAGCTACATTTCTACAATCGCTTTAGAAAACAAAAAAAAGTATAGAAATGAAACTCGGATCAGAAGAGTGAGTTCAAAGGAAAGTGACGCGAGTAAATACAGGATTTTTCAAAGTTGAACATATAGGTACAAAAGTAAGAGATGTTTCTGATTTAGAGATTTGTAAAAAATATATATAAAAAAAAAATTTCACTTAACACAACAATGTTGTTTTGTATTCTGATAATCTAGATAATCTCACCTAAAACCATTTACAATTCTAACAAACCGACTCGTACTAAAATATTCATTTTAATAATGACCTATGTGCCATGGCACTACGCACGCAATCTTGATATTTTTGTTCAGTGACACTACGCAGTTGTTTGCATATTTGGTTTTCTTCCCCCAAGGCACACATCACGTAGATAGCTGTGGTATGCTAATACTATTAAAAAAATGCTATTTTGGTGTCAGTGTGTGTATAACTTATGAAATAAATTTGCGTAGTTTAGTGAAAGAAAGTAGCACGTATTAAAAAAAACTTGCGTAGTATTAAGAAAGAATGTAGCGCGTATTAAAATATCTATAGAATGTGTTTATACGTATACTGACTTCTTTAGGTATAGCAAATAAAATATATATGAATATTTATTTAGGTTACGAAGACCGGAGCTTTATCAGAAAACGATTCACTAACATTTTACGATTCCAATAGTGCCTGTCAATTCAGTGAACTAGGTTAAAAAAATATAAAAGAATTTATTAACAAAAAGGATGCCTGAACATTATTGACTTCTATTGGCTGATAATATTGATTGACTATTACTTTTAGGGTTCCTTACCTCAATAGAACAAACAGAACCCTTACCTATAGCATTCCGTCTTTATTCTGTGCCTATAGGGTCACTCGGTTGGAATAGAACAGATAAACGACGACGTCTGTCTGTTTTATTATAAATTTTAAAATAAGAAACAATTTTATTATCGTTAAATCACACAAAGTAATAATATAATTAAACTGAAAGTTTCTATGGATGGACTTTCACGCACAAGCTACTACACGGATTTGGCTGAAACTTTGCTTATTGTTTCACCATATGACCAGGAATAAAACATGGATACTTTTTATAGGGAAGTACCACGTAAACAAAGCCGCGGGCATACACAAGTATACAATAACCTTGTGAAGTCAATGGTCCTTTGGCTTCACCTTACTCCATTTGTTTGATCGAAGCTTTCAAATTAAAAGTCGCGTGGTAAAATCGAGTAAAAGCTCCAAAACTAATATTTTCATCGTATCACTTGCCGTATTAATCTTGTTTCTAACAAATGTATTGAAAGCTATTACACAACCTTATGTACAATATACTCGTAGGCACAAAACTCGCAATGTGTTGAAAGAAATGGTTGTACCGCGAAAAAATATTTTTTGCTACCACCATTATTTACGACGAACATAAATTATCCATAAGACGTATGTTGATATTATCCAAAAGACGTATGTTGATGTAAAATACGATCAGATTACAATTTAGGTAAATACAAAATTGTCTATGAGATGTAGACAGCAAGTTATTGTACCTATTTATTTAGTTATTTCTAAGTCTACATAATTTTCTCTACATAATAACAAATCAAAAGCATATCGCTGTACATAGATAAAGGTACCCTCGTTATCCCAAATTGTATAATTATCTTAAATTGTTTAGTAACCCCAATTGTTTATTAACCTAAATTATTATTCTGAGTTTAAGTCAAAAGATCTACGAGTAGGTCTGAAACTTGGAGGTTCCAGGTCAACGTTCTATGTAACTATTGTTATCTTATCAAGTTGGTACAATCTTCAGAATACTATAGACTTAATATTTATGAGGAAATATTGTATCAAATTATATTTTCTATCAATTAACAGGTAGGCATAATTCTACGAGCTCAATTTAATCATCTTTAGAGTTACATTTTTTTGACGTATTTTGTAATTGGAAATATCTAGTGATTGTCTTTGCGTTTTTAAAAATGAGTGCCAACTCTGGCCACTGGTTTTGCTTATAATAATGTTTTAGTAGGCACCCAGCGCATTAAAAATAGTATGGTAATTTTGTTTGAACCAAAAACATTTGAATAAAATTTTTATCTAAGCACAGTAATCAAAATCACAGATAGATAGGATATTAAAATAGGACATTTCTCTGTTATGAGTCAGACCGTCAGTTTTATGAGTTGGTTCGCTCAAATGTCAAAGGTTATAAATTCGCATTGCTGCTAAACAAGGGCTATACGCCTTTCAGTGGCAATGCGGGCCGCGCCTGAATAATATTGATATTACAAGCTCCAACTCTAATAATTTCGTTGTTCTTTGTTTGACATGATAAACCTCGCTAGGAAGTAACGAATTGGTGTGCATAATTGTTGATGAATTTATTTATAGGTTTTTATTTATTCAGCAGAACGTAATGATGATATGCCTAACCCAGATTTCGTAAGATTCAGTTTCGTTTCAACTACATGGATCTACCGAGTCGGTGTGGCATCTTCCGAATCCGAGTCAGTTTATACCAGCTGAACAAGGATGTAATCGCCAGACAGCTGGGAGCATTCTCCTCGTATCATCCCGAGTGACACATACATCAAGTCGATTGCATCGCCATACATCAAACTATCGGCAACGCGCAGGAGGCCGCTGATAGCTAGCTAGTGTATCTGTGCTATAAACTAGTTATGAATGTAGCCTGCCAATTGATAATGCAATGCAAATGAACTCGGATAATTAATTGCGAATATTATGCAAATAGGTTAATGTTTGTTGAACTAAAATTTAGAACTGTTTATTTAGGTATAGGTTTATAGGCTGTTTTAGGGGAGTAAGTTTTATGACGTTCATTTATTTAACTTGTAGGTAAAATAAAAGTTAATAAAGTTTAAACTACTTAAAGCCTATTTAATTTTTTTAATGTAATTTTCAAAGCTCCGATGATCGTTAGGATCATCAGAAACTCATTTATAAAAAAACATAACTACTAACAGTTTAATTTAGAACCTTGGGCAAAAATAAGTAATGACTTTATTGGTTTTTACTTCGTCCTTTGAGAAGGAAAGTTTAAGAAGTTAAATATACTAAACTCCAAGACTCGTATTAATAAATGGGAACCCCTCACGTTGAGGACAAAGAGCCGCCTACAGAACTGCGTGAACGTGCAAAAACATCATTGAAAGGACGACAAGCTCCTCAAGTCAAGTGTCTTTCATATCAAAGCTAATTATAGAGATAAGAGAATCCGCAGAAATGACTGACCCTAACTAGAAATCACAAAATAAATAGGGATGTAGGTAGAAACTGCGTCATGATCATTTCATTTTCATTTCATTTCATTTTCAAAGTAAAATAACTATGCCGAAAAATGTAAATGGCAAGAAAACACGAAAAAAAACTAAATTCTAAATATGTAAAGCCAATTCATGTATAACATTTTTTTTCCTATTTGCAAATAAATCATACACCACATTGGTAACTTTTAACAAATTCTCTGAGAAGCAAGCACATGTCCTACTAGGCAGAGCACGAGGAGAATATCAAGTATCTTGAGGTTGAAACTGAGCTTCAGTATCGAGTGATGAACTGACTGTGTATCGAAGTCTGTACTCGGCGACAGTACGGCTCACTTGCACTAAAGTACGAGTACATAAATCATTTGATGAAGTTGCGTGTATTTACAATTTCTCATTTTCGTGATAGCAAAAAAGGCCCATACCTACTTCGAAATGTCCCTCTTCGTATTTTCTCGCGAATCACGACCCATAAATCCACGAGAAGAATTAGGCCGTTGCAATAAATATACGCGTATAAGAAACCCGACGTATGCCGGATAAAACCAAGCCTTAGGCTGAAGAATAGTAAAGATTTATGCCGGGATAGGAATTGAGTCTGCACAGAGGGTTTGAACCGAATAGCTATTTGTTAATAGAAATAACATTGCACTATTGAAGTATTAATATTGAGTATTTAAGTGTGTTGCAAGTTCTTATAAAAATGACAGTTTATAAATGAATAAAATACGACGGGATTTTGTGATACTAAATCTGGAGCGAATTCAGTTTCACTGCTTTTTTCAACACTATTTTGAAACTGCACATTGTACGTGTAAATTGTATTATCATATTAATTTTTATCCATTAGATTTAATGCACAAACAAGACACTGGTATGCTGTTAGGTCTGTACAAACAGTCATCACTGCCTTAAACTACGCATTATAGTAAATAACTATTTACTTTCGCTATCTGCCGACTGCCGAGATATGTCAGACAAGTCTATTTACTATTGTTTTCGTACAAAAGATAAGAAAAATTATATGTTTGGATTCAGAACATAAGTAAGTAAACTTTATAATAACTAAACATTACAAAAGTAACAGAATGATGACGACAATAAATGCAAATAGTTTAACTTTTTGTTGCTTTTATTTTTTTGGCGTACATGCTAGAGCTTTTACATAAAAGTAATGCCAAATTTTCTCTTTTTACTTTTAAGAGTATTTTTACCTATAATTAAAACAATCGTATTCTTAACTGATATCAAAAATGAGGAGTTTTTATGGTAGTTGTTTTTAAATATTTAAAACAGAAAACAAAAATAAAGATCTGACTGGGATTTTCTGAGTTATGAACAACCTTAAAGCATGCAGGACATTGCTAACGAACTAGAAGTCAGTTTTTCAAAACAAATTATTTTTGTTATTCTATACACCTATAAAAACTCACCTTAAGCCATCGCCTTCTAGTTTCAGTCAAGAAATCGGAAAGAACCATTTTCACTCGTAACAACTTCGCAATATTCACTCTTCACAGACGTAGGTTCACTCTGAGGGTCGCAGAGGGAATGGCGCCGGAGGAGGGGCGCCACCTGTTTTATCAAACGCACTTCCCCGCGCATCCCCGCAGACCCCTCCACCCTCCCTAACCGTTGCCGTTGCGACTTGGGAATTGACACGCTCCTAAAATTTCAAATCGAATTATATGACAAAGCTACAATCAACTAATTGAATTTCAATTCGTAAATTTGTAACTGTGGGAAAGCGAAAAGTTTTGACGGTAGGCATTTTTATTAATTAAAATTTGTTATAGTCTCAATTTTAATAAATGCTGGTTTGACTAAAGTTGACTACAAAAAAGTAATTTCATATTCTGTAATAGTGGTGGTTCTAGTTGGCTTTGGTTGTTTAGTTGGTATTCATTATTACAGCTACTACCTGCGGTAACTTACGAGCTTTTTATTGAGAGAAAGAGACCAAAATCTTCTCCTTACAGAGGGTCCACACACCATCTATCGTCTTCGTGTCCTTGTCCCACATTACCATACATTAAATCTGTAACTGGCTCTTTTATTGAGAGTGACAAGTAAAACATTCTGCAAAGCTTTCCTATTTTTTTCATGTGAAATGAAGGCCCACATTTAGTATCATTTAGTAAAAGTTGTACAGTCCTACGTTTATATAGTAGAGACAGTACAAAATATATCTCTACTTACACTTGAAATGTTTACAAATTATATAATGCACCTGACAATAAACATGTGCGCATGATTCACTTTGAGCTCTCTCGAGACAACAAACAATCATAACAGAATTGAATTATAATGTTGTTTATAAATTATAGTGTGTACATACTGTCTACAGCAATTCTTTCGCAAAGAAAACAATGTCTTTCGCTATCATACTGCTAAGTTAATACTTAGTTCTTTTTAATGAAGATATTTTTGTATTTCGTCGGTAAACAAATTACGATAATTAGGTAAGAATGACTAATGTGACTTGTAGTTTCAGGACTTCGGTTATTATCTAGCTTATTAGTAGAACAATTAAACGTTTATTTTCATGAAAAAATATGATTTAAATAATCTATTAACTTTTATATTTTTAATTTACTTGTTTATTGTAGGTATATTTTTAAATTTACTTGTTTATTAGGTGATGTAAAACCAAAGAAATAGGCAGCCTATAAAAATCTGCTCGTTTACGTCACTACTCTACATAAACATTACTTTTGCGATGCGAGATAATGAACTAAATACTTAGTATAATTCCGGCATTAAAAGTTATTACGTAGTTCACTTATCTGTATCCAAGTTCCACTCGACGGTAAATAACTCACTTAATCCACTTTTATTGCTCACAGTAGCTTAGTTTGTAGCTTTCTTAATCTATGAATTACATTAAGAGCTAGTTATTTGTTAAATTACCACAGATAAATAACATTCATCTGTCACATACATAATCTTAATCTGTTACTGCGGTGCCACAGTACTTTTGAGGTGTATTTGAAGGTAATGCAAACATTTATCTTGTAGCAGGATTAACCTAAAAAGGTCAGTTATCACTCAAAGGTTTTAGCTACATTTTTATACAAAATGAGTCCTCAATCAAAAAGAACTGTTGTAATTAGTTGTACCATAGTCTACATCTCAGAGCAATTATCTTCCTTGTCTACATTAACTGCGTTTTATATCAAAAATACTTGTTTATTATACATCATGTTATATTATTATATTATTCATTATACATCATGTTGCACGTCTTTAATCGAACACAATATTATAATTTCATTTACGTTAATTTCCACATATAAAAACATGAAAATTCTCATACAAAAACTAGCAGAAACTTATTTTTGTGTAAACTTTTGCGACAAAACCCAGAGGAAATCTAGTTATTTACAAATTCAATACAAAAAAATTAAATGAACAGTCTTTCATAGATATTCATTTCTCGTTATAAAAATAAGTTACAATCCAATTTTTCATTATCCATGATAAAAACAAGGACCCGTCTCATACCAAGAGGTGATTCCACTCTCATTCCGAAGGTTGCTCTCAAATCCGCGTATTTATGTCCATGGGGTCTAAGCCGTATCTATGGCATGATGAGGGTGCTCCAATTTACACGGAACCATTCTAAGGCTGGACTCTACGTCAAGTGCCTTATCTCTGTAATCTAAGATAGGGCACGTCAGCTGTTATTAGCCGAGGTGGGCAAATATTACAATAGACGCTCGCAGAGTCGGACTGGCCCTATTAACATACTCATCATCATCATCATCATCTCCCTGCCCTAATCCCACTAGGTGGGGTCGGCACAACACGTTTCTTTCTTCCATTTCCCTCTATCGCTCGTCATCTCAGTACTCACTCCTTTCACACACATATCTGCACACACAGTCCATCCATCTTTTCTTAGGCCTACCCATTTAGGACATTTCTATCATTGTACTATGATTAATCTGAATGATAGAAAACTTAGACCAGTTTTGCTGAACTGGTTTCCCTCGGAAGGATTTATTAAAAACCATGTTTAGGGCACCGTTTGCTAGCCGGGCCTAGGGAGGGTATGCTAATGAATTGTTGGTTTATTTCATTACTTAGAAATAACAGAGGCCCTAACCTGGGTAAATAAAATTATACATTCTCAAGCCCCGTCTTATGTCTGGGCCCTTTGGTCTCAGTTCGGCCCTGGGCGCTTTGCACTGATCTGGGTCAATACCTGAATGAGGTAGTTTTCCGCTCGTTCTACTAGACCTAGTTAACAAGGCTGGTTTTGGAGGCCGTTCTCGAGCCCTGGGGATTAAGGGTCCTATTAGTTTAAGTAGACACAAAGCCGACAGGCTTGTAACTGACATTTCTATGATTGATGTAAATGAAAACATCTCAAATGTGTACGTTGATTACATCGTATATTCTTGCGACTCTTTTTTCCGTCTTTAGTTGTGAAAAATGTATTTCACAGACCAACTCTATACAACAAGGTCTCAGTGCAAATAGACAAAGGCCATTTCCGCATCTTGAATCCGTGACGTCATTGCGTGACCTCATGACGTCACAAGTCTGTGATACTGATATTAGTCACAGAGCAGAAAAAAATAGAAAAATAATGTCAACAAAGCCCCATAAATATTAATTTATTCTTGTAGCCAAATTCCAAGCGCTTTGTAGCGAATATCTTTCTACCACCGGTAGGTAATCTGATTTTTTTAATTTTTGAACACAATTCTATACGTTTTTGCTGATTCTTTAGCAAATAAAAATAAATTCTAGAAAATTAGTATCTATACTACTTTTCTACAACTTCTTTCTGACCTGACCTTTCGGACCTGCTGTCCTCAGCAGGCCCATATATTAGTCTTAGAATCAGAAGAAAAAGAAAGGATATATTTATTTTTACTACTAACAAAAAATTACTTGATTATTATAAATTATAATTCATAAAACAATCCTCCTGAAAATGTTTTACGTAACTTTTAGTAACGTAAATAACGGCACTACTACACGTACCTTCTACTGTATTCTGTTCTGTGGATACATTTATTAGTTTATCAGATGACATTGAGGATGATATTTTACACATCATTTAGGACAACAACAAATACGGTCTTATCAACTACTAAAAGTGAAATCTATGCAGAAATTCTGACTGACCTTGATTTTGAAAATAATTAGTTTTGCAATTAAAAATACCTAACTAAAAAAAATATATTTTATTAAAAAAAAAAAGGTTTTTCTTTGACAAATAAAGAAGTACATTTGCGATAGCTAAGCAAAAAATTTGTAGAAACACCATCAAAGTAAATGTAATATTAAAACATTTTTTTTCTTTGCAAATGACTAACGTATTCAGCCACTATGCGACCACTAAAACAGTATCAGAGAATCAAAACTTAATCGTATTAAGTTTGATAAGAAATGTAAGTTGTTGACGCAAATACCGTGAACTTTTAGACGTCAGAGGGCGCACGTAAGCTCAAGTTCCAACCGAACTCAATAGTTACTAATGGCACTTTCTGTTCCAACCGAACTAATGGCACTTTCTCTTCCATCTCCATCTTTATGGCGTTCATAACAATAACTTTTTATTTTCCAAAGCTAATCTGCTTTATCGTAGTTTTGTTTTATGAATATTTTCTTCTGAACTTTTGCAATCCAAGTTTTATTTAAAAAATAACATTTTAAAATGTGTAGCGTATCCGTAGCACTCGTAGCGCGTCGTAGCAAAGCTCTACATCACTTTAGAAGTTATTGAAAACTTTGTATTACTCACTCATACACTTTCGATTATATTGGTTTCTAACATTGTTTAGTATCCTAAAGCTAAAGAAATCTTGATTTGAATTATAACTAAGCGCAATCAATACTACCAACTATAACAATTTGTCTAATAGTTATACGAGTCATTATAAATTTTTTTTTTTTTTTTTACTTTTTGCCGTGGAATCTGATTGTCATCATGTATAATTTAGGTCAATGCTATTCTCTATTGATATATTTTCTGATCGTAGCATCCACTGTCAGTATCACGAGGCTACACAGCTGTTCAGGACCGATCAGATACGCTCTATTTCGTAAGTATTGGACGAGGGAGTATCGAGATGCTGAGAGATACGTAACAGAACTTGAAGGCTGTCTAATGCAGAATACCTGATCATTGCAATTATCGATTTCACGTGCAAGCGGGTCTGCTTCCACTGCAGTGTATTGTATATACGCCTGGCGATTAGGTATATTGAAATAATGTATACATAAGTCCATAGTATATTCGTGAGAACCTATAATTGGCTTCCTATAGCTAAATCATTGTCAACTCCGTTAAATTTAAGCTGTTGGATCTCCGTTAAATAAATAAATAAAAAATAAATAAATAATTTAGGAATTCATATTATTATAGTGGCTAGTGACTAGATATGTTTTCAAAAAATATTGCGGTTTAAATTGCATTGAAGATGAAGAAATTATAAACAACCATATTACGCAGTATCGATGAATATCACACAAAACGTCTAGACTTCATTACTTAGCAGATTAATTTTCATGTCTTTTCGATATTCTGTATTCACTACACCTCAAGGCTATTTTGTTCCTATTAAAAAAAATCAGGTATACGGACTGCATGCCCAAGTAATTTTTTTCTTAGTTCGCCATGTTGGTAGGTATTTGCTATAAATTTTTTGAACACCATTTACTATGATTTCTTAATGAGATAAGTAAAAACACACATATTTTTATCTTTCAGAGTTTATATGGGCATACAACTAAGTGCAGTTTTAATTAGACTACGCCGTTTCATTTTCAACTATCAGTTATCATTGCCAGGTTTATATTTAGCAGTCCATTTAATAGCCTAAAACAATAATAAGTTTTCCAATATTTATTTATATTACGCTAAAACTATATAAAACTATTGGTTAGCAGGTAGAAAATGCCTTCGGCATTATGCTCGCCATTTGTACATTTAGTTTTAAATTAGTGTGCAATAAAGTGTTTAAATAAAATAAATAAATAAATAAAACAATAGTAATTTTCCTAAGAACCCGTTTTTCACGTACGTAAATAAATATTTTGAAAGTATGACCTCGTGAAGAATCAAAACACACCCGTTGCCGATAGACAAACACTCAGTCAAATTGATTGTGCGACCGGCTACTACGTCTCTACAATCACTAGACCTACCCTACACTAAATCGCTGAAATGGTTCTTTTCCATCGACATTTTATGTGTTTTTTATTTTATTTTATTTTTTATTTATTTAATGAACACAGTACACACAAAAAAATCATATTTCATCCCACTGCTGGTCTCCAAAGGTTTCCCTCAAACTCTTCTAACCGACTCTACGATGTACTTACACCTACTACGAGTACATACGTACGAGCAAAAAATAAAAATTGTGAAACAGTTGAAAAGTGGAAACTCAAGAGGAATGGTCATTTGTTTTCTTTTCATCAGCAAAGCGTTTCAAAAAAGGTTCCATAAATATAGATCACGTTCCACTCTGGATTACGTAGGTCCTTTAAGTTACTTAATTAAGTTCCTAATAAATATAGCTGGGGAGACTTGCACTTACGGTAAACATAACTCGGAGTTAAGACGTGGTTTGGTTAAGAGTTATTTGCTAAATCACTATTTTATTTGGTGATGCCACTTGGAACCTAAGCCTGCTAAGCTTTCATTTATATTTTGGGAGTTACTACAGTTCTTATTATGATGGCTTAATTTATTGCTTCCAGACTGCCCTTACATTTCTAGGAAAGCAATAAACCCAAAATAATTTATATAGGTACTTATTGTTTTTTAATAAAATTAATGACATAGGCAATACGCATAGGTAAGCTGTTTCAATCCGATCTATGGTGATTGAATACATAATATACCTAAAGCACGCATATGCTGGCTAAGATTATGAAAAAGGCTTCAGTAGGTAAGAAACTCCATAAAAATAATTTGATTTGAACGGAGTTTTTTACTGTAGGTACTGTGTTCTGTTTGATTTATCGTTGTAGCCCCTCACTACGCAGTAGATGCGTGTTTTGTTTGACACGTAAACACAGAATACTAACTGCTTTTCATGTTCTTTTTCAGTCAATCAAAGCTTTGAACAGAGTCTATACTTACCTTAAACTCATCACCATCATTCTCCTGCCCTTATCCCACGCTAGGTGGGGTCGGCCCAACATGTCTTCTTCTTCCATTCTTCTCTATCATTCGTCAACTCAGAATTCACTCCTCTTACATTCCATATCCTCTTTCACACAATCCATCCACTTTTTTTTTTAATACTTAAGTACCTTAAACTAACATACATAAAAAAAATATAAACAGTTCATTTCATTTGCGACGCGTAATTCACACGATCGCTCTCGTGAGACGAGCTATACAGGATTATAAGATACGTGACCACTTACTACAAATCAATAACATCTACGTGCATTTACGTTCTATCAAAAAGGTTCGAGGTGACTAACCGCTGTACTACGGTACTTACCTACCTATTGAGATTAAACATATTAAACATAGAAGCTATCCCGATACTAAATTGCATTAAAATCCGTCCAGCCGTTTGATCTTGAAGAAAATAACAAACCTTCACACTTACACATAAACTTTCGCTTCTTTATAATATTAGTGTGATTATAAGCTATGTAAGGTTTTTATTGTAATAAATAGGTATGTAAATATCATAAACATCAAAAATCAAAGAGAGAAAAATCTTAACCTAACTAAAAAAACTTGTTTCAAGTCTTAGTGACTGACCAATTATTTTCTACAGAGAACTTTCAGTAAAACCTAACTACTACTAAAAACACTTGTACCTAGTCTGTGGTAGTACACAAAATAGGAATCTTTTTTTACAAAGGACAGTCGACACGTCATCGATATCATTGTGAATTTGAATAATAAATATTTGGCGGTGTTTAAATAAATGTGGTTTACGTGGGAAAGATCGCGCGCGTCGTTCTCACGAGGAGTCACGCGTGCCGCTTTACTCCCTCCAAACACCCCCTCACAATTCCTCTATATATATATATGGCCTTCTACTCATAACGCTAAGGTTGATTTTGTAATAACATGCAGCGTATTGTTACTTGAGAATCAACCTGCAATTATTTCTGATGTAATTAATCTATACTCGAGTTCTTAATTGATATTTTTTCAGTATGAATTTTCGATTTTCTAACAGTTTTTATAAAGTGATTGGTCAATCACTACCTGGGACCTTATAATAATATCGAAATACTACAATATTATTACCGAATCAACCTACTGCATACCTATTATAAATAATTAGGTAGGTTCATAGATACCACAGATAAAATAATACTATGTACAGATGGTCCATCTAGAACATTAATTTCACTCCTGTTTTTCTGTGTTACTAACAAAAAATACTCGTAGAATGTGTGATTATGCACAACCCTGTAACCACTTTTGAAAGTAAATAATAGAGTCAATTTCAATTCCGGTAAGCAAGCACTCAGAGAGATTAGCGCATACACAATAGCTTCAAAGAGCAATTAAGAATTTTCCTCGTTAAGCAAAAAATAAGCAGAGTAGCGCGCCACGTGGCGGCGCGTGCGCGGCGCGCGACTCGCACTTGCCCAAAGATGAATCGTAGGGATTATGATTTTTTCAAAAATGTGTCAATTTGTAAAAGTAGTAATTTATTTTAATAACGCGAGTACCTACTGTACGAGTACATACAGAGAGGTTATTAACAAAGAGAAGAGAGAGAGAAGAGAGAGAGGGAAACAGTAAACTTTGAAAAATGGCAATGAGATTACAGCTTCTTTATTCCATAATGATGGAATGCTTAGCCTCAGATTAAGGTAAATTGGGGTTACAATTAATCGTGGGTAATCTCTTTTTTTTTTTTTAAATGTAGAATTATAGTTATTCTGTGATTATAGTAGTAGGTTGGTATCTCAATGGAGGAACGCATTGGCTAGTTTTCCCTCACAATAAACTCACTTAAAAACAAGTGCAATTCAAAATGATAACAATGTTATAATGATCGATTTCAATTACAAATCGAATGATCGTTGGTGATCCATCATGCGATCTGACAGTTTTGCGGAAGAGGTGAACATGTGTCGATTGAATTGAAACACAATAGGTAGCGTAATTAGATCGAACCATGATCTGTTAAAAGAGTTTCATTATGTTATTCCAATTGGAAATCAACCTTTATCTTTCATGACGTTCAAATGAAACTCGTGTGCCGTGGTAGACCACATTTTTGGCCGACAGTAATTCGAGTTCATTCATCTTAACCACTTGAAAAATATATCTGGTGATTTACATAGTCCGTATTTAAATATACATTTCTCCGTCTTAAAGTACCTACAAAAAACTTGAAGTACTCGTCTGAGACTCAGACTGTTGTATATACATACATACATGTTGACGTCTACGTCGTAGACCTTCTACGAAATGCTACAAAAAAATCCATCGTATCATTTGACAGCAAAAAATTTACAATAGTATCCAACAAATAGCACGTTTATAGACATGTGCAATTTATGATAGCTATGCATGCCCCATTGACCACTGAGTTATGTCCGCAAACATTATGAATGCAATATGAGGTGATACTTATTCATCGTATTGATATATAGACGAGGGGAGAGCTAGCTCATTGATAAATGTTTGAAATTACAAAAGTGAGCTTTTTAAAATTCTTGTAGTCTGATTTTCGCATCAGTGTATTATAGAGACGTAGGCCAGTGCAAAATATTGAAATATTTTCAAAATGAGCGATTTTTAGCCGCCTCCATGTTATTACGACCTCTATGAGCTGTAGATCGCCATTTCGACAGAGAGCTACTTGATAGATTAACCTACAATAACTATACCTAAATTAAATATAGAAACTACCTACATTGTTAATTAAAAACAAAAGTTTATTTTTTCTGTTTCTTTAATCAAAATGCTTAAAACCAAAATGAAAACAACAAACTTGACCACATTGCTATAAATAAATACTACTGCTCTGCTACAATATAATAAAGATCACACAACGCAATTAAACGTTCCCTTATTAATTTGATAAAGCCATCCCCTGACCATACCGTTTTATTGCGCAACAATTAGTTTACCTACCCTATTCAAATGGGGTTGTAAACTTACAAAAGCTTGCGACTCTATTGTTATGACATAAAGTTTATATTAGACGGAGAAAACAGGGTGTTGGTTAGGATATTGTAAGTGGAATGACCACGCAACTGACCAGTGGCAAAAGAAAATATTATTGTTGTTGATGGTCAGTCCGTCAAACAGGTGGTGTCATATCCAGTAAGTGTTTTTTTTTTAACAATGGCTATCTCTAGACACTGTTATGATTGTTATGTTATGTATATTGGTGGGATAAGTAATGTACTTAAACTAAATAAAAATCACAACAGATTTTTTTTTAGGAACCTTTCGTGTCCCACTGCTGGGCAAAGGTCTTCCGCAAAATCTTCCACTGACCCTGAGATTTATTTAAAATTTCTTTTTATTTAAAATTACTATTAATATGTATTGTTTTTTTACGTAGGTACATAATTTTTAACTTGAGTTTGAGAACGGCATTAGATACAAGTTGATAAAGATTTACGCGGCCTAACTATTTTTATATTTTATGGACGTTACTTAATAGATAATTATAATGAAATTTACCTACGTAATGCTTGTCGTGAAAAAGCTAGTTATTAACTATCTACTAACAAAGTTGAAATAGGTAAGTAGGTACCTATAAAATTATTTCCTCATTCTGCTAATCTTAGAAGAACATTTGCAATTGAAATGAATCGTTATAAATATATAAATAAATGCAATCTAATAATCATAAAACTGTACGTCGTAAAGTTCGCCAGTTGTAACCAAATCATAAATTATTAATTGGAATATTATAAAAATTTACGACAGGCAACAAATCGTAAATTTATAATCGAATTAATTGGAGTAGAATCGAGTGAATCGGTCCTGGTGCTTGCCCAATGAATGGCAGCTAATGATTGCGAGTGCCCATTTATTGAACCCTATCCAGTTTTAACTTACCCCATTTAAACGCCAATTTAAAGTGATCGAAGCAATGAAAATAAATTGTACAAGTTAAATCAATGGTGGGATTAGTTTAGAGAATTTGAATCGAAAGATTAGTAGAAATGTGAGTGTTACTGCACTATACTTCATGTCTTGAATCGAGCTAATAGGAACAAAAATAAACGCACGTGATTGGTCGTCGAAAATAATTGTATTTCTCGTAATTGGCTAGATTGTCAAATCAATTGTCAATTGTCAAATCTAGCCAATCCAATGAATTTCGTCGACCAATCACGTGCGTTTATTTTTGTTCCTATTAGCTCGAATCAAGACATGAAGTATAACTACATGTAGGTGAGTAATAGTATTATTCTAATAACTTACGATATAATTAATTGAGTCCTTTCTCTACATAGGTAGGTAGTTAAGAATCTACATACTACTATTATGATAAATTCGACTACTTACTAAAAACAGCTACGCTGGCGTAGCTGTGCTACGAAAGCTACAAATTTAATGTTTTCTTAGCTTCCAAGCCAAGTCTGTTTATTGATTTGGCCACTAAATTGCTATAATAAGTAAGTAGGTAAGTAGGAACATAATAGTAACTAAGTATTTATGAGGGTGGGTACCGTATTTCTGAAAGTAAATATTACATTTCTGTGAGTACGAAGTGTTGAAATGAATTTGATTTGAATTTATATGCAAATATTCATTGTGACAAGCGTGAATAATTATTGAAATGTTTTTAATTGTACATTCTCTGTCCTCAGTCGGCTCTCAGCTGACAAATGTTGAGGACTGTATCCAATTGCAATAATTTGTGGAAATAATTATTTTCGTTTTCGTATTCATTGCAATTAAATTTTATGTAAACTTTTCCAACACTTTTAGATGTAAATTATCTAGGTACTTATACACTTTTTTTAATTTTTTTTTTTGATTCCTTGGAGCCGTGGGAGACCGTTGGTGTGGGATGCCACCTGCGTGGACACACTGGCGAGCTCTCATTTATCGGTGACATCCAGGGTCGCGGGTGCGGCGGCGGCTGCAGCAGAAAGCTTGAAAACTAGAAACGCTTGGTTCGTGGGGCCCAGAGGCGTGGCTTCTTTACCGGGAAATTTCAAAGAGGCTCATAGACGAAACCAATGACCAAAGGGCTGGTGCTTACCTCGGACAAAGGATAAGTTTAGCCATTCAACGAGGTAACGCTGCCAGCCTTTTGGGCACCCTACCTGCGGCCGGTGACCTGAACTCTGTATTCTATCTTTAGGTAATACCTACTAGGTTCTGTACAATATAAGCAAAATAAAAAGCTTGTACACTTAGATTTAAATAAGTATAATAAAAAATCTAGTAGGTAATTAGTTTATAAATTTATAAGGAAATTGCAAAAAACTAGTAATGTTAAAAATTTAAACTTAAGATAAAATAGAATAAGTACCTCCTAGACCCCTTAAGGGTAATAAGTATGTATCCCACCCGTAGATAGAAATAAATAAAGAAAAAAGACTTTGATTCGTAACGCGTCAAAGGAACGAGATAAATAAATAAAAAAAAAATAAAAAAAAATACCTACTAGGTTAGAATACAGAGTTCATTTTTATTAAATTAGTTTTTAAGTAGTGTAGGTTTTTTTTTTTGTTTCTGATATAAAACTTTGTTTGAATAAAAAATTTATTAAATTCTTTTTTTAATTGGAAACAAATAAAATACAAATAAACACAAAATATACATACCTGGGTTTTAGTTTGATGAGGTTGTCATGTCACTGAAACACGTGAAAGTCTAGAAACTAACTATGAAGTCCATTTTAACAAAACTAAATCAAATATTTTTTCTTTTTTAGATACCGTCTGTAATGATAATGAATTAAAGTTTTGACAACATTGTTGTGCCATCTAGTGAAGTTTTGTTAACTAAAAATAAACTTTACAGTGCCATCTGCCCAGACCAGACCAACAACTCTGTATTTCCCCGAAGTGTAACGGTAGATGGCAGCACCAAAATAACCTTGACATTTTGATGTGGTTGACTGGGCTGACTGACAGCCCCTGACAGGCGGGACAAAACAATTTGACATTTGAGTTGCTTGCGAGCGATTAGCGAAGGAAGTAGCGTGCGACTATTTTGATTTGATATCGAAGTGGTGAGCGTAAACAGCTCGTGAATTCGATTTTCCGCGGATTTTTGTATTGATTTTGTGTAAGAAATACGCTAATTGATTTGTTGTGTTGTGTGCAACGAATTTGGTTGTGTGTGCCAATAATAAATTAACATTGAAAATATCTGCTAAAATGAGCAAGGTAGATTACGCGATGTTTGTGCGAATTGTGGCTGTTGTATTCTCCGTGAGTATATTTTGTCTAGTTCATTACTTCATTAATTTTACATGCCTGAATAAATCTTAGGGTGAAAGGGTTTTAATAATGTACATTATTTGTGTGTGTGTGTTATTATTTGTGGGCAGTAGGTACCTTACAATAGGCTAATTTTATTCTCAGTCTCAGCTGATTAGGTAAATGTTTATGAACCCATAAATATTTGTTAAAAGCACCCCATAAATCAGTCTTAGTTTATTCTTATTTAAAGAGATCTAGGTACATACATAGGTAACAAAGTTATTTTTCCGAGGTCTGCTTAACTAGATTATAAGCTATTACTTTTAGGTGATTAAGCTGGTAGGTACAATACCTACCTATTAATTTGAAATCAAGAATCTAATAGAAGGATCTAAATAGGTAATTTCCTAAGTGATTAAAAAATTAGGCTAATCTCTCAGATGAAAATCTGTAATCTGTACTGAGTTAAGGTCCCTAAAATTCTGTTTTAAAAAGGCAAATTTTCTTACTCAGTAGGTAAGGTATGATTTTGTTTTAGTGTTGCAACTTGCAATAGAGACATTTTTTTATTATTGAGATTATTGGTTGTGTACAAAGTCGGTAGGTAAGTAGGTACCTACCTTACCTACAACACTGTGTTAGAGTAATGAGACGGACTTGTAAGTTTAAGAAAATACAATACAGTGGAACATAAAACCTCTTTTTAAAAGTCGGTTAAAATATGTACCTACTTCAATGTGCATAAGGATAGGAATCAGGCTGTTGGTTTGGCAATAACACCTAGGTATAAGAAACATTTGTTTTGCTTATCAGTAGGTATGTCAATTCAGTAGGTTTATTAACTAGTTAGTTTGTAAAATAAACATTTAAACATAACTAAGACAAAAGTCATTGTTTACTAGCAAACACTAATTACCTAGGTACCTAAGTACCAACACTGTATTTATGTCACTCATCAATTAATTGATTTAGGTATAAGTAGGTACCAACTTTTTTTTATTTGCAGGTGTCTGCAGTCACAGCATTTACATTCGCATTGATTCGTCTGCAGAATCCTCATTTATTCTACCAGCAAGAACTGGATGGAAGCTTAATAGGTAATATTGTACTTTTTCATAAATCTTCAATTAAATAACTTTTTTTCATAAACTATTGTAATATTAGGCTATTTTAGAAAACACTGTGGTCAGTGTGTGTGTAAGATTGGATGGATCCAATCTTCCAGTATCTATACACTTTATAGGATACCTAAGGTTAGCAAATCTGCGCGGTCGGCATCGAGCCAATATAAGTACCTATATGAATTTGTTGCGTCACTTCACTCTGCGTCTATCTGAATCATATGTGAATTAAGGCTTAACCAACCAAGAGGATCTCTTGGCGTAGCTTGCACACTTTCTTTCTGACGACCACTGTGGCGCAGTTGGGTGAACTTGGGTGAACGCCAGTCGCGGGTTCGATCCCCGCTACGGGACAAATGTTTGTATGATCTGCAGATATTTGTTCCGTTTTCTATGTAGGTATAATCGGTATGTATGTATTTACAAAAAAAAAAATGTATCTAAGTATTATATCAGTCATCTGGTTACCATAACACAAACATTAAGTTGCTTAACTTGGAGCTAGATGACGCTGTGTGAAATGTCCCAGGATATTTACTTCTTTTTTATTTTCTTGATAGATCGTGAAGTTAAACAACGTTAAGTGCGACCACAATTTGTATAGGTGACTGCAAGAGCCAGCTGAGGGCTTCCGTGCTTAGGCACGTTCAATTGTCAGCCCCTACTGTTAGGCCCGTATTCAGAGACTATACTCAAGCGTAAATCGTATCTCAAGCGGTGATTTATAACTCAGTTTTCATAGAGAACTGTCAAAAATTGATGCTTAAACGTAGACTTAAGTTTGAGTGAGGTTACGAGGTTACTCTGAATACGAGCCTTAAAGTCGATTAGCCATGCCGGAGTCCAAAATCTCCGCCTCTTTTCTACTAGCCAATTTGATTGTCTACAGCGCTTCACTACTTTGTCTGCGCCCTCATAGTCGTCACCTCAGTGGTCGGCTTCCTCAACAGCGGCATTGTAATGTTCCGAGCCACACCACTCAACTCCGGAAAGAACATAACAAAATGGCTGCTGTTCGACTCTCTGTTCGAGACCGCTCGGGTTCTCTATCTGTTCATCTGTGAAGTGCTGCTGCGTAGTGTTGGCACTGTGCATATGTATGACATGATCCTGGGAGGAGCTCAGTACTGTAAGTATGCACAATGTTTTGGCGCAAAATTGGTGGATGACACATAATTGTTGCGTTAAAGTTTCTCTTGGCTATAAAGCTGTTACATGACGGACGCCTTCTGGCTGCAATACAGTCTTTAGCTTAATCCCATTCTATCCTTTTCCTAACTCTACTCGTACATACTTACCAAGACAAACTCTTATAATGCATTATAATGTTACTTTTGTTGTACTAGGTATTGTCATAACAAATGTAGGTAATACCTACCCGCATAAACAAACTGCAATAACACAATGGTAATTCCTATTCCACTATCTTCAAATAACGATGTCAAATTATGCTAATTATCTTACTAATTAGTTCATCCTTACAGTAGTCAAGGCACTTATTGAATTCTAGCAAACAAAGATTGTGTTGTTGACTGATTAATGTACCTACTTAATGAGTGACAACTTGTTTTCTATTGCAGTGCTGGATTCCTTGCTGTATTGTCAGGTGATTCTCAAGAAACAATGAGGAAGGGCTTTCCCTTGCATTTCTTCCTTTATAGGTAGTATAGTATCTTTAGGAGACATGGTAGCTATATCCAGCCTAAGAAGGACGGTGTGATCAGGAGTAAATATCACCAGTTTGGATGTGACAAGCCGATTTGGGACTAGGGCTGTTGCGAAACTCAAGTGTTGCCTACTAGATGCGCGCCGCGGTTTCACCGTTATAACGTTTACATAAAAAGTAGCCTATGTCCATCCCTTCAACTATCACCACTTTAAAATCACGTCAATTCGTCGCTCCGTTTTGCGATTTGACAGTAAAACTATGTAGTGATAAGCCTCTATTTAGCTACTGGTCTGTGACAGCATAGAAACACGTTATAGGGAAGTTCAAAGACCAGTCACTGGCTGATGGATCTGATATTCACAATTAATATATTCAATTAATACGAATATTTATTTGGAAGTGCTGTAAATATTTGCTCCTGATCAGTCCTAGCATAGACAAAATTTATTCTATTTTGTCTATCGGTCCTAGTAATGTTATGAGAAGTTTTAGCATTTATATATTCTCAAAGAGTACTTTAGTATGTGATGTGATGTTACGTAGCGTAGGTACTTTGTACAGAGTAGATTAACCCCCGGTTCCTATAACAAACTAACGGATGTCCGTAGGACTTTCGCCATAGCAACGCTGTTATCTGTCAAAAAGTTTCATACATTTTATGTTGAAATAACAACGTTGCTATGGTGATGGACCTACGAACCTCCGTTAGTTTGTTATAGGAACCGGGGGTAAGATACCTACCACATCTAACGCGATTCGCTTTTAAGTTTTTAAAGTTCTGAATATGAACGAAAGTTTAATCAGTGGGGTTAAAATGTTCTTTGTCTTTCTTGATAAGACGGCTATTTTAACCCCCCAGTTATTTTGTGTCTAAAAGCACTTTAAAAGTGTCTTGATCTATAAATGTGCACTTCTGGGAAGAACTTGAGATAAATAGTTAAATCCGAAATATATTTTTAAAATGACATAAATTAAATAAGAGGTGCTACATAAAAATAAGTCACAACGAAAGTAGCCATTAATGTAAGTCCTTTATGTATCCAGTTATTTGGACATGTTTGAGAAGATTTATGCCCCAACCAAGATAAAGTTAAATTTTCCAATTAGGCACTTATAGGTATCACAGAATATAGGGTATCGTAGTTAAAAACGATTCTTTAGTGTAGATTTCTGATACAAGTCAATTGAACCCGAACCTCACACCATTGTCATTCGAGACATAAAGGTGCACACTAAACGCGTGTAGATAATGGATATGAAGTAGTTTATAGCTTTTAAGTTTCCACAGTAGACTGTTTTTTTGCATTCCAAACGTTAATATACTCTTTTAAAGTTTTCATGCTATTCAAAATTATTTATTCGGAGATGTATAAAGTACCTGAAAATGAAATTATGAAGAGATTAATATTTTTATGTTCGAATGTTTTATTTTGCTGTTTTTTAAATGGTTCAGAACCTTATTTAAGTAGTACTTAAATCTTGCCTATTAAATATTCCTTATTGTAAGTAATTTGTAGTTGTAAGACATTGAGTATTAACCAAGTACCTTGTATTTATTTGTGTTACGTCGCTAGATAAGGTATTATTTATTGTTAGACAGCTAATGTAATGACTGATATCATTAACAATATATGTTTCCCACCGATGTGATGTTTTGTTTAGTATTACAACTATTTGCCGTCAACTTGTAGTCATTATGTATCTACTGCCTTATTCATAAAAGTCGTAAAAAAAAAAAAAAAGTCGAGTAAGCATTTTAATAATTTCTTAACTCAATTGCCGATTAACTTGAAAATGAAAAAAGCTTTTAATGAGAAGTGTTCGAGCTAAGCATAATTATCTTGTCTTTTAAGCCCTAGCTTGAAGCTTATATAATGATCTGACCACGATATTATTTTACTTGTAGGTAGTTATTCGTTTAATTAATGTGACCAAAATATCAGTGCAATTAGAAATGATCTTGTCCTAAATTATTGTATATTCGATTTACTAGTCAAAATCTAGTTGACTTCGGGGAAGCATCGGGCCTATTTTTTGTATTTGATTATAGTTTTAAGTTTTTTCTGTAAGATAAGGTGAACATATTTAAGAAATAAAAGTTCATACATTATAATTAATCTTTTAATGAGTGAGTCTGTCCAAAAATATAATGCGTAACCTATCACCAACAGGCTCAGACCAAATAAAAAATACACGAACGAAACCGAAATACACCTTAACTTTTTAAAAAGTGACGTGCTCTCACGAGCCTCGGTAGCTACTGACAAGTTAAAGTGTAGTTTCGTTTTGCGTGTGTGTGTTTAAGTGCGTCAAAAACAGTAAGGCGTACTTTTAACTTGCTTCACTTCGTTGTTCGCAGCGTTCCGTCTATAGTTTTATTTGGTCTGAGCCAACAGGCTACAGAATCACAAAGTGCACTTCGTTTACTACCTTACTACTATACAAGGCATCGAGCAGACGTTCACATTAGCCCCATATTCACAAAAAACTAAACACGATAGCTTTCTGACTTTGATTTCAAATAACTTCCGAAACTGAAACATTGCAACGTGATAAACTTGTTCTTTGTGAATATAGTCTTCCCAAGATCATACTTAATTTCCTTGGGTGTGACGCTGACGTCTACATTTGCAAACTTGAAGCCACTCCTTCGCCCAACAACTCTAACACACAACAAAACCATTTCGTAACAACACATTTGTTCACTATTAAATCTTATAAATTAGATCGTAAAGTTAATGATGTTAGTTATGAACTTATTATGGGAAGGAACATGTAGTTTTTTCAATTGTCTGAAAGTTATTCAACCAAGGACAGTTCTAACGATCTCATCTAAATATTCAGTTCAAACATAAACTTTCTTGATTCAAGATCTATCAATGATTTCAAAGTAAACTCACTTAGGGACGAATGAATGATACAAGCGGCGAATTGCGTCCAAGCTTACAATTACGAATATAATTTACCCTGTACATTTTTATCTTGCCATTCAAATAAAAATTTGTTCGAAAAAGTACTTTTTTGATTCAAAAATATGTTAAAATTATTGCTAATACCATTTTTAGACAAATAAACCGACAGTAAGCCGTGTAGTAATTTATACAGCGGAATAGCAAATATTGTATTCTACGATTTCTCTATCAAATTACGATGCTGATGAATAAATTGAACGGCACAAAAATATATGCTTCTCCAATTACAAATCAATTATTGCTCTCAGTATGAAAATACTATACCTAATACTCTTTCTTAATGGCACTTCTAAAAGTTTGTTTCTAAATCGGATTCTACTGTACTCAAAAATACTTTCATATGGCGGAAATATTTTACATAACGCTACCTAAACTAGAGATCACACAATCTTTGCTATATTATCTCGAATAAAATGCATAAAATATCGTATAATTCTGAGATTGTACTCATTGCACGAAATAATGCAACCTTCAGCTGATAAATTCATATCTCACAACCCACTACAGTGTACCGACGTGAACAATCGAGTGAACAGTATGCAGACTTCTACAGAACATTAGCTTAGTTAGACCGACCGCACACATTTTCCCCTCAAGAAAGTTAAAAAAATATATCGCGTTATTGTGCTACAAGTGTTTTGAGCACATTGTTTTATCTTAAACTTTCGCGATCACAATTCATATTTTAGAACTATTTAAACACAGGTTTTTGTCAGGCAATTAACGCGATAAAAACCTGTGTTTAAATAGTTTTAAAATATGTTTTGAGCACAGTTTTCAACAATGGCTTTCCTATTCCAACATTATCTACACCACTTTATTTCCTACAGGGACTTCGAACGTAACATAGTTTACTGTACGTTCGGAGGGCCCGAATAGACTACGAAGTCGGAAATCGAAGCAGGAAAACGTATATACGACCGGTCTCATTAAACATTTAGTAATGGGGCTTGCGTACCTAGGCCAATAGGCTACTTGACTCATAACAAATTTAGCACAATAAGTTGGTATTTCCTGCGGTTTTTGACTTACGAAACCACACTATATCGATTTCAGTTAATTAAAGTTCAAGATGGTTGCATATTTTCAATTGCAAAATTGTTGTTTATATTTTTAATTTCGAAAGCTGAAAACGCTGTCGGCCATTATAGCCGGATGTGATGTCATTAAACTCCCGGATGTGATGTAAACAAACCAATGTCACTTTGTCATTTTCATACATTTCTAAAATGTCAAATGATTATTTTCGATACGTATGACGTCACAGCACAGATAGTCTATTGACTAATATGGCTGACAGCGTTTTTGGATGGTTATGAAAAGTTAAACTTTAAAATCAAATTTCGCTGTTTTCATGGTTCCAAAAAACATAATAATGTTTATTTTGGTCTAATAGAACAATTATCAATTATTTAAGACCCACTTTAAAAATAAGTCAACTAGCCTATTGAACCAATAACCAGCGCTTATAGATCTTATTTCTATGTACAAGATCCACTATATTTACAAAACGCCTAAAAGCTAGAATCGATATAAAGCTGAAACATTTTTGAATAACGCTAGTTTCAATTACAAGCTCAAGTCTGCATACATCTAAGTTACTTCAAAAAATACTTATAGCGAGACAATACATTTGAGATCTAATACATAAGGAACTTAAATAACGACATTTCAAACACAATACATCAAAACGAAACGAAAATCACGTAAATCAGTAACTACATAATATCTACAAATATTATATTGTCATGAATTTAATACATTAATCTAGATAAGGTTTTCTTAACATAAGTTTTGTGAGGAAGTTAATAAATTACTACTAATTGATTGTGTACCGCGGACGGACAGACAAACGGTGGCCATTTGATTGTGCAGTTACGTGATATCCATATGAAGTAGGGCTCGAAATATTTATTCTGATTACTATCATGATGGCAAACTACCCATTCGACTAGAAAATACTAGAGATGTTTTTAAATCACAAACACAGTTAATTTGATTTGTAGCCTACTATGTATAGGTTAGGTAGAGTCAATTATTTGATAAAATCCAAAAATTGTTTCCAAAATGGTTATGTTATTGTACTAGCGTCGGGAGATTTGTTTTGTAATGTCATCTTCCCAACCAATTCATCTGATCGTTACATTAACTTTGACAGGCTTGATTTACCCGCTAGCCGGCCTGAGGCCTTACTCCCATTCCCGAAATCGAAATTACGTGACTACATCCGTAGTTCAGTTCAACTGGTGTATAACTTATTCGTAATCAACACAGGCTGATCTGCGAAAGTTGTTTTCGTGAATAAGAGTAGGGACCTTGACCTCTGAGATTTATTGAACAAGGACATCACGAATCAAACTGTGTGCTTACGCTGTTGATTAATAAATAAATATCCTTGGACATTCCACACAGCGTCATCTAGTCCCAAGGTAAGCAATTTAATGCTTGTGTTATGGTAACCAAACCAGATGACTGATATAATACATAGATACATTTTTTTTTGTAAATACATACATATTATAGATAGAAAACACCCAGACACGGAACAAATATCTGCAGAACATACAAACATTTGTCCCGTAGCGGGGATCGAACCCGCAACCTCGGCATCTCAGCCGGGCGTTCGCCCAACTGCGCTACAAAGGTCGAGGTTGATTGATCGTGTTTTGTTTGTTTTGTGGCCGGCTGCTGCCTGAATATTTTGTTATCAAAGCATTTGTTGGCAATTACTTTAATACATCTACTATCACTCGTAATTACATTGACAAATCATTTCGAACCCTGACATCATTGTATAATACGTATACTGGATAAATAGATTGGGACAACAAGCTACAGTATAACTCATACACTAATATAGGAACTTGCGAGAAATCAAAACAATCTTGGCAAAAAGCTGCAATTGTTTCTGTGCATGCGAATATGACGCTTACTGCAATGTTTAACAGACATGAAATTATAACAGACTTTTACAAACTTAATAGTTTCAATGATATTCAATTCAACTGGGATATGTCGCATCGTCCTTACAAATACATTAGTCCTAGTGATTAACAATCTACTTTTTAAATAACAAGCTACACTTAGACTTATAGAGAAAAGTCTCAACACCTCTATTTTAGTAACTTTTGTTAAAGTAAAACTATCAAAAGTTTTTAATCGAAAATAGAGAAAAAGGACTGACTTTGTTCATTGATTCAGTGGTCAATTTGCTGTTAAGATATTTAGGCCGAAGCATTGACATATTAACCAGTAGACTCCTAATACGTGAGCGCTTATTTAGTTTCAATAACCTATCTATCTTAGCAAAACCAGAGATTGATAGGTTATTGAGATAAGCCATTATTTGGTTCCGATACACGCCAAATCAACTTCATGACATTGCCCTAATTGTTTTCAAAGCCTTAATTAGCTAACGTTTCAATCCAACGATTCCTATCTCCACTATGAAAGTGCAACTTTTCACTAAGACACTCCCACTCCCCACTAGCAGTAACAGTCTTCTATATCACTCCCAGTTTTAATTCCCACTATGATTCTTGCTAGTATAACACTCCTAGACTTATGACACCTCAACTATGATGTCTGGTCCTAAGTATTCTTTTAACACTTGCACTTCTCACTATGACTTTCATTTCATACTCCCAGTTTCTACTGATAATCCATTTTACGCACTTCCTTCTATGACTCCCATTTTCCACTATGTTACAGTAACAGTTCATTTCCTGCACTCACTCCCTACTATCATTGTATAACGCGAATGTTGTTGTTCTCACAGCGTCTAGACATTCTGTTGTTCCACTATCACTGTAGATTGTTATAGTTAAATCACAGCGTGTCTAGAGTTCTGATGTCCCTACTTGATAGTAGGATTGACAGAGTAATCTCTGTAGGTTGCAAATGTTGTAATCACAGTATGTCTAGACGTTCCGTTGTTCCACTATCACTTTGATTGTTGTAGTTATATCACAGCGTGTCTAGAAGTTCTCTAGAAGTATTCGTTATACAGTGATCGTTGTTCCTACAATCAGTCTGTAGTTTGCGAATGTTGTAATAATCACAGCGTGTCTAGACGTTCCGTTGTTCCACTATCACTTTGATTGTTGTAGTTATATCACAGTGTGTCTAGAAGTTTTGTTGTTCCTACAATCACTCTGTAGGTTGCGATTGTTGTAATCACAATGTGTTGTCACATTCTGTTGTTCCACTATCACTGTAGATTGTTGTAGTTATATCACAGTATGTCTAGACGTTCTGTTGTCACTGTACAACTTGAATGTATCACAGCGTGTCTAGAAGTTCTGTTGTCTGGTCCGCTTGAGCTGCATGGCGTCGAGTATGTGTTGCCGCTTGCGCACGTACCTCGCGCGCAGCTGCTCTATCTCGGCCTCCATCTCCGCGTCGAGGCGGGAGACCCGGGCCTCCAGCTCCGCCTCCGATAGAAACGCCAGCTGTAATGTATCACTGGTCAAATATAAGACAATAACATGAGAGATATAACATGAATAAGTTTGTAGACCGTACTAATTATGCAAAGAAAACTCGCTCCTTGCTGACATTGCAAAAATTCGTATGTTCAAAGGAGCTCGTATGAAACATACGACTTTTTGCAATTATAGCGACGCGTTGTTTCCAATGCTCACGTGAGCCTTGTTCCCAGAATTCATTATTTTATTAATTTAAATAATTAATCATGTATATCTAGGGTACTTATAGTAATTAGTTAGAAAAGCTTATTATATCAAATCTTCTGGTTACCATAACACAAGCATTAAATTGTTTAGTTTGGGACTAGATGACGCTGTGTGGAATGTCCAAGGATATTTACTATTTATATACTCAGCCATTAACCACCAACCTGTTTTAGGTACCTAGTTTTTATTTTATCGCAATTGCAAGTTAGGAATAGAAATTAGTCAAATGTTAAAGATTATTTCGGTACAAAAAACATTCAAAACTATAACTTAATTTTTTCGTATGCATGAGTTGTAAGTACGGTAAATTTCAAACAAGAAAACTAGAAAAGTCAAGGTGGGCGGTTAGTTCTACCGCTGAATAATAGTTAGAAGGAAATATCAACCCGTTAGCAAAAGTTACAAGAGTTTAGACTAAATAAACACAATAAAGAGTTAGTTATGTAAGCGAGGTTGCGTTATACGGGCGGTCACGCAACTTACGCGCGGTTATGTCTAGCAGAGTGACGACGTGTAGTTGACTTACGAATTCGAAGTTCCCTTCCTCGACGAAGGCGCGCTGGAAGGACAGCGCGGGGTTGCCCACACCCTCGGTCTCTTCTTCCGCACTGGAATATGATGACAAAGGATATTTTTCATGACACATTTGAGGGAAGGTTTTTTTTTATTTCATTTTATTTATTTGTGAGCTGACAAATTTAAATCAATCCATAAACGGCGTTTCTGCTTTTTCTTAATTAATAAGGCAACACATTCAAAACTTTGTTTAGATTTATTTCCTTTAAAATAATATGGACTGTATTCTTCTCTATAACCAACACCAAAAATGAAGGTACTAACGGGGAGTCTCGAATTCTCGATATCCTATCAACCTTACTATGAGTAAATATTTGACTCAGTTCAAAATCATCAACAGTAAGCAAAGGTAGATAAGTTTGAAACAGGTCATAAAAAGGCTTAGTTCAACATAAAATGTATGAAACTTTTTGACAGATAACAACGTTGCTATGGCGAAAGTCCTACGGACATCTGTTAGTTGGTTATAGGAACCGAGGGTTAATGATTTTAAGGCAAAGACAATTTTATAGTTACTGTTACCTGACAGTATCATCCCCCGGGACCCTAGTCTCGAGTGTACCGTTGCTGTTCCCGAGGCTGAGATGGTTTCCTTCCTTCTTCTCGAAGTGTTCCAGGAACAGAGGGCGGTACTTTGGCTTATTTGTGTCCATTGGGTCCGTATCGTGGCCTGTGTCACAACAATTATATTATTATCTTCACTACATAGTATAAAACAAAGTCGCTTTCTCTGTCCCTATATCCCTATGTCCTTATGTATGCTTAATCTTTAAAACTACGCAACAGATTTTAATGCGGTTTTTTTAATAGATAAAGTGATTCAAGCCGGAATGTGTTGCTAGTCTATAGAAAGAAAAATATGTTTATTTCTGTAGGACCTCAAGGATCATTTCAAAATGTAGTCTTATAAGCTAGGTGACTGTATTGACTGTTCTAACGCACAACAACAACGCATATAAAACACTTGAGAGGTGTCAAGAGACACCGAGAGAGAGAGAGAGAGAGACAGACAGAGAAACACGCGCACGGCTTACAACTATAGCAAAAAGTGTCGTTACAACTTTTGGTCTTAACTTTTTCCGTCTCTCCCCCTTTCGCAACGCGCGATAAGGAACTTCGTTCCAATAATAATATACTAACGCTTCATAGTCTGCAGATCAGCATCAACATCATTATCTGCCGGTTCGTTGATGACCATCGTGCCGAGGTCGAGGTCGGGCGCGTCGCGCTGCGGAACCAGCGTGCCGTCGCACACCGCGCGCATCGTGCCGGAGTCGTAGTCACCTGCCTGGATTACAAACAATACATCTCATTTAACACGTTGGGTGCCCCGGACGCACTACCTCGTCACGACTGTTTGAAGCGGACATCCATAAAGTACCTACGTTAGGAGTTTCATGACTTTTTGACCACCCTCCCCCCCACTGACTAATTAATAAACTCCCTAGTGTCTTCGTTTTGCTATTTTTAATAAAATAATTTAAATACGGAACGGAACTGTACGGAAGGCCCCCAAGGTGCGGTATTTATAATTATCTATTTGGACATTTGTATGTCGCGCGCCTCCGCTATCATACAGCTCAGTATGCTCGGGTTCTTGTTGTATGTACAGTATGTACAGTATGTACAGTATGTACAGTATGTACAGTATGTACCTGTTTCCTGTTGGATGCGCCGAATGTCTTGGCGTTGTTGGTCTGGTGCGCGGCGCGGAAGGCGTGCGTCTCGCGTATGTCGCGCGCCTCCGCTATCATACAGCTCAGTATGCTCGGGTTCTTGTTGTATGTACAGTATGTACAGTATGTACAGTATGTACAGTATGTACAGTATGTACAGTATGTACCTGTTTCCTGTTGGATGCGCCGAATGTCTTGGCGTTGTTGGTCTGGTGCGCGGCGCGGAAGGCGTGCGTCTCGCGTATGTCGCGCGCCTCCGCTATCATACAGCTCAGTATGCTCGGGTTCTTGTTGTATGTACAGTATGTACAGTATGTACAGTATGTACAGTATGTACCTGTTTCCTGTTGGATGCGCCGAATGTCTTGGCGTTGTTGGTCTGGTGCGCGGCGCGGAAGGCGTGCGTCTCGCGTATGTCGCGCGCCTCCGCTATCATACAGCTCAGTATGCTCGGGTTCTTGTTGTATGTACAGTATGTACAGTATGTACAGTATGTACAGTATGTACCTGTTTCCTGTTGGATGCGCCGAATGTCTTGGCGTTGTTGGTCTGGTGCGCGGCGCGGAAGGCGTGCGTCTCGCGTATGTCGCGCGCCTCCGCTATCATACAGCTCAGTATGCTCGGGTTCTTGTTGTATGTACAGTATGTACAGTATGTACAGTATGTACAGTATGTACCTGTTTCCTGTTGGATGCGCCGAATGTCTTGGCGTTGTTGGTCTGGTGCGCGGCGCGGAAGGCGTGCGTCTCGCGTATGTCGCGCGCCTCCGCTATCATACAGCTCAGTATGCTCGGGTTCTTGTTGTATGTACAGTATGTACAGTATGTACAGTATGTACAGTATGTACAGTATGTACCTGTTTCCTGTTGGATGCGCCGAATGTCTTGGCGTTGTTGGTCTGGTGCGCGGCGCGGAAGGCGTGCGTCTCGCGTATGTCGCGCGCCTCCGCTATCATACAGCTCAGTATGCTCGGGTTCTTGGCGTTGCCTGCGTCAGTAGAATACAAACACTATGATTACATTTTAAAGGTAAGCTCGTTGGAAGCACCCGTCACCCAATCACCGCCTCGCCTCGCGTCCGTCAACCAGTGCCCCCGCTCCCCCCTACTAGTGTACGGTCACCCAGTCCGCACCGCCTCGCCTCGCGTCCGTCAACCAGTGCCCCCGCTCTCCTCTACTAGTGTACGGTCACCCAGTCCGCACCGCCTCGCCTCGCGTCCGTCAACCAGTGCCCCCGCTCCCCCCTACTAGTGTACGGTCACCCAGTCCGCACCGCCTCGCCTCGCCTCGCGTCCGTCAACCAGTGCCCCCGCTCTCCCCTACTAGTGTACGGTCACCCAGTCCGCACCGCCTCGCCTCGCGTCCGTCAACCAGTGCCCCCGCTCTCCTCTACTAGTGTACGGTCACCCAGTCCGCACCGCCTCGCCTCGCGTCCGTCAACCAGTGCCCCCGCTCCCCCCTACTAGTGTACGGTCACCCAGTCCGCACCGCCTCGCCTCGCCTCGCGTCCGTCAACCAGTGCCCCCGCTCTCCCCTACTAGTGTACGGTCACCCAGTCCGCACCGCCTCGCCTCGCCTCGCGTCCGTCAACCAGTGCCCCCGCTCCCCCCTACTAGTGTACGGTCACCCAGTCCGCACCGCCTCGCCTCGCCTCGCGTCCGTCAACCAGTGCCCCCGCTCCCCCCTACTAGTGTACGGTCACCCAGTCCGCACCGCCTCGCCTCGCCTCGCGTCCGTCAACCAGTGCCCCCGCTCTCCCCTACTAGTGTACGGTCACCCAGTCCGCACCGCCTCGCCTCGCCTCGCGTCCGTCAACCAGTGCCCCCGCTCCCCCCTACTAGTGTACGGTCACCCAGTCCGCACCGCCTCGCCTCGCCTCGCGTCCGTCAACCAGTGCCCCCGCTCCCCCCTACTAGTGTACGGTCACCCAGTCCGCACCGCCTCGCCTCGCCTCGCGTCCGTCAACCAGTGCCCCCGCTCCCCCCTACTAGTGTACGGTCACCCAGTCCGCACCGCCTCGCCTCGCCTCGCGTCCGTCAACCAGTGCCCCCGCTCCCCCCTACTAGTGTACGCCGCCCGTCCTCACGTGAACGTTCGCGGCAGCGCGCAATCAACGCCAAGCGTGCGATGATACAGTGAGCGCATACCCATAAAAAAACTCCGGCCTTCGTATTTATAGCAGATGATTTATATAATCTTTGCCTACACTTAACGGGACCCTGTAGTTGAGATGGAATAGGCACGAAAAGTCCATTGATACACGACGATTTCCGATCCCACGACCTTCGGAACGAAAGTCGAAATACCAATCCACTTAGCCAACACGGCTTTTACAGCCATACAAGTTTATATAAAGAACTAACCTCACTAGGCGAGGCGTTGCGGAGTGGGTGACGGGTTTTTCTAATGAGCTATAGCTTTAAACGTCATCCACACACTCGACGAACAATGACAAACAGCATACAACAAACAGTGAACACTGACATGTAGTAATGTTATAAAATCTAGAGCATAAATATATGTAACTGTAAATGTGTAATACCTATGAACTCGTGGTTGAGCAGGAACTCGGCGGTGGCGCGCTCGTCCGGGATCTTCACCAGGCACTGGCTCACGAAGTCTATGAACTCAGGAGACCACTGGTCCGGCTCTCTGGATATAATACAACATATTAGTCATAGCTCGCGTCATGTAAAAACAACGCTGAGGGGATAAGCAGTAGGTGATTTTAAAGAATCTTAGGTGGGATGTGGACAGGTGTTACGTGAGTAATTTCCCGTGTGATTATAATATTGTCTAGTATAAGCCGCGCAGATAGAGAATAGATCTGAAAATGGCGGCGGGTACGCATGGTACGGTTGGCAAAACAAGTTCTCAAACATCGATTTTTATTGACTTTTTTTGTTGTTGCTGGTTTTTCAACAAGACAGGCGGTACCTGCCTAGCTAAATGATTATTATCTTTCCACGTTTTCGTGAAGCCATTGTCAATCGTCAATCACAAAATGTCAACGAAAATAAATAACAATCAAACGTAACGCAAACAAATAACAATCAAACTCAACAAAAACAACAATGAATATCAACGAAAACAACAAAATAACAGAACGAATTTAACGATAACTCGGAGTGCGTCAAGTAGCGTGGAAAGCGAATCCTGACTGACTATTTTTTTGTAGCGCGTACTTCACTATGTGAGTATAGACAGCGATAGAGAGTGAGCGAGAACGCATGCGAGCGGACACCATTTTCAGATCTATTCTCTATCTGCGCGGGTTATACAACTCACGATAGTTTTGAAACCTTTGTTATACTTAATTAAGATAGTATTAGTTACTTATTTATGTTGTTGCAATAAAGTCCTTATTTACGAGTGACGACCACTGTGGCGCAGTTGGGTGAACGCCCGGCTGAGACGCGGAGGTCGCGAGTTCGATCCCCGCTACGGGACAAATGTTTGTATGTTCTGCAAATATTTGTTCCATGTCTGGGTGTTTTCTATCTATAATATGTATGTATTTACAAAAAAATGTATCTAAGTATTATATCAGTCATCTGGTTACCATAACACAAGCATTAAGTTGCTTAGCTTGGGACTAGATGACGCTGCGTGGCATTCCACGCAGCGTCATCTAGTCCCAAGATATTTATTTATTTATTTATTTACCTGAATGAGGGCGGTGGCTTGGTGGGTATCATGAAGATGGCCCGCATGGGATGTATGTCCCCGTATGGAGGCTTGCCCTCCGCCATCTCCAGCGCGGTGATGCCGAGCGACCAGATGTCGGCCACGCAGTCGTACCCTATCTATACCTATTTACCTGAATGAGGGCGGTGGCTTGGTGGGTATCATGAAGATGGCCCGCATGGGATGTATGTCCCCGTATGGAGGCTTGCCCTCCGCCATCTCCAGCGCGGTGATGCCGAGCGACCAGATGTCGGCCACGCAGTCGTACCCTATCTATACCTATTTACCTGAATGAGGGCGGTGGCTTGGTGGGTATCATGAAGATGGCCCGCATGGGATGTATGTCCCCGTATGGAGGCTTGCCCTCCGCCATCTCCAGCGCGGTGATGCCGAGCGACCAGATGTCGGCCACGCAGTCGTACCCTATCTATACCTATTTACCTGAATGAGGGCGGTGGCTTGGTGGGTATCATGAAGATGGCCCGCATGGGATGTATGTCCCCGTATGGAGGCTTGCCCTCCGCCATCTCCAGCGCGGTGATGCCGAGCGACCAGATGTCGGCCACGCAGTCGTACCCTATCTATACCTATTTACCTGAATGAGGGCGGTGGCTTGGTGGGTATCATGAAGATGGCCCGCATGGGATGTATGTCCCCGTATGGAGGCTTGCCCTCCGCCATCTCCAGCGCGGTGATGCCGAGCGACCAGATGTCGGCCACGCAGTCGTACCCTATCTATACCTATTTACCTGAATGAGGGCGGTGGCTTGGTGGGTATCATGAAGATGGCCCGCATGGGATGTATGTCCCCGTATGGAGGCTTGCCCTCCGCCATCTCCAGCGCGGTGATGCCGAGCGACCAGATGTCGGCCACGCAGTCGTACCCTATCTATACCTATTTACCTGAATGAGGGCGGTGGCTTGGTGGGTATCATGAAGATGGCCCGCATGGGATGTATGTCCCCGTATGGAGGCTTGCCCTCCGCCATCTCCAGCAGCGCGGTGATGCCGAGCGACCAGATGTCGGCCACGCAGTCGTACCCTATCTATACCTATTTACCTGAATGAGGGCGGTGGCTTGGTGGGTATCATGAAGATGGCCCGCATGGGATGTATGTCCCCGTATGGAGGCTTGCCCTCCGCCATCTCCAGCGCGGTGATGCCGAGCGACCAGATGTCGGCCACGCAGTCGTACCCTATCTATACCTATTTACCTGAATGAGGGCGGTGGCTTGGTGGGTATCATGAAGATGGCCCGCATGGGATGTATGTCCCCGTATGGAGGCTTGCCCTCCGCCATCTCCAGCGCGGTGATGCCGAGCGACCAGATGTCGGCCACGCAGTCGTACCCTATCTATACCTATTTACCTGAATGAGGGCGGTGGCTTGGTGGGTATCATGAAGATGGCCCGCATGGGATGTATGTCCCCGTATGGAGGCTTGCCCTCCGCCATCTCCAGCGCGGTGATGCCGAGCGACCAGATTTCGGCCACGCAGTCGTACCCTATCTATACCTATTTACCTGAATGAGGGCGGTGGCTTGGTGGGTATCATGAAGATGGCCCGCATGGGATGTATGTCCCCGTATGGAGGCTTGCCCTCCGCCATCTCCAGCGCGGTGATGCCGAGCGACCAGATGTCGGCCACGCAGTCGTACCCTATCTATACCTATTTACCTGAATGAGGGCGGTGGCTTGGTAGGTATCATGAAGATGGCCCGCATGGGATGTATGTCCCCGTATGGAGGCTTGCCCTCCGCCATCTCCAGCGCGGTGATGCCGAGCGACCAGATGTCGGCCACGCAGTCGTACCCTATCTATACCTATTTACCTGAATGAGGGCGGTGGCTTGGTGGGTATCATGAAGATGGCCCGCATGGGATGTATGTCCCCGTATGGAGGCTTGCCCTCCGCCATCTCCAGCGCGGTGATGCCGAGCGACCAGATGTCGGCCACGCAGTCGTACCCTATCTATACCTATTTACCTGAATGAGGGCAGTGGCTTGGTGGGTATCATGAAGATGGCCCGCATGGGATGTATGTCCCCGTATGGAGGCTTGCCCTCCGCCATCTCCAGCGCGGTGATGCCGAGCGACCAGATGTCGGCCACGCAGTCGTACCCTATCTATACCTATTTACCTGAATGAGGGCGGTGGCTTGGTGGGTATCATGAAGATGGCCCGCATGGGATGTATGTCCCCGTATGGAGGCTTGCCCTCCGCCATCTCCAGCGCGGTGATGCCGAGCGACCAGATGTCGGCCACGCAGTCGTACCCTATCTATACCTATTTACCTGAATGAGGGCGGTGGCTTGGTGGGTATCATGAAGATGGCCCGCATGGGATGTATGTCCCCGTATGGAGGCTTGCCCTCCGCCATCTCCAGCGCGGTGATGCCGAGCGACCAGATGTCGGCCACGCAGTCGTACCCTATCTATACCTATTTACCTGAATGAGGGCGGTGGCTTGGTGGGTATCATGAAGATGGCCCGCATGGGATGTATGTCCCCGTATGGAGGCTTGCCCTCCGCCATCTCCAGCGCGGTGATGCCGAGCGACCAGATGTCGGCCACGCAGTCGTACCCTATCTATACCTATTTACCTGAATGAGGGCGGTGGCTTGGTGGGTATCATGAAGATGGCCCGCATGGGATGTATGTCCCCGTATGGAGGCTTGCCCTCCGCCATCTCCAGCGCGGTGATGCCGAGCGACCAGATGTCGGCCACGCAGTCGTACCCTATCTATACCTATTTACCTGAATGAGGGCGGTGGCTTGGTGGGTATCATGAAGATGGCCCGCATGGGATGTATGTCCCCGTATGGAGGCTTGCCCTCCGCCATCTCCAGCGCGGTGATGCCGAGCGACCAGATGTCGGCCACGCAGTCGTACCCTATCTATACCTATTTACCTGAATGAGGGCGGTGGCTTGGTGGGTATCATGAAGATGGCCCGCATGGGATGTATGTCCCCGTATGGAGGCTTGCCCTCCGCCATCTCCAGCGCGGTGATGCCGAGCGACCAGATGTCGGCCACGCAGTCGTACCCTATCTATACCTATTTACCTGAATGAGGGCGGTGGCTTGGTGGGTATCATGAAGATGGCCCGCATGGGATGTATGTCCCCGTATGGAGGCTTGCCCTCCGCCATCTCCAGCGCGGTGATGCCGAGCGACCAGATGTCGGCCACGCAGTCGTACCCTATCTATACCTATTTACCTGAATGAGGGCGGTGGCTTGGTGGGTATCATGAAGATGGCCCGCATGGGATGTATGTCCCCGTATGGAGGCTTGCCCTCCGCCATCTCCAGCGCGGTGATGCCGAGCGACCAGATGTCGGCCACGCAGTCGTACCCTATCTATACCTATTTACCTGAATGAGGGCGGTGGCTTGGTGGGTATCATGAAGATGGCCCGCATGGGATGTATGTCCCCGTATGGAGGCTTGCCCTCCGCCATCTCCAGCGCGGTGATGCCGAGCGACCAGATGTCGGCCACGCAGTCGTACCCTATCTATACCTATTTACCTGAATGAGGGCGGTGGCTTGGTGGGTATCATGAAGATGGCCCGCATGGGATGTATGTCCCCGTATGGAGGCTTGCCCTCCGCCATCTCCAGCGCGGTGATGCCGAGCGACCAGATGTCGGCCACGCAGTCGTACCCTATCTATACCTATTTACCTGAATGAGGGCGGTGGCTTGGTGGGTATCATGAAGATGGCCCGCATGGGATGTATGTCCCCGTATGGAGGCTTGCCCTCCGCCATCTCCAGCGCGGTGATGCCGAGCGACCAGATGTCGGCCACGCAGTCGTACCCTATCTATACCTATTTACCTGAATGAGGGCGGTGGCTTGGTGGGTATCATGAAGATGGCCCGCATGGGATGTATGTCCCCGTATGGAGGCTTGCCCTCCGCCATCTCCAGCGCGGTGATGCCGAGCGACCAGATGTCGGCCACGCAGTCGTACCCTATCTATACCTATTTACCTGAATGAGGGCGGTGGCTTGGTGGGTATCATGAAGATGGCCCGCATGGGATGTATGTCCCCGTATGGAGGCTTGCCCTCCGCCATCTCCAGCGCGGTGATGCCGAGCGACCAGATGTCGGCCACGCAGTCGTACCCTATCTATACCTATTTACCTGAATGAGGGCGGTGGCTTGGTGGGTATCATGAAGATGGCCCGCATGGGATGTATGTCCCCGTATGGAGGCTTGCCCTCCGCCATCTCCAGCGCGGTGATGCCGAGCGACCAGATGTCGGCCACGCAGTCGTACCCTATCTATACCTATTTACCTGAATGAGGGCGGTGGCTTGGTGGGTATCATGAAGATGGCCCGCATGGGATGTATGTCCCCGTATGGAGGCTTGCCCTCCGCCATCTCCAGCGCGGTGATGCCGAGCGACCAGATGTCGGCCACGCAGTCGTACCCTATCTATACCTATTTACCTGAATGAGGGCGGTGGCTTGGTGGGTATCATGAAGATGGCCCGCATGGGATGTATGTCCCCGTATGGAGGCTTGCCCTCCGCCATCTCCAGCGCGGTGATGCCGAGCGACCAGATGTCGGCCACGCAGTCGTACCCTATCTATACCTATTTACCTGAATGAGGGCGGTGGCTTGGTGGGTATCATGAAGATGGCCCGCATGGGATGTATGTCCCCGTATGGAGGCTTGCCCTCCGCCATCTCCAGCGCGGTGATGCCGAGCGACCAGATGTCGGCCACGCAGTCGTACCCTATCTATACCTATTTACCTGAATGAGGGCGGTGGCTTGGTGGGTATCATGAAGATGGCCCGCATGGGATGTATGTCCCCGTATGGAGGCTTGCCCTCCGCCATCTCCAGCGCGGTGATGCCGAGCGACCAGATGTCGGCCACGCAGTCGTACCCTATCTATACCTATTTACCTGAATGAGGGCGGTGGCTTGGTGGGTATCATGAAGATGGCCCGCATGGGATGTATGTCCCCGTATGGAGGCTTGCCCTCCGCCATCTCCAGCGCGGTGATGCCGAGCGACCAGATGTCGGCCACGCAGTCGTACCCTATCTATACCTATTTACCTGAATGAGGGCGGTGGCTTGGTGGGTATCATGAAGATGGCCCGCATGGGATGTATGTCCCCGTATGGAGGCTTGCCCTCCGCCATCTCCAGCGCGGTGATGCCGAGCGACCAGATGTCGGCCACGCAGTCGTACCCTATCTATACCTATTTACCTGAATGAGGGCGGTGGCTTGGTGGGTATCATGAAGATGGCCCGCATGGGATGTATGTCCCCGTATGGAGGCTTGCCCTCCGCCATCTCCAGCGCGGTGATGCCGAGCGACCAGATGTCGGCCACGCAGTCGTACCCTATCTATACCTATTTACCTGAATGAGGGCGGTGGCTTGGTGGGTATCATGAAGATGGCCCGCATGGGATGTATGTCCCCGTATGGAGGCTTGCCCTCCGCCATCTCCAGCGCGGTGATGCCGAGCGACCAGATGTCGGCCACGCAGTCGTACCCTATCTATACCTATTTACCTGAATGAGGGCGGTGGCTTGGTGGGTATCATGAAGATGGCCCGCATGGGATGTATGTCCCCGTATGGAGGCTTGCCCTCCGCCATCTCCAGCGCGGTGATGCCGAGCGACCAGATGTCGGCCACGCAGTCGTACCCTATCTATACCTATTTACCTGAATGAGGGCGGTGGCTTGGTGGGTATCATGAAGATGGCCCGCATGGGATGTATGTCCCCGTATGGAGGCTTGCCCTCCGCCATCTCCAGCGCGGTGATGCCGAGCGACCAGATGTCGGCCACGCAGTCGTACCCTATCTATACCTATTTACCTGAATGAGGGCGGTGGCTTGGTGGGTATCATGAAGATGGCCCGCATGGGATGTATGTCCCCGTATGGAGGCTTGCCCTCCGCCATCTCCAGCGCGGTGATGCCGAGCGACCAGATGTCGGCCACGCAGTCGTACCCTATCTATACCTATTTACCTGAATGAGGGCGGTGGCTTGGTGGGTATCATGAAGATGGCCCGCATGGGATGTATGTCCCCGTATGGAGGCTTGCCCTCCGCCATCTCCAGCGCGGTGATGCCGAGCGACCAGATGTCGGCCACGCAGTCGTACCCTATCTATACCTATTTACCTGAATGAGGGCGGTGGCTTGGTGGGTATCATGAAGATGGCCCGCATGGGATGTATGTCCCCGTATGGAGGCTTGCCCTCCGCCATCTCCAGCGCGGTGATGCCGAGCGACCAGATGTCGGCCACGCAGTCGTACCCTATCTCCTGGATCACCTCGGGCGCCATCCAGAACGGGGTGCCGATCACTGTGTTGCGCTTCGCCATTGTGTCCTGCCGAGTAAAGTATTGCTAAATCATCTATCATCTTCTTGAATGTTCTTGCTGTTCGTAAGTCTCGTTAAAACTCGAGAACGGCTGAACGGATTTATCTTATCTTGGTCTTGAAATGTTCGTGGAGGTCCCGATATTCCCACGGGAACGGAACCTACGCGAGTGAAACCGCGGGGCGCAGCTAGTGATAAAGAAAGGAGATATAAACTCACAGTGAGTTGTCCCGCTACTCCGAAGTCAGCTAGTTTGGCGTGTCCCTCCGTGTTGAGCAGGATGTTGCCCGCCTTTATGTCGCGGTGGATCTTACGTCGTCTGTGCAGGTACTCTAGACCCTGGAATTATAATTATGAATATTATACACCAGCGATCAACACAGAATACATACTTTAGAAAAACTTATACACAGGTTTTTATCGCGGTACCTGTGTATAAGTTTTTCTAAAGTATGAATTGTGATCGCGAAAGTTTAAGAAATAATATTGTTAACACAGAATAGATTTTTGTATTTTTTATTTATTTATTTATTTTAGAAAACTTACAACTATTATGACAGGTTCAATAGAGAAGTCACACGCAATACAGTTCATGTCATAAATTCCAATAAATAATCCACAATCTTTAATAATGTAATCTACTAAACTTTAATAATAAAGACGGTTGAAAATCGGACCGTATACATAAAAAATACATACAATGACACAGAATAGAGCCTCTATATGCTGTTCTCTGTTTTTTACATGATATGGACCGATTTTCCGTCAGTTGTGGACAGGTTTTGATGAATTTTTTACTAGCTGCGCCCCACGGTTACCTGCGGTGAACAGTTCCCGTTCCTGTGGGAATACCGGGATCAGAAGTAGCCTATGTGTTAATCTAAGATGTAAGCTATTCTGGTACCAAATTTCATACAAATATGTCTAGCTGTTTTAGGGTAAAGGAGTAACAAACATTCACACACACACTTTCACATAAACGCCGTCATAATTTTGAATAAAAGAAAGCAGTTACACAGAATTCGTTTTTTACACTTCACGTTTAGAAAATTGCGTTTCTTCCAAAATGAAAGTCGGTATTTACAAAAATGCGACTTGTTAAGGTCCAGATGAAATGACTAGTCCATTTAATGAATTTACAGTAAATAAGTGTAATACCTTGAGTGTATCACATAGAATGGTTGCGATCTCGTCTTCTGATAATGTTTTCTTCCGTAGCCTCATGATGTCAGACACAGAGCCAGCACCGCAGTATTCCATCACAATCTGAAAACAACACAGACTGAGCTATGAACATCTTAACTGATATATAACGAGTTAGTGTTCTATAATGATCACAGCAGGATTTTATACATATTTTTTTATTTTTTTTAGCTATCAAGAGACTTAATTTTATGTTTATAAGGACACTAGTCCCCACACTAGGATTCCCTGTGTTGTGGGTGACTAGTTTCTTCCAGTAGTGGTAATAAAAATGTACAAGACATTATGTGCGATTCAATTATTTACCTATAGTAGCCGGAGTTTCATCATCATTTCCCTGCCCTTATCCCACACTAGGTGGGGTCGGCCCAACATGTTTTCTTCTTCCATTCATCTCTATCACTCGCCAACTCCGAATTCACTCCTCTCACACTCATGTCCTCTTTCACACAATCCATCCACTTCTTCCTCGGCCTTCCTCTACTTGTATGTCCATCCACACTCATACTCATAACTTTCTTAGTTATATGACTTTCATCCCTCCTCATTACATGACCATACCATGCTAATCTGGCACTCCTCACCTTTTCAGTCACAGGTGCCACTTTCAAACTTCCCCTTACATACTCATTCCTTATTTTATCCATGATTCGTAGATTTATGAGTGTCCCGATATTTCGGCAGTTGCATGCGCCATGATCACGGGTAAACGGTACAACGTCACGGTTCAACACGGTTTAACCGTGATCATGGCACATGCAACTGTGTCAAAATATCGGAATCATGGTAAATATCCCGTTTTAAGTGTTTATAATGTTCAAAACCATGATAGTTTAAAAAGTTTTATCAGGATTATATTGCCCAACAGTCTAATATTAACTAAGTTTTACGCGATAGCAATTGTCAGGTCATAGACATTTCACACCGTTTTTCCCACACCATTGTCATGGGTAAACCCAGTAACGCGGACAATGCCGTCAAATATAACGGAACACAGTAAGGTGCAATTAAACTTTAACACCGCGATATCGACCCACGTGATGTTATTTCAGGAGTACCAGTCTCCTTCGCTTCCTTATAGCTGAGCCAAGACACAATGCAGTTGACAAAATTACTCTTATTTATGTAGGATGTGTAATGGGAAAATTTTATGTTGGACAAAACAAAAAAAAAGCCGTATTGCCCAAGTGAATTGGTACTTCGACTTTCGTTCTGAAGGTCGTGGAATCGAGCCCGGCCGTGCATCAATGGACTTTTCGTGTCGAACAGTATGCGCTCTAACATGAGCTTTAAACGGTGAAGGAAAACATCGTGAGGGAACCCGCGACTAGTTAGCTATGTCTTTCCGGTGGATATGGTCGGCTAAGTTGAAAGGATGGTTTAGGTGCTGGGGAAGCCTATTAATTTATTTAGCAAAACCCGAGATAGACAGGTTATTGAACCTGGCCGATAGAAACTAATCAAAGAAAGTTAGTGAGAAAAAGCACTCACCCATAGGTCTGTGTTCTTAAAATAACTTCCATAATACTTGACGACATAAGGACTGTCGCACTGTTGCATTATCGAGATCTCTTTTATAATCTCCTGAAGGTCTGTGTCGACCGGGACTTGTTTGATCGCCAGCACCTGACCCGACTCTTTGTGTAGCGCCTGGAATGTACGGGAAATACAGTGAGTATAGAGAAATAAGAGTTACATAAATAGCTGTGCGATTATTGGAGTTTACAAGAAACCGTGCATTCGGTTTTCTTTGAGACCAATTTGAGTGTTGTATACCAACAGTCTCTGACAAGGATAGCGTATAGAGACGAACCACTAATACAAGTTATACATATTAATTATGTGTGTATTACAAATCTTAAATCTTCAGCTCTGGTCGGTATGATGCAATTTCCTCCAAATACTTCTTTCCAATGCAATCTCTTTTACTTTTTGTTACACCGTGGCAGCGACCTCATTTTTGGTCTGACTCATGTAAACACTATTCTGTCTGACAACCCACTTATATTATAAAAGACAAGTTATGAGTTATTCTATCTCCAAGTTCAATCAATATAAAACATTAGTATAAAAAGTTAGTCTTCACCTTGTAAACGCTGCCATAGGAGCCCTCGCCCAGTTTGCAGATTATATCGAAGACTTCCTCCGGCTGTCGCGTCAGACTCTCCTCTGACAGCTTCTTTAGTTCACTGAAACAAAACACAATGATCATTATCGACTGTCTCACTCTAGAAAGGATTTGATTGATCAGAATTACTGCTTTCTCAATGGATCAGAATCGTGTCAGATATCAATACAACATATTTCATAGCATACTATAATGTTGGGTCTCGTTAAGTGTAAGCAAATCTCTGTTGGAGTTTTTAGACCAAGACAGGCCTGTCATGGCTTGGCTTAGCAAGTTAAAAGCTAGGATCGACCAGTGGAAGGCACCTTGCTCTCCAAATCAGTTCAGTTCTCATGACGTAATTTATAGGGCACCTAGAAATGATGCCTACTAATAAATCTATAAGCAATAACATGAAAACTTTTTTCGTAACAAGGTAAGTAGAGTACATAAAGTTATGAAAAACATCGATAAAAGGGGAACAATGCAACGCGTGGTAATGACCCCTTATCATGTGAAGGGAACGCTTGCTGTGGTGGTAATCAAATCACCCCATTTTTATGACTTCCACTGAAAATATAAGCCGATTATTTCACTTCGGTGTCTATTTCCTAGTTTCTGTACATAATATTAACAATAATTCGTGAGAATGCTTACTCATAATTCCATGATACGAGTTTGTATGAAAAACATACGTCACTGCATAGATAATCATTCGATAAATAACGATACCAAGAGGAATTCGTATACATGTTGGACAATGCCAGGACAATATAGTAAAAAATGTGTTATTTCAATCAAGGAAAAAACTACCACATGTGTGCAACCATTAAACTAAAATAAAATGTAACCGTGCGGTGGTGTAATTAAATACGAAGATTGTGGAATGTCTCCACGACCACGGAACATGGAGCAGTTTCTATACAGCAGTCACAGATAAATGCATAGTTAGTACGACTTCTAATAATAAGCTGAAAACGGGAGTTATGATTTAAAGACGCACATCTATTTATGTAACTCTTAACCTTTCGTCCGAGGTGGCGAAGTGATTTTTACGAGTATGAGGCAATATCATTAACGCCAGATGCATTACATGTTTCTGAATAAGAATCTCTTAGAAAGATTTAGACTGCAGTGCAACTAGACATAGACACTGAAGGCAATGTGATTTTGAGCAGTCAATGCTACGATTGTGCAGAATAAAGACATTGAGTTGAACTTTAAAAAATAAAACAAAATAAAATGGTAAACGAAACTCCAGCAACAAATCAACAGAGCACGCCCATGGAGCCGGCGGACATCATAATATTTCCCGACCGCACAAAAACTTACAACTCGCATTCATCAAAACATTACAAGATGTTTTAAATCATGTTATAACATAAGGATAATACTTTATCAATTTAACATACATAATCTCCCACGTGTGTTTATACAACTGGTCTAATAATATGATTGAGTTGTTGACTTTTGATGATAGCAGCTTGATATTTATAAATATTGAATCATTCATAAGTATTTATCAATAAAGAAACGATTAGGTAATGTAAAAATGATGTCTTAAATAGTATTGAGAAGTATAGTAATGTAGGTTCCTTTTTCTAAATAAAGTATCGATGAATGGGTTTCTGAAGAACGATTTCCGTGAAGTTTAAGGAAATATGAACATTTTAATACATCATACCTTAAAATAGTTCAAAGCGAATATAAAGTTATCTATGGTTATATTTTCCCTTATAGGTACTAAGGAGCATTACTGTGGATCCAACAATGCAAGTATGAAAATAGCCAGCCTATTTATAAATGTAACATTGTGCCGGCGATTTCAAGTGACAATGCTATTGATTCGTGAACAATTGTGCCATAAATTACTACAAAATCTTCTATTTGAACGTTCAGATGACTTTGGTTAAATTTTATTTCGTAAATGTCGACAGTAAAGAGTATGGGACCAAGAACTCACCCCTGAGGGCGCTCCTCGTTAGCGGACATCCTGTCTGCTCGACGTTTCTTACAAGTGTTGCAGTTCAGAGTAGGAGCTTCACCATCCCACAAGCCACTCTTCCAAAACACTAAACGTCCTTCGCTATCCATGAGGGCACATCCCTTTATTCATTACTGTATCAGAAGCCTCACTCGTTTCTATTTTCGCAGTTTAATTTAAAAATAATTAAATTAAACACCAATGAACTCTATTCATTGAGCTTTGATAGACAGATCACGATTTCAGAATAACACCGACATACAAGCACAGACGAAACTTTGTTTATCGTGTAAACAGTCAACACGCTCCTATCTCGAAACGGGGTTACGATCCATGTGGTACAGCGTTCATTAGATAGATCATCATCGGGTATGGGTACTCTCTTCGTATAAGTTCACCTCGCAAGCACACTGAAAATTTTGTTGAACAACGGGCATAGTTCTCACAATTTACGTAACTCTCAAAGTCCGCGGCAACTATCCAAAAGTGATCAACAAAAGTTCAGTCTAGAAATAAACTTTCGCATCCTTTACGAGCTTTAGCGAGGTGAGCCGACACGTCTGCCTCGTGAGACGATTTTCACGATACTGATGCCTTTCCTTTCCTCATATAAGTTAGAGCAACAACTTTCAAGTTCAAACTTGTGGGCTCTTGGGCAGGATTTTATTGCAATATGAACTTTGCAGGAATTTATGTCGCTAGAGAACAGTTATTTGTATCAGATAATTTGATCTAATTTAATGTGAGAGACCGCAACATACTTTGAGGATGACCAACCATCGCTTAATACAGTTTCTAAGAGTTCATAATGAATCATTCAGTCAGGTTTTCCAATGGAAATTAAATATAAGTAAAATCCTTTCATGTAACCAGTGAGAGGCAACATAACACAACACCGTAATAAGTTTTGAGTGTGTGGAATTTAGTTTTGATGCGTGTGCGACGCTGATGGTATTGAGTCGGCCGGCAGTCGGCACTCTGCAGGCGGGGGCGGCTCTAGATAACTATGTATGTAGACAACCGCGTGTTGGTCCATCTATAAATACAGATCCTGCTAGTTACATCGACACTGTGACCTTTTTATTAGTTCACAGTTAATCATCAGTCACTATGGTGCGTGCGGCAAGTCTTCCTCATTTATATCGATTATTTATCAAGCAGTTTGTGTAAAATGCAACTAATGAAATAAGTTAAGTAATTTTGCAAGTTTTTACCGACCACTTTTAGTTCCTTGAGAGCTACAAGACGCTTTCAACATAAGGGGAATATTATTACTTATATAAGACAGATAGTATGGCCATCGGAAACAATCACAATAGGTATCACGATGAGAACAATATTCCGGTGGCAAGGTGTCCTCATTTATTTAATGTTTCCTCAGTAGATGTCGCATACCGTGCGCGTTTGACACACATGAATTTCCGTTTGTGTTATTTTTGCGCCCTCGTTATGCCGTACAATGAACTGGAAGACACACAGTCTAGCGATTTCAAGCCAATTATCTTCACTTTACCGTGGCTGCCTTCGATTGCTACTTTACAAAGTACCTATTATGTTGGCGCTTCGAAGAAACATATACCGACTACCCTACGACAATAACCATAACTTCCTTTAATGGCAAGAAGTAAATTTCCCATTCACACACTACATTAAAACTCTCTCACTCTAGTACAAAAAGAAGTTGTACTAGTTTTCGCTTCATGAATACCAAGTTCACCAACATTTTGAAATATGCAAAAGGGGGTGAACGGTGAAGGAGTTTGGAAACGAGACAGGTCAGCGCAGATCGACGACCCAGAAACGGAACAAATAAAGCCGTTCATAATCCCGCTTTCCGATCCGATACCCCACGCGAGCTATTTGCAACAAGAACCAGTTTCCAAGCGAAAAATCGAGTATTGCAAATATGAGAGTAGAGGTCCAGTGGGAAATGAATCGACGATACCACTTTCTTAGATGAAGGTCATGGATTTTAACCTTAGAACTGCAAAGTAGAGAAGCCACTAATTTACTAGAAAACTTTCTGTTATTTAATTTTCATACAAGTTTAAGTAACATTCTGTGTCTCCTTATCTTCTACATAAGATATATAGATCTTGTAGTTACTTGGTATGTTCGTAATGAGTATGCTGATCAATTTGACTAACATAAATAGTCAACAAGGTCGTAACGATGATATAATACGAATGGACCTCAATCGGAAGCAGCTGATGGATCGTCTGATAAGCGATTGTTTATATAACATCGCGAGGCATTGAGTCATCTTGCACATGCTAAAAAATAAGTAGGTTACATATTTCTTTATGCATGTCCTGATTTAAAATATTCAAGTCTGCAATAATAACGAAACCGCATAGTGAAAACTGTACGTGGGTAAAAGCTATAACAAAATGTGGGGCGTAGGTACGAGCGAAATTGTTGCCTCTTTGACAACATCCTAATGGGATGTCCCCAATAAAGACATGATATGGGTTTAGGTTTAACTGAATGACATACCTCTTGCATCAAACATCAATTTAAAACACACGTAAAATTGAGGTTTCAAGTTCTATAGCTAAACTAACACAGGCAGGTAATTGTCCTCGTCCATTGATTGACTACTTATGAATAGGTAATGGCAGGGTAATTGAAAACTGTCGTCGCGGTGTTCCGCTCTATACTTCGACGATATTGAGTGGGCTGGAAAGCGATCGTTTAATGCCAAGTCATGATTCGCGGAGCGGGTAAAAGAAGAGCTTAAAATGTTTTTGAATATTCCATGAAGGTACTACCCACCAAAGTTTTGGAAACAGCTTTTTTCGTTATCTTTACAGCATACAGTCTTAGGGCTTCAACGGTTACAGTCAGGAGTATAAGTAGGTATTAACTTATTGTTAAAAGGATAGGATTTATGAAGCAAACAAGTTTGTTCTTACGAGCCAGAGGGCAGTTTTAGTGCCGAAGTTTTAAGGCAAGCTAAAAGCTTCTTACATTTTAATGTTATAGGACTTCGAATATGTTCTAGAGTGAGCTAGAACTGGCTCTGAGCAATCTGCAAAGACGCATTGCGTAACACGCCGACGCTGGCTCCTATTAGGCTTCAAGTGCTGACATAACCATAATATCGGCCAACAATGGACGATGGGCATTCGAACTGACTCACCCACCAGCCCTCCACGGCATGCAACAATACAGAGCCATTAAATATGCATAAAGCAATCGGAAACCCTACTTTCGTAAGGTAGAGCCAGAATAATGATTTAAGTTAACTTTAGCAGAAAACATTTGTAGGAATGCGTTGAATAACACCAACGTCAAAATCTTTCATGAGATCTGTAACTTTTTTTAGTACTAATTAGACAGATATCCGGCATTGTATGTACCTACACTACCTACGTAAGACATATCAACCTAGAAAAGTTCAATAACAACATTCTTGAACCTTGACATTGAAATCATAAATCCGTTGATATGCTAAACAGCTTTAAAAGAAACTAGTTTCAAAATACACATAAATATAAAATAAATGAAGTTCTGGTTCTTATTATTGAAATTTATATTTCGTTAACAAAAACTGAGAACAATGGAAGGTTTCCGGATGAAGGGTTTCCGAGGCTGCATTTCGAATCGTAGCGAGCTCTAAGAAATACGAAACGTCGGTGCTCCGTTCGTATTCGCTCTACAACATTGTATGAAATGACAGATAGCCGTATCCAATTTCCGAAGCTTATGTGAATGGGGGCAGTGACCAAGATAACTGCTTCATTTGTTTGCAATTTGCCAAGGATATAGTGATTGTCAATGATAAATCTATTTTGAAGCTTCCCTGCTTGCAGACATCATTTCTAATGAATGAAAAACAGTTTAACATAAAGATTATAAAATACATAAATGTACTGAACAAGTAAAATTCGATTTCATGACTGCGCGTCACGACAACACATCATAGTCCCGTTTGTTATGAGAACCCATTGCCGAGGAAACTTCCACAAGTTCCGAATTCAGTTTCTAACATAAGCTGCGTTTATGAGCACGAAGTACCTACCTACCTAGGTAACATTTCGGTTTGTAGAGTAGGGGGGCAGCCCCTCTACTCCGAAAACGATGCCCCCTCTACTCCGAAAACGATGCATCGTGACAATCATCGCAGGTCATTTTACGTTGGTTAATCTTCCGAATTCAGTTTCCACCAACGTAAGCTGAGCCTACGATTTGATGTCAAAATTTCGTTTTTCGCTTTGCAGAGTAGATCCGCAGGCTCAGTGCAATAACATAATTCTAAGAGACTGGTTGGACTCATACGGTAATATTGCTATGAGTAACACATGGTTAGTATGGTTACATTGTAACCTAACACACAGTTAAAAAATTTAAAGATATATGTGAATGAAAAGCCCCTGGATTGTACCCTAGATTTTCTACACAACCCCAAACTGTTCTTCCACTGCATCCAAGATTCTAGCGTCGTAAATCTCTGACGCATTCTAAAATATCTGTGAGTATGCGCAGGTGTTTCAGAATAGCCCCCCTGAGTTGAGCGACCTGTATTGTTTTTTATTCTGTGACTCAGGTGAATCAAAATTCCTTTGCTCTTGTTCACAGAATAAAACAAAGAAACCGCGCCGTAAAACTCGATATAGGTTTTGTTTAATTGCAAGGAAAACAGTCCGATTAGTCTAAAGGTTTGCGTCCTCTACAAGCAACCGAGACGAGACTGAGACGGGAGACAACGGCCATAAGGAACTTGACTTTAGGCTATGTATAAAGATTAGTTCGTGAGCAAGACTGTTACAGGAAACCACTTTATACATTGCTTAACCTTAAATAGCTTACGCAATATCCAGTCTCGGTCTCTTGTCTTGGTCTCATATCTCTGTTGCGGTGCAAACCACTACATTTACAGTATTTGCTCATTTTTTTAACCCCAACACAAAAAAAGGGGTATTAAGCAGCACACAGCAGAAGTAGCTTTTAAAAGTGGAACAATATTTTTTTTTTGTTTCAAAACTGGTTATGACATAAGGGTAGAAAGTAGGAATAAATAATAAAAATAAAAAATTTCTAAATATAAGTAACCCAAAATTAATATTGGAAGAGGTGCATAGAATGCAAAATTAAGGGTTACTTTTATAAACACAAGTTTTGCTTAAAAAGTTTAGATTTTTTGTAACTTTTAGAAGGAACAGTCTAATGCAAAGTCTTACTTTCTAAATAGATATTAAATTAAGTTGCAGTATTTTCACAGTGGACAGACAGCATGCTTTAGATTCAGGTGTTTTCCTATCTAAAAAAAGTAGTTTTAGACCAAAAATATTAGGGCCAAAACTTAGTAAGCATTTCCTAATTACCTAGGTACCTACATTTCATAAGAAAGCACCAAGGAGTTTACATAAATTGTGGCTCAAGAAAAAATAAACAAAATAGGTTCCTTATTTGAAAGCAGGCCAATGATCCTCTCACAATGTTCTGTCTGTTTACATTCTGCTAAACGTGCTAAACTATCCAAAAACAACTAAATTCTATAAATTATGAGATAGTGTTTTAGTGTATTGGTTTTATAATATTTTTTACGAGTTCACGACAAACGATGGTTCCGAGAACTCTTATTATTAAATGAATGGTCATTCATTTTGTAAATCGAAATTTACATGATTGAAATCGTAGCTGACGAACATCCTCCAGAACGGTAATCAGTAATTTCTAAGTACACTCATGATATTTTAGAAATATTAGAAAAATGTTTTACCTCTTTGATGACATTTCCATCGTCATTTTTGCCGATAATTGTCTTCAACCAAGCTTTGATACAACGATTCAGCAGTGCATTATATTTTTCACTAGAGGAGCTATTGATGCATTGTTTGATAGGGAAACACAAATTATAGAAACCGAAAATTACAAAGGAAACGAGAAAATACCACAAGCACATGCACTGCACACCGCCGCCTGCAACTTTTTATGTTTTTTTTATATTGGAAACGTCACAGATCAAAAGTAAAGCCATCTGAAAATGTCAATGTCAAACTGATTTCTAGTCCGATCTACGCATAAATACTTTTCATTTTGTAATTCCGAATATAATTTTAAACATTATTTAAATTAATTTGTATATTAAATATATTACCTACTTGCATTTTATTTTTAACTTTTCTTAAAAATAAATACAAAAACTAGTCACAAAAATTATAGTCATTTTCTTTTACATGCCGTAAAACCTCATTGAGTAACGAATATATTTTCCACGTACATTGGAGCGTTATAAACGTCATTTTCGTTCGTTGTCATGGAAACCTTGTGCCGATAACAAACGCATGGCCAATCAATGGCCGGTTCAAAATTCCTGTGTTTACTGTCATCCTGTCAAGGAGTAATGCAACCGCGAATTATTCATTATTGATTAAACATTTTGTACATAATTGCTTGTAAATGTAAGGTATAAGATAGTTACGTGCGAGTGAACTCGAGCGAAATGTTCAAGAACACTTTTCAGTCCGGCTTCCTGTCAATTCTTTACAGCATAGGTAGCAAACCTTTGCAAATCTGGGACAAGAAGGTTCGCAATGGGCACATAAAGAGAATTACGGACAATGACATACAGAGTCTCGTGTTGGAAATAGTGGGCACCAACGTCAGCACCACGTACATTACCTGCCCAGCCGACCCGAAGAAGACGCTCGGTATCAAGTTGCCGTTTCTTGTTATGATCATAAAGAACCTCAAAAAGTACTTCACATTCGAAGTTCAGGTTAGCTAAATTATAATTAAATTAACCCCTTGACCTACTTTCATAAATGTCCAACTTAATCAATTGTTAAGTACTAAAGTTAAAAATAACCTCAAACTTTTCTTTTCAGGTTTTAGATGACAAAAATGTGAGGAGACGGTTCAGAGCAAGCAACTACCAATCTACAACGCGCGTCAAACCATTCATATGTACCATGCCCATGCGGCTGGATGAAGGATGGAACCAAATTCAGTTCAATTTAGCTGATTTCACCAGGAGAGCCTATGGGACCAATTATGTAGAGACTCTGAGGGTACAAATTCATGCAAACTGTAGAATCCGAAGAGTTTACTTTTCTGATAGACTGTATTCCGAAGATGAGTTACCTGCTGAGTTCAAGCTGTTCCTTCCAATACAAAACAAAACTAAAACTGCTGTGGCTACATAAAATTACAAATGCAAAAGTAGAATGTGTTGTGACTGCACTATTAGTAAATGTATTTTAAGTATATTTTTATTTTGTATTATTAAATGTACATGTACACCCCTTCAATTTGATACTAATTTTGTTTTGTCTAATGAATAAAAGCGCACATAATATATAAACTGTTTGCTTTCTTCATCCATTGTCTCATTAAAGTTTAATTTCATCTTAAGGGCAAAAATGAAACAAAGTGAATAGGTACTGTCAAGGGAATGAGCAAGTGATCACTTGCTAGGGGGAACCCTATCACAAGAGAGCCTCTTTTAGAAAGAGGAAAATAATAGAGAACAGCAATTAAAACTTATTTCTTGTACCTACCTCAGAACCTTAATCATTACCCTTTAAAATTATGGTTGATATTAAAAAAATAGAATGTAAAGTAGGTATTGTACCTATTGTACACTCTGGCATGGTATAAATAGCTAGAGATAGAATGTAAGGTAAACTCTGAGCCCTAGTAGAGGATTAAGGTTATAGCTATCACTATCAAGGAACGAAACTTATGGCTCTCACCAGAGTTAAATAAAACAGTAAACCTATCTTTAATATCATACTAAAATATTTATGACCCTATTTTCTGCTTCTTCGAATACAAGAAATAGAGCAGTAGGGATATGTGGAACAGGCGAAAGAAAGTAAGAAACAAAGAGAATTTAACTTAGAGCATATAAGGAATTTAATCCTCTTGAGTATTATGTTCTGTGATTTAATCACTACGCTAGACTAGATTTATGAAAAGGAACGTAAAGTCATATAGCGGCACTGTCACTACTGTCAATTGTAGTCCAACCAACCTGTCAGTCATTCATATTGTCACTTAGCTTTGTCACTTGTCAGTTGTCACTGTCAGTCACGTCATTGTTTCTCCGGCTGAAAAATGGCGTTCGCCGACCACTGTGAAAAATGGCCTATTCTGACCTTTATTTTAGTACTTTTTACCCTACAAAGCAATGCAAATGATATTTTAGGATGCGGTGGATTCGTTAAAAGTCATGTTAGTTTGGATTTCTCTAAAATCGAAATCGGATTGTAAGTAACCTAAAAGTTGTTTGTCCTTATCAATTTACTCTTATTTTTGTGACCTAGTTTCGTGTCCTTACGGGACGCATAATCCTTTTAGCGATATTACGGCCTCTTATAACAATTTGTAATTTCAGGTATACCAAAGAAGGTAGTCTAAAAGAGAAAACAGAGTGCGCCCCTACCAATGGCTATTATTTCCTTCCTCTTTACGAGAAGGGGGAATACGTACTCAAGGTGCACCCCCCAGCCGGATGGAGCTTCGAGCCCTCCCAGGTTGAGCTATCAGTTGACGGAGTTGGAGACAAGTGCTCAACAGGCCAAGACATCAACTTTTCTTTCAATGGATTTGGTATCACCGGGAAGGTTATAACCGCGGGGCAGGCGCAAGGTCCTGGTGGGATTGAAGTACAGCTTGTGAATGATAAAGGGGAGGACAGGAAGACGGTTACAACAGTTGGTGGAGATTTCCACTTTACTCCAGTTATACCTGGAAAGTACACTCTGAAGGCCAGCCATCCAAGGTAAAGCTTATATATAAATCTTTAAGTAATTTTAATGTGTTATTCATGGAATTTATTACTGTTTATTTATTTTACATTTTTCACAGACAAAGGTGAGCCTAAACTGTAGGGAGCCTGTGAGCTGTGCTGATGTTTACCTGAAATACTCTTTACTTAACTTAACTTAACTTTGTGAAATGTATTCCAGATGGAAGCTAGACCCCGCCCAGGCCATCGTCCAGGTGAAGGAAGGCAACACAGCCCTGCCCGCTGGAGTTTTGGCTGTGAAAGGATATGATGTGTCGGGGTCAGTCAGCTCATTTGGCAGCCCTATTGGCAACCTTTATGTACTGCTGTACTCCAAAGAGGTAAAGGGAGTTTTTTTATAAAAATACAGTTAAAACTTGACTTTGTTTAAACTATCTAGCTTTTCTAAAAAATGTAAGAAATACATCCAATATTTTTTGGACATAAACAGTTAAATTCTAGTTTAAAAGTATTACAATGTCAGGACCTACCCCTATAAGATGTAAAAAATGCAAATCTCATAAAACAACTTATAAATATGTTTCAATAGAAGAATCACTTTTTCAACTTCAGGAAAGTCCCAAATTCAGAGTAGAAGGATGCAAAACTGCGTTACTACAAGGTGTCCCCGACTCGCCCATCTGCCACGTCACGACCGACGGCTCCGGCCAGTTCTCATTCGGCCTCGTGCCGGCCGGAGAGTACAAGCTGAGGGTGATGTCGGTCACCCCCGGCCAGCCTTCTGTCAGTTACAATGTGAAGCCAGAGGTCGTGCCGTTCACTGTCAGACACGATAGTTTGTACATTAAGAATGCTTTTGAGGTGAGTTTTATGTTCCTGAACAAAATTTGATCATGTTATATTTCCATTGTAGTTAGATCAAATGAGATCAATAGGGAGTTGTAAAGATAAATTGATGAAGGCATAATTCGCAATCACAGTATTGTTTGAAGAAAATTTGAGTTTGTTTTCTTCAACATCAAAATTTTAACAACTTACTCGAATCTGATGGTGGTCTAAGGCCTAAACACTCTCTTTTTGTAATTATTTTGATTTACATCATACAATTTTTATCAATTTTTCAAATTCCAGGTCACAGGTTTTAATGTAATAGGATCAGTTCTGTCAGCCCCTGACAAAGGTTTGTCAGGCGTGAGGGTCTCTCTCGACGGGACTCCAGTGGGCAAATCTGATGCCAGCGGCAAGTTCACTCTGGCTGGGCTCATTCCCGCAGTGTATACTGTCAGTTTCCAACATGGTAAGTGTTGGTTTATTACAGTTTTACATGGTAAACTGTAGTTCATGATGTTTAACTTGATTAGATAATAGTAAACTGAAAATCTACACTATCTACACTAATATTATAAAGAGGAAAACTTTGTTTGTTTGTTTGTTTGTTTGTTTGTTTGTTAGTTTGTTTGGTTGTAATGTATAGGCTCAAAAACTACTGGACCGATTTTAAAAATTCTTTCACCATTCGAAAGCTACATTATCCACGAGTAACATAGGCTACTTTTTATCCCGATATTCCCGCGGGAACGGGACTTACGCGGGTGAAACCGCGGGGAGCAGCTAGTCTGAGATAATATCAGATCACATTTCTGGAAACAGTAATTATGTTCAAAATATTTAAACTATGATCATAAAAACAACTTTTTAGTTCTCAAAATATACAGACTACATAAGGTAAACAGAATACATTGATTTATAAATGATAAATCTTACTAAAAGTTTTGGGCTTCGACGGGATTCGAACCCGCAAGCCAGACTGCCTTACCACTCGGAAAAAGATGAAATGCCTAAGTGTGGTTTAACACTATAAAAATATATAAACTATACAATACATTGATGCTGTGATAATGTTTTCTAATTTGACGTATCTCCCATAGAGAAGTGTGAGCTAGAAGACGTGCGACTGGAGGTTGGTACCTCCGGTCCTCGCTCGGCGCCGCAAGGTCGCGCGGCGCGGTGGCGCGTGTGCGGGGCGGTGGCGCCGCGGGGGTCCAGGCACGTCGCGCTCGCTGCCAGCGCCGCGCCCACTGCCATCGTCTCGCCGGGGAGCGACGGTATGTAGGATAGAGGATGTGTGTGTTAGCGAGGAGGAACGAGACAACTAGAAGTTAAACAGCTCCGCCCTGGTCCATCCTGCAAGGTGTCTGTGCCTACTGCCATCGTCTCGCCGGGGAGTGACGGTGAGCGGGATTTGTATGTTAGCGAGGGGGAATGAGACAGCTAGATGTGGACACATTGCGCCCCCACGGTATGCCCCCACTTGCGGCACACATAAAGGGTGGTTATTCTCTGGGTTACAACCATACAAACAAGGTTTTCCTCTTTACAATATTAGTATAGATGAATAAAAGGTTAAGGTTTAAGAATATTTATTTCTCATTAAGAATTAACAATAATTCACTTACAGAGAAACATTAATTCAAAGTACTTATATTTAACTTAGCGTAGGTACATGAGTAGTTAGTTATAAAGAGTAACTTATTAAAAAAATAAAAGTGGGTAGAACTAGCCGTAAACAATTCGCATCGGATCGCCAACCAAAAAGTATTATTTCTTTAAGAAATGTTGACTTTAATATTTAATTTGCAGGCAAATGGTGCACGTTCCTACCGCCAGGCACCTACACCGCTAAAGTAGAGGTTTCTGAACAAGAACAGAGTGAAGGCTTACAGTAAGTTTTGTCAACTCATTTGAATTTATTCAGTTTTTTGATTATTTACCTAGTTCTTGAAACCCTTTGTAATTACTACAAATAAAAACAAAGAGTAAGTTTTAACTAACTCAAATGTTATTATATAAAACTGTGTAATTTTCCACCATCGTTAATTAAAGACCGCTTTTAAAAACTATTATTGTTTACATGTATTGTGTTTAGGTGACATAACATGATGAGGAACTTCGATGCACAGAAATGCACTTCAAAAGTTTGGATTAAACTCTAAAAAAAATATATGTCTACTTTCCACTTAAAAAGCAGGTCCTATGAGCAAGTGGCAAACTTTAATAACAATACATTCGTTTCCAGATTCTACCCTCTATCCCAGAAGGTGGTAGTAACTTCTTCCCCAGTTGACGGCATCAACTTCTCCCAACTGAAGGCCACATTGACAGGAACTATCGTGTGCAAGAAAGAGACGGACTGTGCCTCCCTCCCTGTCACTCTGCGACCGCTGTCCGCTGACGGCGGCTATGCGGGACAACCGGCTTACGCTAAGGCTATTGGTACGTTATTTATCTTTAAGTATAATCTAAACGAAGCCAACACAGGTTGCCAATAAGACTGGCAGCCTGTAGCTTGGTATTTGCCTCGTGTAAACAGTTTTTCAAGCCATCGCTTACGAGAATAGAGGACCTGTGTATTTTATAGCCAGTGTATAAAATATAGCCTATAACCATCCCGAAGCCAGTCCTTCCACACATTGGTAAAAGAATTTTTAAAGACAGCTGATTAGTTTCGGAGATTTATAGAAAATATAAAAAATATAGAAAATATAAATAATATAAAAAATATAAAAATATATAAATATAAAGCTATGTCTATGTCTAAATAGAAAAAAGTTTTATTTTACAAAAACACAAATTTACATAGATAATAAGGATTGGAAACATTTACAATCGAGTGGAAAATAAGGCTACCCCTCAGCATGTGCCTCAGCAGCACAATGGCTGATGAAGCGCTGGTTTTCAGTGGCGCCAAACAAACAAACTTTACTCTTTATAATATTGACAGATGGCAAGTACAAGTTTGAAGAGGTACTCCCCGGTAATGTGGAAGTGTCAGTGAGCTCGGACCGGCTGTGCTGGCGCGCCGCCAAGCACGCGGTGGCCGTGACGCAGGCCCAGGCGGAAGTACCAGCCTTCATACATTCCGGATATGTGCTGAGGATGCAAGCTACGCATGAACATGAGGTAAGTTGAAAAAAATCATCAACTTTGTCGCAATAAATACAGGTAGGTTGTCTGGAAGAAATCGCTTCTTAGCGATAAGACCGCCTTTTAATTGTCTTTTTAAACTAACGTGATCAGAACACATTTTATAAATTATATGAGTATTTAATACTAATAGATAAGCTTATATAGCTTATCTATTAGTTACCTATTAGCTATTGGCATCAGAATATTCGCGTTAAAATATTAGTTTACTCTTGTGACAATGTGCAATGTTGCGGGCACAAGCGTTTCATACCTACCATACATATTGACCATTGTCTTTCCTGTGGATATGGCCGGCTAAGCTGAGAGGGTGGTTAAGATGCTGGACAAGTCTATTCAACTATGTTCCAAGGACTACAGTATCCCGTTAAGTGTAGGAAAAGATTGCCTGTTAACCTAGTATGTAGTATGTAAAGCGCTGCTGTCAAAATACATTTAGTGAAACGACCTTTACAATAATGTTTATTTCGCAGGTGGAGTACAGCAGTGCGTCCAGTAAGGGCGTGTTCAAGGTGCCGCGCGGGCCTAGCTCGCAGTGTGTGGACGCGGCCGAGGTGTACACGCTGACGCCGCGCGGGTGTCACCAGTTCACGCCGCCGCAGACCAGCGTCGATGTCGCCAGAGTACCGCCCACTGTGAGTCTAGACGTGCTGCTAGTCATACTTATAGTTGTAAGCAAGGGTACCTCATCTCGAACATTGAATTCACTCCGTTTTTCTTCGGGCTATTTCAAATATTTAATGATTTCCAGACCGTCCACTTCGTAGCCGTTGCGCACGCGGCGGTAGTAACGGTGACGTCACCCTCGCCAGTGACGGATCTAGTGCTGACAGTGGACCGCGACCGCGTGGGCGCCGAGCGCACCCCTCCACTGCCGCACGAGAAGGAAGGAGGCATGTACGTCTACAAGCATACACTCTATATGACGGAGGTTAGTATTACAGTGGTAGGGACGGTGACGTCACCCGAGCCAGTGACAGATCTAATACTGACAGTGGACAAGATCAAGATTAAGATATGATTGAAGGGTCAAACAGTCGCTGACATTTCTTATTTTCACAAAGATTTTAGTGTCATCGGCATACATAAGAAAACGTGCGTATTTAAAACATTGATACACATCGTACAGGTAAGATGCGTAAAGAAGTGGCCCCAAAATTGATCCCTGTGGGACGCCAGAAGGAATTTCAATAAAATTCGAACAGAAACCTCCGACGACAACTGCTTGAGAACGATTGCGAAGGTAGGATTCAAACCATCTCAGCAAATAGCCACGAATGCCAAGCTCTTGCAACTTACGTATAGGAATGTTGTGATCAACACGATCGAATGCTTTCTCAAAGTCCGTGTAGACCACATCAACCTGAGAGCCACCATCCATACCCATGGATATGTGATTAATAGACCCCAAGATTTGTGATAGTGGATCGGCCTTTCATGAATCCGTGCTGTTTAGAATAACGGGATAGACTTGCCTATGAACTACTCTTTCAAACACTTTGCTAAGGACATTTAAGTCATTTAATAATGAGATAGGATAATTTTGAATAGATGTTTTTGGACCTCCTTTGTGAATAGGAACGATATAAGCCCTCTTATTACTTACTACATCGTCGTGCATATTTACTACTAGCTGCGCCCCGCGGTTTTACCCGCGTTAGTCCCATTCCCGCGGGAATATCGGGATAAAAAGTAGCCTATGTGTTAATCCAGGGTATCACCTACCAAATTTCAACCAAATCAGTCCAGCGCCCAGCTGTTTTCGCGTGAAATAATAACAAACATACATACATTCTCACAAACTTTCACATTTATAATAATAGTAGGATTATTTGTTACGGTATATCGCTTGTATCGCACATTACATAAGTACAGACATCTCACCTCGAACATTGAAATGACTCCTTATTTCGACGGGCTATTTTTGTGTTTGATTTTTGCGCGCCACCTAGCGGTGTTTAGCCCTTGCCTGCCTGCAATCAAGAATAAGTAACTACATCTAGTGCTAAGTAGCATGCAGTCGGATGCCTGTAGTAATAATTCTGTGTCAATTGTTCCCCAGGGTGAGATAGTGAGCGTGTCAGCGTACTCCAGCTCCCTGCTGTTCTCCCCGGGGGATCCCCAGCAGCTGGTGGGTGTGGCTGACTGTCAGCCGCGCGCGCTCACCCTGCGCGCCCGGGCGGCGCTCACCCTCACCGGACGGATAATACCGCCCGTCGCTGACGTCACTGTTACACTCACATCAGGTATAAAAACTCCGTCATTAGAGTTGGCCACTTTACTCACTTCCTTTTAGCAAAGGAGCTCTGACTGTTTGTCTAAGGACGAGACTAACGTCTGTATAGTTGGATGGAAAATCTTGTTTTGTCTCATACGAACGAACGATCAGGGGGTCTAATTTCCAGCGAAAAACTAAATTTCGGCATCAAATTACAGGTCAGCTTAAGTTGGGGGAACTGAATTCGGAAGATAACCAACATAAGCTAACCTGCAAAAATGGCACGATGCATCGTTTTCGATTTGTGTAGTAGAGGGGCAGGTATAAGCAGCGCCCCGTCAAAACAACGCTGAGGGATAAAGTTGCGCAGTAGGCGATTTTAAAGTATCTTAGGTGGAGGGATGACGCGGCGCACTTCACACATTGATGTATAGCGTGCTAGTTTGCTAGTCTTGGATCTCCAAAACTAGCTTAATAATTCAATAATTTCAATACAATTAAGTCTTTGACAATGCGTTCGAAATCAGCTGTAAGGCTCGAATTAGAAAAAAAAAATCTAAAATTTAGTATTAAGATAGTAATTTAGTATCTATCTGATCACTTCTATGTATATCTAACTTTTCCATCTCATTCCAGACGACATAAAGTTAACCCAAGTGACGTCATTGGAAGGCACGTACAGCTTCGGTCCGCTGGACGCGTCCAAGTCGTACGTTGTCTCGGCCGAGAAGGAGTCCTACGTGTTCTCTCAACCTGACGACGCGGGACGCATCACGGCGCACAAGCTGGCTGAGATCATTGTCAGTCTGGTGGATGATGATGATTCTACACCGTTGCAGGTATGGTTTGACTTATTGAAGCACTTGGTAAAGCTATTCTTAACGAGTCATGTTTTAAATGTCGTCAAGAATCGAGCAGCTGATATAAGTTCGATCGTTGATATCTTCTATAATTATCTGACTGATCTGACTAATATTATAAAGAGGTAAAATTTGTTTGTTTGTTTGACGGAGGAATTCTCCGAAACTACTCAGCCGATTTCAAAAATTCTTTCACGGGTGTGTAGAATGGACTGCCCGGGTAGTTATAGGCTATATTTTATCCCGGTAGCTTCATTAGTACACCCGTGCGAAGCCGGGACGTGCTACTAGTACTTATATATAAAAATTGAATTGCTGTTCGTTAGTCTCGCTTAAACTCGAGAACGGCTGAACGGATTCTCTTATCTTGGTCTTGAAATGTCAATAATAGTCAATAATAGTAATTTATTGGTAAACGCCTTGTGTGCCTTTAAATGTTCGCGGAGGTCTAAGGAAGGTTTAAAAGGTGATTGTTTGTTCCCCCAGGGCGCCCTAGTGTCGGTGAGCGGCGGCGCGTACCGTCGCAACGCGGCGTCTCCCGCGTCTGGCTCGCTTCGCTTCTCCTCCCTGTCCCCGGGAGAGTACTACATCAAGCCCAACATGAAGGAGTTTCGCTTCGCTCCCTCGCATCGTATCCTGCAAGTCGAGGAGGGGAAGGCGCATCCTTTGACTCTTAGGTAAAGATATAGAAGAAAAGAGATGAACTGCAATACTAGAATAGCAGATTGATATGCCTGAAGATTTGAGAAAATGTATTATGGGCTAGCTAGGTACATGAATAATGACATGTTCATAACATTGTCAAGAAAATTTGTTTTAGATATGAGAGTTTTTTGCGGTTTGAAAAATAAAGAATTTTCATTTATTCCGTTCGCTGCTCGTCGCCTCTCTGATTAATTTTTTTCCGCCATTCATAACATTGAAAATTTTATTCATAAAAATTCAAAATTTTTCCTCAACAATATATGTAGTAGGTCAGTTTGACCCATTGAGGATGCAGTAAGGGGAGGAGCCATCAGTTTTATTTTCTATGACGCTAAGAAGGTTATTTTCTGCGGGGGACGAGGAACTGTCTGTCAATAAGTAAATGTCAATTTTTGTGTAAAAATCATAGTGCTTGAAGCTATCGATAGTTTATTATCGATGGATGAAAGAAAGAAAGAAAAGAAAGAAAGAAAAATATTTATTTTGTCAAAAACGCGTTACACATAAGACACATTAAAATAAGTAGGACATTGACAAAATTGGCAACTACTCAGCGTATTGCTGCAACAGAAACCAGAGAATCTGTCGCAGCGCTGGTCTTCCGTAGCGCCGTAGGTTTATGTGTGTGCTGCGGCCCCGCAAAAAACACACATTTTAAAGTAATTTAAGGTAGGTTGTAAAAATAGAAACAAGAGAAGAGAAAGATGAGTGCGGCCAATACGGTAGGTATTGGTTGTATGACAAATTTTAATGTTATTGACAAATTAAATCACAAATTGATTTGATTTTAAGCTATTGCATAGCTTCTATGGCGGGCCTTGGCGGGGTGACCGAATCCAGAAATTCTGTAACGAAAAATTCAAAACTGGCTTTGAACCCTCTTTTTTCTAATTTTTTTGTACTTAAATCAATATTTAAGCCTTTTCTGTCATCACAGCGTCTTTTGGCGTGGTTTTACGTGGTAGCCAAAGGAAAAAATTATATCTTTGTTTCTTTAATTTTAGCTTAATTCGTAAATAATCGAAATACAGGCGAAATTATTCTTTATCTTGTTTTTTGCAGTTATTTATGTAAATGTTGATAATACGATGAAAATTGAGAGGTCCAAAGTTGTATAAAATCACAACAATTTTGGTTCTCATTCATTTTTGTAAAAATCGAATGTTCTAGTCGGATTTGGTTGAGTTTTTCGATTAAGCTATAAACAACACCTATACAATCATTGGCGGAAAAAAAATCGTCTTTTAATCAATTTCAGGTGAACTCTGTCTCTACTGGTGAGCTAATCCGACTGGGCTGTAAGTCAATATCGATAAGTTATTTTGAACTGTCCCTTCACTAATTTCGCTGCAGTGACAAGCAGTGTGTCCAACTAAAAATACCTATTTCCGCGATATTGTGAGGATGGTAAATATTTTTTTAATAAAGTTTACCTATGATTTTAACAGAAGTTTAACAGCCAGAAGTTTAACTACCTACTTAACGTTCTGAAAGCTTACGTAGGTATATAATTAGTAAGTTGGAGGTATAGGGGTGGTATAGATACCTAATTTATTGTGCACCGATAATGATAAATCTAGATAAAAAGTAGTATTTTGTTATATGCACATTTTTCGATGCACGGGATGATTTGCAAATATTTTTTTTTCAAGTGCATTGAAAAGTCTTTCTTCCGAGGTAAGCACTATCTAATCTACTAGTTTTGAAGTAGGTAGGTATGTAGGTGTTTTGTGTACCTACCTACCTATTTGTTTGTTTTTTTACTCAATGCAGAAATATAATGCTTTTAACTATTAGGTATAAGAGTACGAGGAAATACAAAAAATTCTAGGAACTTTAATTCGTTTAATTAAACCGACTTGCAAATATTGACCAAGCAACAGAAGATAGAACAGCTACTTTTCAAATTAAAAAAAAGAATAAAATATAAATATAATATGCCAAGAGTATTATTTTTCATAATTCGGGATTCGTGCTAAATAACAAAATAAATAGGTAGCATGAATATGAGTGATGGAATAGTGGAATTCATGCGGATTCAATCCTACGCCTTTCGGATCAAAGTCGAAGTAGCAAACCACTTAGCCAACTCGGCATAGCAAAATACGCTAAAATGGAATCTGTTACGATTTGTTGGCAACATTATATAAATATTAGTTTTATTCAAATTTAGTGCATAAATTGTTAATATTTAGAGGAATGAATACTTGCAGATGGAAAGTCACATCATCCTTTTGTAACCTGAAAGTTTCCAATATTTTAGGATATGCGAAAACTCTGCAATTTGGCATTTTATACTTATATCCTTCCGCGTGTACCGTGATTGACAAATGACGCGTAACCAGCGGCGCGCGGGGTTTTATATATGGAGAATGATTGTTGGTCCAAGGAACTTGGCTGCGGGGAAAGCATGTCAAAAATTGGCAATGTCGTCTCCTTCTGAAGGAAGATAATTGCTCTGAGGTTTGACCCATCAAATTGTCATTTATATTGTGTTACTTTCAAGGCGTATATCTATTAATGAGCCATAAAAACTTAGTACTAACCTTATTTACGTACCTACTTACCTTATACTTACTTACTTTTCTCTATACAGAGGCACCCGCGTGGCTTGGTCGTGTATCGGCTCGCTACTATCCCTCGGCGGGGTGGGGTGGGCACGAGCCGCGCTGGTGGCGACGCCGGCACCACACTCGCCGCCTCACTGCGCCGCCGAGGACGCGCTAACTGATGCTGAGGGCGCTTTCCGGTAACAACAACTTACCCTTCTACTCATGATACATGATTTATTTGTAACACAAACACATAAGTAGACAAAACACATGTAAAAATCATAATTGATTAATACAAGCTAGAAATATAAATTGTCTATTTAGTAATGTAAAGTTAACTTAGCCTAATGTTACAGGGATCTGACTCAGCACTACGAGTATGTTGCGTTAAGATGAAAACATATTGGCATACTGTATACTTGTCTATTATCTTTAATCTGTTGGTTTTCCAATTAATAATTAAACTGGCGAAAGCGGGGGGAGGCCTTTGCCCAACAGTGGGACAAGATGGGCTAATAGTAATAGTAATAATAATAATTAAACTACAGTTTACTTTTGCACAACGACCAAGGGGTAGACCACCAGCCCGATGGTCAGATGACATCGTTAACATCGTCGGTAAAGCGTGGCAAAAGATCGCACAGGACCGAACTGAGTGGCGTCATAGAGAGGAGGCCTATACCCAGCAGTGGGAGCAACTGGGCTGATGATGGAAAATGAATGAATTACTTTTTAAAAGACCGAACATGTACTAGACAATATTCTTGTGTTATAGAAAAATAAAGAAATACTTAATGTTTTCAGTATTCGCGGTCTACTCCCCGACTGTATGTATACACTAACGCTGAAAGAATCCTCATCGCCAGAACTGCAAGGATTGAAGCTGGCCAAGGCACCGGCCGTCTTAGAAGTAAGTATATCTATACTTCATTTCTTGAAGCGAGCTAATAGGAAGAAAAGTAAACGCAACTGCAAGGATTGAAGCTGGCCAAAGCACCGGCCGTCTTAGAAGTAAGTATATCTATACTTCATTTCTTGAAGCGAGCTAATAGGAAGAAAAGTAAACGCACGTGATTGGACGTCGAAAGTATTGCTTTTCTCGTGATCGGCTAGATTTGACAACAATTGATTTGAAAACCGTTGGAACTAGATGACGCTGTGCGTAATGTCCATAGGTTTACGTAGCAAATGCTCTGACATGCCCAGTGAATGGTAAAATTCCAATACGTATTTTAAATACGAGGGAAACGGACGTTCAATTGAGTAATTTCCAAGTAGACACAAGCATGTTAGACGAGTATTTCATCTGTCAATTCGAAAAACCTGTAATGAATGCTAAAAGAGTTAAACAATTGTTTTCATTATTAAATTTAAATGGGTTAAAAATGGAGGAACAAAAATCAATCGAAAATGTTTGCGCAAAATACCCTGACGTTTTTCACTTACCAGGTGATAAATTAGGAACTTGCAATGTATACAAACAGTCTATCGATTTGAAACCGCATACTTTTCCTATTTATACTAAACCATATAGACTGCCTCACGCACAAAAAGCCGAAATAAACAAGCAGATAGAAAATATGTTAATACCGCACTTCACTCAAACACGCACACTTTCGCCAATGATGTTATCCGGGACCTCGATCTGACGCCTGCGCATCAAGCTAGCGTATCTCCTCAGCGAAATCTCGTTGAGATGTCCTTGGACTAGCTCCTGGTGGCACCGCTTATACATCCGATACAGCAGCACAGCCAATCCAACCGCCAGCACTATCGCGATGCCAGTCAGGATATTATTGGTGTATCCGACATGTTCCTTCAGCTGTTCCACATGCGCTGTCCCGGCCGCGTTCTGCACCACGATCACCTCTTCCTTCTCTTCTTTACTTTTATTGTGGCCCATTTTTGCAGAAAACCAGATCACACACGACTCTGATGCAAATTATCACAATCAAGCGCAGTTCCGAGATCATTGTGATTTATTACGATGCTCAAAGACTGATGTTTATCTAAACACGGCCCTTTTACGGAGGGAGGCGCGCGCGGTTCCTGTTACAAGGCACGGTCGCCATGCGATAGGAGCCTATTAGGAGAGTAGTGAAACAAGCGAGAGCTGGATAAAGACTGTTTATTGAATAGGTATCCATGTCTTATTAGCTAGAGTACCTAAGTAGGTATATTACATGAATCATACACTACAGTATATTGATTTATTTGAATATCTCCAGGTGAAAGACAAGAGGGACATATCCGGCGTGCAACTCCTGGGCGTCCAGCCGGGCGGCGTGAGTGACGGCGGCGCGCGCGTGTGGACCCCCTCCCTCGAACACTACCGCACGCTGCGGCTCACTCTCGCGCCTGAGAACACGCCCGACACGCCCATATACGCTACCAAACTCGATCCTAACGGTTAGTACCCGCCTTATTAAAGGTCTTGCATTCGAACCTCGCTCACGAGTCAAGTGCGCTAAATGTAAACGCACTTTCGGTAACCAGACACACAGATAAAATAATACTATACTCTGTTCAACGAGTCGATCGCATAGTTAGAAAAATAAACGCACGTGTTTGGCGTCGAAAACGGGCCTAGGGCGAGTTTACATTGCCTTATGTTTTTTACACGTAAGCAAAATACCTACCTATGTACCGAAACTTATGGACAACACATTTAGTTGGTTTATTTTTTGAGACTGAAAGAGAGACAAACGGTTTTCATACATTTAGCCTACTTGACTCGTGTGCGAGGATAGTACGCCTCATAATACGGCCCGTGCGCAAACATACCCCTCTCTTTCCCCTCATCGTTCTTTTTACTTTACCATTCAGCGTTCTTTTTACGTGGCGCGATACCTGTAAACTTTTGAATAATTCTGTAATTAGAAAATCAGTGCTCGTGCTCATAAATTGTTATTGGACACGATAATTACTGTATTGGTTATTGACAATTATGTTAATTTATCGTGAATTGCCACTCTTCTTAACTATTCTACAGTCACATTTTAACTAAGCCACGTAAGAAAGACTTTTTATATATTTTTAAAAGATTTATTTTGATATATATATAAAGATATGAAAGAAAATGTCTACCGCTCCTGGGATACAGTCGTGATAATATTTCATTTTTTTTTTCAAAAGATTTATTTTTCATTGTAATAAACTTCAATTTCAGGCTACACCCAACAAATGAACCCCGGCGTTATGTACGTGCTGCCGCGACTGCCAGCCGACAATAAGACCTACGTGCTCGTGTTAGAGTCTACTTTGTCCAAGGCAACGCACTCGTACAGCCAGCAGTCATTCTACTTCAATGCGGATGGAAAATACAAGTCTTTTACTATCGACTTCCTGCCAAAGGTGAAATTTTTTTTGTTTTGAAATAATCACTTAATTTATGAATCATTAACCTATGTTCTATTGTACAACAACTTACCTTTCTATATTATTTGCCTTATTACATACTAGCTGCGCCTCGCGGTTTCACCCGCGTAAGTCTGGTTCCCGCGGGAATAACGGAATAAAAAGGAGCCGATGTGTTAATCCAGGGTATCACCTATCTACATACCAAATTTCAACCTAATCGGTCCAGCCGTTTTTGCGTGAAAGAATAACAAACATACTCACAAACTTTCACATTTATAATATTGGTAGGATTGCAAATTAAGACTTATTTTTAAACAATACCCTTTTAAGTCTGTTTCCTTATTATTATAATAATCCAAATCTAAAACATTCAATGTATTGATATTTCTAGATTTGAATATCCTATCAGTCCCCACAACTAGCACAAGTATACAACTTTTAATAAAGTTAGTTACCAAGTTTATTTTATTCCTAGATAGTATTGTCCCACTGCTGCTAGCTAGATATAAAAACTCTCCCATAGCTTTTAAAGAGAAAGTCATAAAGATGACGCCTATTCCCAGCAGTGGGTGCAACCAAGCTGATATGATGATAATAGTTTTTAACATTCCTAAAACTAATTCCAGGTGAAATCGTCCGAGCAAGAGCTCCGTCAAACCTCCCTCCTAGTGATCCCGCTACTCGGTATCTTTGCCTTCCTCTACACGCAGCGATGTCGCCTCGCCTCGGCCCTGCCTACCCTCGCCAGCCTGAAGGCCAGCGCCAACAAAACCACGACCAAAACACCCCGCCCTGAACTACTAGACAAGGCCAGCATCGACCATATACTCAATACTGTCAACCCGCCGAAGAAAACTGCTAAGAAGAAACCGGCCTTCCTTTGAAGTGAGTTCTTTAGTTATTCAGGCGTGAATTTGTGGAATATCTTCAGTACGGGGATTGTCTAATTTGTATTAAATTGTTGCTAATCAAAAATAACTGTAATCCGCGAAAAAAAAAAAAACAATGCGAAATGTGATGGTATGTAAGTTACTTAGGTACTAACATATTTCGCGTAAAATCTGACCGTTTTCGCGGATTACTGATATTTTTAATTTTACAACAATTTAATACAAGTTAGGCAATCGGGGGGGACTATACTGAACATTTTAAAATGTAGTAGGTAGTTCGGATATCTAATTGATAGTGTAAAATGAGGAACGCGAATAGAATTTTCAAATCTGTTGCTCTAATTTTAGCGTTCTTTCTTGATGATCGCAGAAGTCGTTTAGTTTTTAAGAGTACCTATTCAATGTCTCATCTGGATAAATGTCCATTGGCAATCAGATACCCATTTGGTACAAACTTGTACGTCGGAACTCTATCAGTTCCTAATATCTTTATCATTTAAATAATGAATCTTATAATCCTGTAATCCTATATCCTGTTGGCACAAGCGAAGAGAGGCCTTTGCCCAGCAGTGGGATGAGACGGGCTGCACATGATGATGATGATGACTCGCTCACGATTCGTCAGCCCGCAGCTTAGATTTCGTTGGGTTATGGATGCTATCATATTTTGTTTCCGTACACTGACAATAAGTGATTTTATTTTAGTCAAATGGAACCCCGAATTACGTTTAGAATCACTAGATTAATACGAGTCAGGTGAGGGTTTAGATCAAATACAATTTTAAGATACTTGTTTGAGACTTTGAATCGAATGGTGAAAGTTGGTACTAATGTACTGTTGTTGTCTCATTCTATTATTCTACTCAACGAAAGCAATTCATTTAATCTTATAAATAAGTATAAAGTGTGTGCTAGTTTATAAATACATATGTAATATTCCAAATGATTGCTTATCATGAGCGTATACCTGTGTTTATTTTGTTTTAAATTATTTAATTCCGTAACTATTTTGGTGTGTGATCGTAAAATAGTATAAATATATTTCCAAATAATTTTATTTATTTCAATGATTTGTTGGTTGTTTTCTGTTTTAATTTATGCATTTATGGTGATGAATAGTATTCTAAAATAAGGGTAAATAAATGGACTGTTAATGTAAAGAGTAGTTTTATTTTAGATAGAAAATGATTATAAATCTAATTTACAATTATAATGTAGGATAATAATGGAAATTAAAATGTAGGTACTCTAGACCCAATGAGGAGAGTCTAGACCAGTCTATTAAAAATACTATTAGGTTGTTCAAACAGAAATACAGATGCCAAAACTACATATACTTGTAGGTTCTTAGTAAGGAGTTTTTTAACCAACAAGGTAAACTGGTCAATATATAACTTAACAGCTGTATCTTTCCTCGCAATCAGCCATTGAGTGCGCATGGTGGTCCCAAAGTCTTGCATTTTCTTTGCTGAAAATAAAGTTATCATTCAACCATAGACAAAGTAGAATTTGTCTGGCATTAGACTAACATTCATGAACTTAAGAACTTAAGTTCATGAACGTTCGTTCATGCTTGCATTACTTAAACTAGAATCTGGGACTTAAAAAAATTGGAATCTCAGATCATAAAAAAGTTTCGGGCCTAAAAGATGCAGCTTGCAAGAGAAGGCTCAAAAATACACTCGAGATTGGATCCAAATAGAAGAAGTTATAAGTAAGTTATACTTTTTGAATCTAATCTATGTAATCTAATAAGCCCACTGGATCCCACTGCTGGGCAAAGGCCTCCCTTCCCTTTTACATTCGCCGCGGTGTAGGGCTTCTGTCGGCCAGCTAGAGGAGTAGCCGTCGAGTTTGTCCCGCCTTTTTGAATACTATATGTATTACTTTTTGAATTATGTAACGTAAATTGTATTAAATCTAAATAACTTACTTAACAAAATACAGTTGGAAAGCCGAGATGAAATTCCGATTCGACCGTGCGTGCAGTTTGCAAAGTTCTAGCTTTTCACAATCTTCTTCACTGTAACAATTTTTTTTATCAAAGGTCATCAAATCAAAACTGACTGGATCAATAATGGATCCTGATCTAGATATTTTACTAAGTATTTTTTTTACATTCAAGTTGTCTAGGGGTAGTCAGTTACACATAATATATTTTATAAGTATGCGGCTGGTGGCATACACGCCCGTATTTTACCGAAATTCACAATCCATAGACAGGATACTAAGCTTTCCTTTTCGAATAGGCACCTACTTAACACTTAGTAAAGTCTCCAAAAAGTATTTACCATTTGTGTGGATATTAGGTACTCGTATCATTCTTACCTCCTCTTAGTCCTGATTTTGGCCGCCAGACCCCCATTATCAGAAGAACTTAGGCTGAACAGTGGGTTTATAAACCTTTTCTGTATGTTGTGTTGGGTTCGAGTTTCTACATCTATAACAAAAATACAAGATAAAGAGTAATCCTAAAACATAAGAAATCATACTTGGACTATAATATCTTCAACAGAATATGTAAATGTATAAAATAACTCACTGTTTTCAAACTTTTCTAATGGCAAACTACACACCGCACTCAAAAGCACCACTACAATAAAAATACTCAAATTCTGCATTTTCAAACAATAACGTTTCTTCAATCCAAAAGCTGTCACACAAATGTTATAGTTTGCCTTCCAAACTTTATATTATATAGTCCACGTACGTGCTCTTTAAATAGATTTGTATTGACGCGCATCTCACTCGGCTAACTCAATACTCAAATACATAGATTATGGGGGATAAGAGAATTGATAGCTCAAACAATGACTACACTCTTGGCTTAGGGTCGTACAATTTGCAGAAATTAGATGATAATAGGAATTATCGCTATTATAATATCTGGCTGATTTCCGAAAAATATCAGAAGAATATCAATATTTGATTTAGAGAAAAGCAGGTATCATCCGCACAATCATACATCATACATTACATCCCGCTTCCGAGTAATGAAACCATCCAAGTCTCATTTGAGAAGCGTTTCTTTTATTCCTTCCTCGGTTGGTGCTATACTGTCTTTAGAAGAGTTTCAGTCTGTTTCTTGTATTTTCAGTCTTTAATAGCTCTGGACCTCAGGTACAAAGAAAGAAAGTATATCTTTCTTTGTACCTGAGGTGGTGCATTTTAAAACGTGAGCATGAGCAGTAGGTAAATAAATTGAGCACACACAAACCGGTGTAAATCGCTTTATTTTACGCAAGCAAGTACCTACCACGATATGAAAATTCGTGGCTTGTTAGCATTCATTTATTTATCATAATTTTTAAAACAATCTTTGTTTAGCTAGATTAGCACAATAATGGTATAGCAGCTACACTAGGCTTAGCTAAAAACCTGTGCTGAAACAAGAAAAAATGGAGAAATGCATATTTTCTACTGTCTGGCAACAACGATGGATTCCCAGAATAACTAAATTTAACTTGATAAAATCATGTTTGATAAGTAGTAGTTGCTAGAGGTACATCAATTGGTAGTGAAAAAGTGGTAGTCAGAGGAAGTGGGTTACATAATTTTTGTATTTTTGTTTGGGAACTGACAGAGCCATCTGCTGGTAAGTAGTAACACTTTATTAGTTCCGGAATTATATAATAGATGGCGTTTTTGGAGTTTACATTTAGTTCTACTACTCCACGATAGATGTCCGTTTCGTCAAATTTCTAGGGCAATCTTGAATTTTCGCGAAGTTTCTATAAACTTCTCGACGAAAGGTGGAGCCACAGATTTGGTATAAAAGCAGAGCGAGCGCGCGAAACTGCATTCAGTTCAAATAAAGACTTGTGTTGAAGCGAAAGAAGAAATCAAAGAAATCAAAAATGTCTCTAATTCCGTACTGGCTGCGTCATCTACGAAACGTGCCGAGGGATCCCATCGCGAAGGTGTTCGAAGATCCCTTCGCCGTGTTCGCTCGAGACCCGTTCTTCCGCGATCCTGTAAAGTTCATCAAGCAGGTCGCGCCCTTCGACCACGGCATCGAAGGGGTTTACTCCGATTCCGAGGTCAAAGTCGACGGGAAGAAAGTGGAAGTTTCACTCGACGTGCAAAACTTCACTCCTGAGCAGATCCAAGTGAAGACAGTGGGCAATGAGATCACCGTAGAGGGTAAGAAGGAAGTGAAGCGGGAAGATGGATGGACGAGGAGTCATTTCGAGAGGAGGTTCTTGCTGCCGGAAGGTTTCCCCCCGGAGCGCGTGGAATGCCACCTGGATAAAGGGAAGTTAGTGCTGGTCGCCTTCAGGGCTCAGCCGTTGGAGGAGAGGAGCATCCCCATTCAGGAGAAGTTGGAGTCTGCTGATAAAGAGAAGTCAGAGTCTGCTGATAAGGACAAGTCATCATAATTAGTTCACTGTCGAATGATTAAGTAACTTTTGTTTTTTTAAGACTGATTAGAAATACCTAATAGACTGGTTGTTTTGCTTTATAATAAATCTCAAAATGCTATAAGATGTTGTTTTTTTATTTTCCAAGCGTGATGTTAGTAGGTAGGTACCTACCTAATATATATGCTAACAGGCATAGATTTAAATCTATGCTAACAGGCAGTTCGTTCGTAGGGTAGGAAAACGATATCCCTCACAAGTTTAGAAATTTCGAGTTAAAAATATTTTTCAATTTTAAGATTGTATTAGGTATGTTTTTTTACTATTCCATTCAGTAAAGTTTACTCGTCAAAACTATGACGCTAACTTTTTTGACGTCGGTTAAGAACGGTCTTATGCATAAAAAAGGTACTTAGGTACTTAATTTAGAAAAGTGTTTTACAAGGCTAATTAAAGCATACCTATATCTAGCGCCTACAGGACTGTTGTAGTTTACCGGTTTGGCGCACCATCATCTGCATCATCAGTCGAATGGAGTTACTCGCCCGAACGCGCGATAGGTACGCCGCAAATTATTGTTAAATTAATAAAATAATGAAGATCATAGCCGTGAAAATAACAGTGACAAATGGCAGCATTAACAGATGTATTTCTACCACTAGGTGAGTTGTATTTTGAATTATTTTGATTTTGATTATATTTTGCTTGTATGTTTGGGCTAACCTTGTCTAGACCTTGTTTACTAACATAAGTCATTCAACCATCGATCGTATCCGTTGTGTTGTGTTGTGTTGTGTGTGACTACGAGTAAGTATCCCAACCTGCATGCGAAAATATTTAAAACGCATTTTGTCTGCATTGGGTTATCTCTCCCCATTGACATCTAGGTTGTCTATGTCTCTCCCCATTCTCTCTCACATAAAATCGCGCCTTTTTCACATAGGGGTAGGCAGATACCACAATTATCCCATTCATCATCTACCTACAGCTCGAATTTACCCACTGAGATGCCTAGTTAGCTAGTTTAATTTTAAATCCATCCATCTTAAAAATACGTTCCAAGTTTAACCAGTACCTACCTAGGTATAATACCTGTCTCCTTTTTTCAAGATTTTTTAGTGTTCGTTTCCATAGGATTTTGGCTGTCTGTTAGTAGGTAGGTACTTGGTAGGCAGCTATGTTTAATGTTATTTTAGGACGAAATAATGATGTTTAACATCCTAACCTAAATTAGTTAATTAGGCGGCTGATTAGAGATGACACATACAGCACCTACCTTTATATGCGCTTAGGTAGGTACCTACATTCAGGAACGGTAGAACAATAGACGAAAGACTAACGAGAATAAAAAATATTATATTTTTATTTGGTCTGAGCCTACCACCATATTTTTATGAATTCGTCCTTTTAAATTCCATTATAAATCGGTACTACCTATGGCAACTTAGTCGCGTCTGCATGGTGATGAGCTCATCACATCAATTGGTTAAAAAATCGTATTTAGGTACTTACCTATATTTATATTGTAGGTACTTACCAACGGATCTTAAATAGAGATAAAGGAGCAAAGTATTTTTAGATTGTTCACATTATTGACACACATACAGGAGGTAGATAGGTAGGTACCTACTTGTGTACAATGATTGAACAACTTGAGAAGTTCTAGAATGAAATTCCTCAATATCCAACGAGTTATCTTCCAGGTCTTCAAAGACTAGACTCCCTGGACAGTCTCGAGGTGCACTCCACTAGAACGTGGACGGGCAGCACGTACGAGTTCAGGGAGTGCTCGGGAGAGCTCCTCTTCAGCTCCGCCGAGGAACCGAAGGGATGGTTCAGCTCCGGGCTGGGGTTTAACATCACTCTGCTTGATGCTAATGGTGTGGAGGTGAGGTTAAGAGCTTTCGTTCGAATGCTTTTTCGATATTTTAAATTTATTGCTGTACGATTGTATTGTACATACAAGTAGAGGAAGGCCGAGGAAGTGGATGGATTGTGTGAAAGAGGAGACGAGTGTGAGAGGAGTGAATTCGGAGTTGGCGAGTGATAGAGATGAATGGAAGAAGAAAACATGTTGGGCCGACCCCACCTAGTGTGGGATAAGGGCAGGGAAATGATGCTGTACGTTTGTATTATTAAAACTCGTGAATTGTTGGACTGATGTGACTTTAAAATATTTATGGAAGTTCGCCGGGCCAGCTAGTCAGACAAAATATTGTTATGGATTGTGTAGGTAGGTACGGGAACTCCCGCCAAAAATATTATAGACATTATCAATAACGATTGCTGTTGGCTTAGGTACTTTAGGACAAATGTAGGAGACTGTACCATAGAAGTCTACATCTACGAATTTTTTTCAAAGCGCTATTGAACGATTAAGTCAGTAGTAGGTGCTAGTTTTTGAACTAAATCAAGGGCTTCCTTCTATTCCAATTCAGGTGATCAACTTCACTCGCCCCAACACGATCTGCCTGAGCAACGTGGAGGTTCGCATCCAGGGTACTCTGGTGGGCTCGGTGCGGCAGAAGTCCACATGCCTCAAGCCGGTGCTGGAGATCACCGATGAGGCCGGTACACCGGTCTATAGGATGAAGGGGCCGTGGCAACAGACTGCTGACTTTCAAGTACGTCCTACTTATCCTACTTAATTTTAGGTAGGCGAAAGTTTGTAAGTATAGATGTATGGATGTGTAATTTGTTCCTCTTTCAAGAAAAAACAACAAAACCGATTGCGATGTTTAGCATTTAAGTAGGTAGCTAAAGACCTGGAATAACTAACACATACAAGAATTTGTTAGTGCAGGTATAATGGGAGGCCGTTTCACTAAAATGCTATCCTTAATCCAACATTGTGACCGTTTACGCAGGAAACTATCCCAAAATAATCAAACTAATTACAGTATTTTCATCCAGTTTCAGCTTACAACCCTAGACAAGGTACCTCTGGGCGCGATCACAAAGAAATGGTCCGGCTGGCGTAAGGAGCTGATGACGAGAAGAGACGACTTCATCATCACCTTCCCTCGTGACCTGGACATCAGGTATAAGGCTACTTGCATCGCCGCTGCGGTCTACATCATCCATGTTAGACGAAGACAACGTAGAAGATAACCTTCAAAACAAAAACGATGCATTTTAATCAAGTCTGCCAGTGACTAGGTACCTACATACTCGCAAGATCTTTAGTTTAACCGTGATCATGGCGCATGCAACTGTGCCGAAATTTCGGGAAATTCATAAATCTACGAATCATGGTAAATATCCCGTGTGTTTATAATGTTCAAAACAATGATGATACACACTAAAAGGCTAGCATCAGTTTTTATGTAAGTAATCTATCCTCGCTCACGATTTAAGTATTTTTCAAATGTATGGAACTTTTTGTTTATGCAAGTTACCGGGGGCGGCGCTTCAGTGGATTCTTATACATTTGTAATACTTGACTCGGTATCAAGGATAGTCTTCAATGCTAAGGTAAACTGGTGATGACACAGAAAATAAAATTTTAAACATCACAACTGCGCTTATCTTGTAATTAAATAAACACCACCTGAATCTGTTTTTTTTTATTTTTGACAATAGCGCCATCTGTTATACTTGTAATGAACTTCATTGTAAGTGACGTCTTTAATATCCTCCAGTTAAAAAGTTCTTAATACTACCACTAGATGTCACTTAAATATATTGTTAGTTGCATATATTTGAATTTTGTTATGGAAATAAGTACTTAGTAGTATATTTTCTCAACGTCTAGTTCAAGTTGAGTCTTATCATAATCACCTTCATTACATCACCTTTATTCATAATTTATTGAATGGTAAAGTCTTGAAAACTCACAAAATGTTTCAACACCGTGTTGGTCTTCAAAAGGTTTCGGTTTAAGAGGGTCCATTCTGCATAATTCTTGAACAAGCTGAAACGTAAAACCACCCAGAAAACAACAAACTTTGAGAAAGTTCCATCTACATTCAAACAAACTGTACAGACACGGGATAAACAAATAGGTAGGTTCCATTAAGTTAATTAAGAAAAAGTATAAAAAACTTAATACACTTTATTGTTCTACTAGTATTCGCAAGCGGATTCGCTTGCTCCGTAAGGTGCACAATCCATGCCAGCCGGTTCGAACTTATAATATCTAAGCACTGTTTGAATGCCACTAGGCTAATATAGCCCTGTACATTCGCCTAAGGTCTAGGCACAGGCAATAGAGTCACCTAGCTTTTAAGACTGTAGGTACATATTTTTTAAGTGATCCTTATGGTCCTACAAAAGTACCTGATAACATTTTTCTTTCTTTCTTATTTTCTTTCTAGGCACATACTATGGCTATACCTACGTAAGTAAATGTTACGTAAGTAGGTACCTACCCATAGGTACAGTTCAACTCGTTTCTTAGCAAGTTAAGCCATAAAGCGCAGCTCGCTTCTTGCTCCCCCAATTATACTAATAGTGTAGCTAATGACAGTTTTAGGCAAATTAATTATACGTTCGCGTGATTTATTGATCAGAACTGCTGTTTTCTTGATTGCTCCTTCGAATGGATTGAAGTGTGATTTGATTAGTTTGGGAATTCTTGAACTTCCCTTCCTTCCTATCCTATAACCTATATTTAGTAGTATTGTACCTATTGACAATGGTTTTAGGATTGGCTCTGCCTTGGTTTCCAATAATCTACATCTACACTATATATATTTGTGGTTGTAATGAATAGGCTCAAAAACTACTGGACCGATTTTAAAAATTCTTTCACCATTCGAAAGCTACATTATCCACGAGTAACATAGGCTACTTTTTATCCCAATATTCCCGCGGGAATGGGACTTACGCGGGTGAAACCGCGGGGAGCAGGCAGCTAGTTTAATCATAACTTTTTATAAAACATGCAACATAGGGTACAAGTCGCAAAAACTGAATTAAAAAAGTTGATTATAACATCGTTCGACCAATTTCGATTTCGAAGAGTTTAATAAAATTTGTTAAAAGTTACAAAAGTTACAAAAATAAGTACCTAACAAAATTGTTATGATTGTATTCTAATCATAAACAGTTTACTTACTTATATTGTTTATCATAATAATAGGTAAGTAATAATTAGGGTTAGTAGTTACTTCATTTTCTTTTGCATTGAGCTCGTGGAAATTCGAAAACGTAGAATTTTACCTATCTAGTGTAAGTCGAAGGCACTTTCCCACCGGACGCACAAGACACCACAGAGGTAGGTACTACATTTACCATTCTTTTTCACCATTTAGGTAGGTACCTTAACAAAATAAGCCAAAACAAAACAAAAGCATTGATCTTTACTTCAAACAAGTGGGAACATTCAAAAAGGTGATCCCATTTCGAAGTGTCAACGTGTCGTTCGCACGTACACCGTCCATAACGCCTTTCTAATAGTCTCGGCCTAACTAGCGTTCAGACTGTTTAGTGCGAACTGCTCATAATATACCTACTTAAATAGTGTTGTCTGTTAGGTACCTACTTTGAAAACACTAATTTTACGACCTTCTGAAAATCTGCTAGAAAATCTTCAGGAAATTTCAGCCTGAAACTAACATTCTTTCTTCAAAACTAATTAGGTAGGTGCTACCTAATTCATATAAAATAGAAAAAAACGTTTTATCAACTTATCATCATGATAAAATAGATTTTTGTTTAAGACAAATAAGATACATATTTTGCTAAGATGGTAAATATTTTGCTATTGTAAGACTAAAATGACACAAAAAAATCTAGTTTTCTCATTGTTACTCCATCATAGCGTTCTTATCTCTCTATCATAACTTTAATCCACATTCAAATCATCTCGCTAATTATGGACGTCCAAGATGACTGAAATATTAAATTTTCCGGCTTTCTAAAGATTACTGTAAACTCTACTTCTGCCAACCGCTTACTGTCATACATAATGCGTGTAACTTAGGTGTTTCGATTCGCGTAAAATTTTACGCATGTTGAACCAACATGGCCGGCCATGTACTTAGTTAAGTGGGTAAGTGCGTTGTTATGCTTGTAAGTAGGGTAGGTACCATGACATAAAATAATATTGTACCAATACATAGCGAATTGCACTATAAAAAGAGTTTTCAAATTTTTGAAAACAATTGGAAATACGTAAAGATACAAACGATAACTCTAAGATATTGATCAAATACCAAGTGTAATTCTACGTTTTTTTGTATTTCTAAATAGAAAGTTAACAGGTGGCTTTATGATATAGAAAGCCATCCATAAGCATAAAGTCTAATCCACGCAGGTAGATAAATGAATAAATGGTACGACTATTATGAAGTATTAAAAATAACTGCTTTACTACCTTGTTTTTGCACTTGTTAATAGATCTGTTTATATTTTTTTAATGAATTCTCGGCCGGGATTCAAACTGATCGAAAGTCCGGAGTCTATCCCATTCAGCAAACTCGGCTCTACAAAACACGATGATTAAACAAATAGAACGTCCATAACGGTCCATGTGCGATGGCTATCGCTGAGCGCAGTCGCCATGTGGGTGCGTATCGGTTATTGAAATTAACCAAACACAAAATGCTTTCATGAAATTCACCTCTCGTTTGTGTATTATATTGCGTATTTATTAAGCTGGGCGTTCCCGCAATTTATAACCAATAAAACATATTGCAGTCCATTGAAGTTAGAGGTATATTGAGGTCATATTGAGGCTTTCACTTATTGAAAATCATTCCGCGTGTGGCGTAGGTTGGCAGGTCGATAAAGTTTTGCGATATTCAGCCCCATGCCTCATCTAACTTGTATCAAATTTCACGAATTAAAAATAACAGTAATAATCGTGAGAATTATGGAGAGGGGGGATGCCTTTGCCCAGCAGTAGGATCATCACGGATTAAAATAATAATAATTTATATAAATACTTTTAACCCTAAAATCTCTTTGGTATTTCATCAAAATAACAAATAGTAAATCCTTGGTATTGTAGGTACAGCGCAGGCTGCACGCGCGGTCCCACGCCGCACTGTTAATAACATGAATCCTCGTTCAAAATTCATAACCAACTAAACTCAGTCCGTCCCCGAGGCTAGAGATGTATTACCTGTGGTGGGCTGCTAGACAGCACGATTTTTTATTATTGTCCGGCAAAACTACAGAACATTTACTGCACCTGAAAAAATACCACGAAAGCCGCATCTTTTCTTTGAAAGTATTAAAAGTAAATCAGTTGCTTACTAAAATAATTTTGTAAAATAATTTATTTTAAGAAAATTAATAAAAGAAGAAAATTATTTTTCTTTCGATACAGATACATCGAAAGCTATTATAGAATCAGCCATGATTCGTAAAGAATCTAAAATCCGGCATTTCCTAATTGTGCGCTACAAAATCCAACCCTAGTACGGGACACCTAAATATTAAATGAAGAGTCCGCTCCTATCGTGGCTCGTGCATATTTTACGCAAATCATAGTACCTACTACATGAAGTATGTGGTAGTACGTAGTAGCAGGGGGGTATCACTCCGCAGTTTAGGTACATTCAAAGGTCGGTCCTTCTCAGAAGTCCTTTCGTAAAGGACGGCAGTTGTCGCCCGGCGCGCGCGTAAGACAGTCGCGTCGCGCAACTTCGCCCGTCTTCATAATAATGTCGCATAATAAATGCAAAAGATATTGTTCGGTGTACGGATGTTTATCCAAAAGAAGATTGGGGGATACCACTATATCTTTCTTCAAAATTCCGAAAGATGTTGAAAGGTAAGCTAAAAATCAACTTAGCATACAATTGATACAATCAACGTAGGTAACTAGGTTAACTTTAACTTATTTTAAACTATTTTTGAATTGAGTACTTACTAAAGATAGTACCTACTTACCAAAAAACAATTGAAATCTAGGCCTAGGTAATTGGACCTAGGTAAGTTTTTATATGCAAATGATCAAAAAATTAACGAGATATTTCGCACTTAGGCAGTTACTTGTCTTCCTACAACAGACATATTATTAGATAAATAATTTACTGCTGTGGTCAAAGTAGACAGCCCGTGCAATTTTTGGCCACGCCCATAATTCCTTGCCAGACAGTGACAGCGTTATACGCAAGAAGCGTTAGGCTATATTTAGGTGATTATCTCAAGGGCGTTTGAATCTTACGCAAGCTGAATTGAACTTTGTTACATCGCTGCAAGAGTCGTTATTTCTTTAATTCTGTTCGGGGAGTGAGCCTTCTGTTCCGTCTGTATTCTGTGGTAGTAGTAGGTACCTACACGGCGGCGGACAAAAGATTACAAGCGTGGATGTTGCACTATTCCCAAGCTACGAGTACCAGCGACCTACGAGCGAAGCGAGCATCAGCAACTCTGTTATGTGGTGTCTACACAACATGACTACCTTTATTATGTTATTCGATTACGCATTTTTTCTTACGCTGCGACTGCCTCTGCTATAACTACAGATAATAAGAATAAGAATAAGAATATCTTTATTTTAGAGAACACACAGCACAGACGAAAACAATAACAGAAGGTAGGTACACAAATAATACAATGGTAGAAAAAAAAACTAAAACTAGAATTAAAAAAGACTAAAGTAAGACAGAACAAAAAAAAAACATATAATGTGCTCTTACTAACGAACGAACCACTATATAAGAATAATCTACCTATCTATACTTCATTTCTTGAAACGAGCTAATATTAAGAAAAATAAAGGCACGTGATTGGTCTTCGCAAAATAATTGTGTTCTCGTGATTGGCTAGATTTTCAAATCAATTGTCAGTTTTCAAATCCAGCCAATCACGAGAACACAATTATTTTGCGAAGACCAATCACGTGCCTTTATTTTTCTTCCTATTAGCTCGTTTCAAGAAATGAAGTATAGTGTTAATGTTCAGTATTTATTTAGACCACATTATTTTATTACCGTTACCGTTGTGGTTGAATAATTTGAATGTAATGATATACATTTCGCTGGTCTTCCTGTGTTTGCCACAAAGCGAGATGCGTGTTTTTAACTCCTATAAAAATACGCGACTCGCTCACATAAACATAAAACTCGTGATGTGGGTATAGTGACCACAACCTGTAGCTCTACCATCAGTTTTCGAGTTGTAGCTGTATAGTTAACCATCTAACGGGTCAAGTATTTCAAATGTATGAAATTATTAGTTCATGCAAATTAACGCGCGGCGCTGCGCTGTATTTTCATCTGTTTGGATTGACTCGGTATCGAGGATAGTAAGAATACTACAGTAAACTGATGGTAGGACCTATGTGAACTGATTTTTCGCAGAATCAGCGTTTTCGTTGTTTAAGCCCCACATAAACGTTTGCAAGCTGGGTAGGTAGAGAGCATTTTGAGTCCCATAAATCTCTGTATTGGGCATCCATGTAGCAATAAATAAAGCAGACCACACCGCTATTATCGGCTTGCAATTGCCCAGTCGTCTGCCAGCAGAGCCATGCATTGGACCATTCAGATTTATTCATTTGACGTTTCATTCTACTCGTAGTAGCGAGAATGAGAATTGGAGTCCTCTGTGGCGCATTGGGCGAAAGCTCGCCTGCGACGCAGTGGTTGCTGGTTCGATGCCTGCTGCGGGACAAATATTTGCATGATCTGCAAATTTTTGTCTCAAGTCTGGGTATTTCTATGTATACTCGTAATTGTAAGCATTTATCCTAGCAGGGACGACTAGATTTTAAGAAACAAACAAAAAAGTCAGTAGATTTACGTAGGTATCTGTTCGCTCAATACTGATGATGGCTTCTGTGTTTGACTTGCTTGTGAGACGTTAATATGTGAGAATAATAAATGTTTTTGAATTTGAAAGCGGTTTTAAAAACCTTTATTTTCTGTAATTCATCTTAAATCTAAATTGAACAGAATTCGGAGTTTTGTTGTAATTTGCAACAGTTGTTACTTTGCTTGTTCTGTTTACACTGCCTGGAATTTAAATTTATTGTTTACGTTGTTCGTTGTTATAATTGGCACTAATTACGCAAATAATATTTGTGACGCTGACACTGACGTTAAAGTATTTGTAATTGCTTCAAATTGCCAGATACAATTAGAGTTTGCCAACTATCACCTATTGTTGTTGTTGTTAGCCTGGAGTGTCCCACTGCTGGGCAAAGGCCTCCCCTCGAGTTTTCCAATCACCTATTAGAGCACTTTAATTGTAATCAACAATATTAACATTTTTACGAAAGCTGTAATGTTTTTCAAGTTTTCATTATATTAATATTTAGTACTACAATTATTGGAAATTATCTACACTAATATTATAAAGAGGAAAACTTTGTTTGTTTGTTTGTTTGTTTGGTTGTAATGAATAGGCTCAAAAACTACTGGACCGATTTTAAAAATTCTTTCACCATTCGAAAGCTACATTATCCACGAGTAACATAGGCTACTTTTTATCCCGATATTCCCGCGGGAACGGGACTTACGCGGGTGAAACCGCGGGGAGCAGCTAGTTTTCTATAAAAACACTTTGATAAATCATAATAAAGGACCAAGTTATACTATAATCTTTTACTAAAGAATTCGGTTTGAATTTCAAAATCTTTTGAAAACAAGGGTCCGTGTCTCCCCACTGCACAAGAAAAAGGGGTAATGTAATTAGGGGGTCAAATAAATGTAGTCTCGGAATTGTTTTCGTTTATCTAAGCCTTTCCACGGGCGAGCCGACTGATTTAGCACCTCGCCGTGGAATACATAATAGTCAAGTGTACCCATCATGGTCAGGTAAGGGGAAGCGTCCGGCTATACGTCCGACCTTTTGACCGTATTTTAACCGATAAGTAGAATATGGTTCTCGCTTTACTGTACATATTACTATTAATTGATATCAGTCCTTTTTTCTGAATTGAGCTTTTGTTAGTCAAAATAAACTTAACATTCCATCAGAATTGAGCGGAACAAAAGGCTGTAATTTATAGTTTTAGGTTGAAGAGAGTACTAGTATTTCCACATTAACCTCAATTCTATTACCAAGGTGGTAAAGTGGTAAGTAATGGTGGTTTGAAATGGTGAAGCCAGGTGAAAGCTCTCTGAAGTAGGAAGGCCTCTGGATAAGGATTTTTTGTAATTTTCCTGTATTTTAAAAATAACCTTTCACGTCACAGCATTAGTCGACTTTACAATTTCCCCGGCACTGCCCGGTTTTCGCAGGCTACGATTTTTCGCTATCGGTTCGCGGTCGAGTGCGCACGGGAGCGCAAAATGCGACCACTCTTTTGTAAATTGTGCTCGTGTTACCTCGCCGTCTCGCACTCGCTCACTGATGGAACAAAATAGACATTGACCCTCGTAGTTTTGAGAAATAAGAACAACAGCAAAAAAAGCAGGTCTTTTATGAGTAAAAACGGGTCTTAAAATTAGTCATAAACGGACATGTAATTAGGTATTCCTGAAAAGATTAAGGCAGAAAAAAGTAGTTTTTAAGAGACGATTCTTCAAAGATAAAACAAGCTAATGATACAGCACCAGTAATTATTTTGACTCAATGAGTTGCGGTATTCTTAACAATGGGTTACTTTTCCCAATTCAAAGGGAAATTTGGAAAATAATGATGACATTTGAAAAGGGTTCGAATCTAAAATGCCATCATCGAACGTCGATCTTATTTTACTTCCATCATGTTCGAATCCCCTTTTGTCCCCTTGAACCGGGTTTATGATTGCGTGTAAAAACAGAAATGATGGCAATTACTATCGCATCGCTTTAGGCCTGCAGCGATGACTTTTGGCACGTAGGTATTGTATGCAATAACGAATTTTGCACGATTTCAAACATTGAATTATGAGATAGATATTTTCGATGAATTGGACATCAAGCTGTCCATACACGAGCATCGAACGAACAGAAAAAGTAGAGGTCTCGACTAGAAAAAAAACTCAGGCCTTTGCATCTTTACTAGATAATTTATACAGCGCCAGGAGGCAATCTTTGCCTACACTTAACGGGACATTGTAGTGCCTGGGACATTGTTTTAGATGGAATAGGCTTGACTCGAACCGCGTAGTAAAAAGTGAAGTTTTATTGAAAGCAATTCCGCTTATTTTCTATTGGGTTTTTCAGCTCTGAGGCCCTACCATCAGTTTACTGTAGTATTGATACTATCCTCGATACCGAGTCAAGTATCGCAAAATATATGAGAATCCAGCGCAGCGCCGCCCCCGGTAACTTGCATGAACTAATAATTTCATACATTTGAAATACTTGACTCGTTAGCGAGGATAGTTAACTATACAACTCGAAAACTCATGGTAGGGCTACTGAACAAAATAGAGTGCTTAAAGACCGACTACCAATCATTTTCAATTTAAAACCCTCTTTTTCAATACGATTTCAATATTTTTCAAAGCAAAATAATCAAATAACTACCCAACTAATCGCGTTACGTAAACTGATTCACGTAGTCTACGTAGAATAACGTAGTGGTGTAGGCTGAAATAATGCAGTAGTATCTGATCAATTCGATCAGATACTAGAAGATTGGATAATATTGTATTGTTTTATTTAATACTCACCCTCAAGTAAATATATTTTTCATCCAATATTCTAGTCTGAGCCCGTAAATGTAATCTTTATATTCTATTTGTTTCTTATGGAATAATATAGGTAAGTAAATCAAATTTATTAATAGGTTATAAGTTCTAAGACGTTTAATTTAAATTAACACACTTAATAGTTTTGTATATTGTACGTAATAAATAAATAAATATTCTTGGAAATTCCACACAATGATGACTGTTAAACTACATAGATATTTTTTCGTAAATACATACTCGTACAATACACCCAAACTCGAGACAAATATTTGCAGATCATGCAAACAACAGTTATGAAGTGTGACGTAAAGTGAATTTGGTGAATCCGATCCAGTCCCTCGCCCCATGCCAGAATAGAGCTACAAATCGCGGGTTCCGCCCAAGATGAGTGAAAATTAACATAAATTACGACTCCAGGCAATTCAGACCAAGTTAAGCCGGTGATAAGCATTCCAATTAAGGCGGTGCTTACACAAATTAAAAAACAATTAAGAATCTCCCAGCACGTAATTAAAAACACTAGATAATGCAGGATATAAACAGATAAGTTTTTAAATATAGGGAGAGATTGTTCGGAGGTTTTCTTTATAGATGAGCTTGTTTGTTTTTTTTTGAACCTTTAACAGAATATACCTGGGATGTAATAAAAATCAACGTTAAATACCATTGAAGAGAGACGGTAAACTTTACATCTAACTATCGTTTTTAAAATAGTAGGTATATATTTTTGAAAGAAGTGAATACATTCAAAACATAATCGTGCCAGTCAGACATTCATCATGTTTACAGGAATAGCAGGTTTTTAAATACTAACGGATTTGTTTCTTTAGTTCATCAAAGGCTGTACAATCTCGATCAATTCCCACTGGCCACACATAATTAGCGGAGTCAATACCGCAGGTAAAACAGAGGAAACAGCGCGTGTCCGGAAATGAAACTTTGAACTACCGCCGCCGCACAGAATGGCACACTTTATTTCGTACGGCTTTTGTTTTGCTCTTTTGATGGGTTACTGTTCTCTCTTGGTCTCTCAGCTCAATGACATATTATAAGCTATTCAATGATTAAATCCTCTAACATTTTTGTCGAAACTGGTAGTCACAAGGCTCAATAAAAATATGTATTTATTCTATAACTTGGCTGTCTGCAAGAGATGTACAATGCCAATGATGATGATGATAAAACACATCGAATGTTATGGTATTTTTTATAAATGATACTTACTGTTACATAATTATCATCCTTGCTTAATTTTGTTTATAATTATTAGATCCTGTAGGAACCTTCATATTAAATCGAAGGCTCCACCAGAACTTGCTGATCACAGTGATTTTAGAAAATAAGTAGGTTTTCAAGAAGCTCAGGTTTAAAAAAAAAAAAAAAAAAACTCTTATATTGTCTTGCACTGAAAACCGCTTCATCAGCCATAGTGCTGCTAAAGCACATGGTGAGGGGTTGCCTTATTATCCAGTCGATTGTAAATATTTATGATTCTTGATCTATGTTAATATGTGTGTTTATGGAAAACAAAACTTATTTCTATTCTATTCTAAAGTTGTCCAATATCTTACATTATTCAATTAATAACAATCAATGGATCTTTAATTTCCTTTCAAGTTTAGAATATCGAGTGGTTCAAGTTAGACTAACTTTTTAATTCGTTTTCGTTAAAGACATGCCTACAATTATAACTTTGAAAAGCTTCAATTTGTTGGGAAGCGAACGAATGACCAGTTACTACCAGTTATTAGTTTAATTTAGTATTACATACCATGATTTTGACCAATTTTGCCTCTATTGTCTCTGCTAAGGTTTAATAATATTCATAATATCTACCCAGAAACTAATACAGCATAAGCTAACAAAGTATTCTAACAACGCCAAACTAGTTTAAAGTAACTAAAGATTTCTCCAAAACAGTCCTATTGGAAGTTGAACTAGGGTCTGAACCAACAACAAAGTTAGCGAGGGTTTATATAAATCTACTGCAGCGATCGAAGTATTGGTTATCGTTATCTCACCTAGATTAAGGGCAGCGCTTCCGGGTCCAACGCTCCTTTGATTAAGGGTTTAAGTTACTTAACTTACTGCCAAAAATCTTTAATAAGTTTAAAATGTTTAATATTGGGCTACATTAAGTATAATTTTAGGCCTTTGCATCTTTGCTAAATGATTTAAACAATGTCAGGAGGTTATCATTGAGCGCATTTAACGAAATATTATAGTGTCTGGGCACAGAATAAAGATGGTCTGGGAAGCTGGGACGTTATTGGGATGGAATAAGCTTGCCCAGTACCTAAACCATCCTCTCAGCTTAACCGGCCATATCCACATGAACGATGGTCAATACGTGTCGCTGAGCATAGGGTTTGGCTGAAAAGGAATTAGATACTTATCTAGATTGGGTATATAATGCAGATCTGCTGCTATTACAAAAAACGTAACTCAGGAAGCACATCAAGCTCATAACACAGCTTTTGAAGTGAGTGGTAATTAATGTGCAGTGTGCCCCTCGTGGACAAGCCGTCAAGTTCCCGTGCTAGTGGGAACCGGCCCGTATTATTATTTCTAAAACCATGTACCTAAGGGTAGTTCCACAAATGCCTTCGCTTTTCGCTGTTGGTACCTCCAACTTAGTCTTCTCGCGATCAGTCAAAACGATGTGTAAACTCAACGTATCGACAACCGTTTGGCTCTTGTTTCGACGAACAAGTAATTTGTGTGTTAAGTAGCCGGGTAAAGTGTACCTACATAAAGACAATGCTAATAATAGACTTTAATTATTAAATAACTTATGTTACCTATGATTATTTTTTAAATGTTGTATTTAACTAAAAATAGTGTACGTTATCACAAAGGGCGTGGCGCGACTATATCAGCGGGCTCTATCGAGGGGCGGCAGCGTTGAGCGCTTTGCGGAAATGGGCGGTTTTGTTACACTTTATTTTACTGTGGCAACACACGCAACCTAATATTTTAATCCTACAAAATTAAGGTGAGTTTACCCGTTTAGTAAAAATTAGAAATTATATTCGATGACGATACGTTACGAACAGAAGTGTCAAATCAAAGTTAACGATGATAGAAAGCGAAGGACAAGGTTTTTACTTGGATGAAAGTCCTAGCGATTTATATTGGTGGAAAAAAAGTCATACATAATGGGCTTGTCATGTCACTTACTTGTACAAAATGTGGCAATGTACTGACTAAATACCTACGTGTTTGATTGAACTCTCCTTACACAACTTCATAGAACTATAAAATACTTATTTATAGGTGATTTATTTAATTTTATTTTAAGTTTCAAAAAGTATTAAATTGAAAAGATCACGCATGCTTTTTTAAAAATTCATCATTCTAATATAATTTGGTTAAAGTACAACGCGGTGAGGCGTAGGTAGGCAAATTATCGTCCTTTTTTTATTATTAAAAAAATAATTTCAAAATCCTTCTCAAAAGTATTATAACACATAAAAATAATGCATAACGTTCATGAAAATTAAGAATCTAATAACGTATGATCACATTTCGTCTGACTCATTAAGACGGGTTCAATGACACCCCACTCACCACTCTGTTCACCTGTAATGGCTTCGACTGTACGCGAGAGGGTGAATTTTAAATTGTATCTAATTACTGAAACTTGTTCGAGCCCGCTAATGTCATTACTTACGAACTTTTAATGACAATTCTCACCAGCACGTCAACGAGAGCCTAAAATATGTATGATTTGAATGAAAGCTGGATTTTATGGTTCCTTACCAAGTTTTGAGTTCATTTTATTATTGAAAGTTAGTTGTGTTAAGTAACAATGCTTGACACTAAGGATTCCGTTAAAAACGGATAGTTCTATTAAAGGCGGACGTTTTGCGCGGAAAATAAACATAATTACCTAGCTCCTCATTAATCACAAGATCACTTAAAACGCATTTGACTTTGCCTTGCTTGAATCTAAATAAATGGGTGATAAATGCAACTAAGCATGCTGTATTAAAGCGGCGTAGAGACGGCCAGTTCTTTGTTTGAAAACACAATCTCAATACAATCATCTCTCTCGCCCACTCATTCCCCTCACAACCTTTTTTGCTCGGCGTGATATTACGATTCATTTCTTTCACCAACAAACCTCATTAACATTTCACTCTTGATTTAACCTTTTTGTGAGTGTTAAGTAGACGTTTCTTTTCGCTACACCAATTTAACTTTGGCCAAAGAACTGTGAAAGTTAGGAGAGCGATTGTCGTGAGCTAGGGTGCTTCAAACGCAGATTCCCGCGTCTGAGAATATGTGGCTGATATATTATGGACGTAATTACTGACGTTATCTTGCGGTGTTACCTTTTTAGCATCGTTTACATAAGCGATAATACATTACATAGGCGAACAAATGTGGACCAAATTGGTGACATTTTGCAGAAAGGCCAGGTCAGAAGTACCATAAACCGGCGAGCATGTATGAAGAATGTAATGAGAGTGAGTGAGGCGAAAGAGGTATGTCAGGATCGTAGCAAGTGGAGATCCGTGGTCTCTGCCTACCCCCATGGGAAAGAGGCGTGATTTTATGTATGTATGTATGTATGTATGTAATTACTGACGTTGCGGTGATACATTTTTAGAGTCGTTTACAAAAGCTTCTATTCTCTAAATATTGGAATCTCTACTGTTGATGATGAGTGTCGAAGGTAATAAAATCAGGGTTACTTATTCTCACACAGAAAATGGAAAATGACAGAACCTAAAATTGTCTTGAAAAAATATCCTGATCTATACTAATCTATACTAATATAATAAAGATGTAATGTTGGTTTTATTGTATGGGCAGGTCTTTCCACGCCGCGCGTTTTTGTCAGCGCGATCTAGAATCGGGTCACTTTTACTAGCGCCATCTAGTAGGGTATATTTTGTCTCGGTAGCATTATTAGTACACCCGTGCAAAGCCGGGACGTACTGCTAGTCTTTAATAAAGAGTATCTGTCGATTTTAGCATATTATTTGTAATTTCAGACCTTGAAGATGTGAAAGTAAATGTAATTTGATTAAAATCACTGAACCTTAGCTTGGGACCAATTCTCATTACGTTGTGCGTAGCTCCACTCCACATTGAAGCCAATTTGAATCTTTAGTACAGAGAACTAAGTATAATTTTTCTGTAGTAACCACTCTATTATCATTGAATTCAGCCATTGTATATCATAAATGAGTTAGACGTTTAAGATTGCAGGTTTAAGAACTATTGTTTGTTTTACTTTCTCCGTCGTGTACTAAGTAGTTACTAGTTCTTTTATTCCGTATACGCAAATTGATAAGAAAATTAATGAACACATTTTGAAGTACCTACCTATAATCTCACTTCCGAAGAAAAAGTCGAAGATAGTCACTCAAATTCATTAAAACCTGAATAAGTCCTAAGAAATTAAAATAAATAAAAAGACGTGTGGCCCTCGGGGACTGCCGCGGCAAAGCTATTGCATGCCACCTAGAGGCGAGTTACTGAACTAAAGCGACAGCGTTAGGTTTTTTCGTTACGGAATTTCTGAATTCGGTCTCCACGCTCAAGGCCGGCGATAGAAGCTATGCAATAGCTTAAAACTCTGTTTGGTGCCTAGACTCCTAGAGATACTAGATTTATTTCCTGTGATCTATTTTCTTAATTCTAATTAGTCTAGCTTCAGGGGGTCTGTATCAAACAGAGTACTGGGTAAAGACTCCTATATTTTCATCTATCTTTGTCACTATCAGTAAAGACACTAAGATCTCATCACTCCTGTTTCCACATCCAAGTCTTCCATTGTTCTACAGTAAATTATTCATTCCAACACAATCTTTGGTCTCAAAGATGTTCCTTTACATTCATTAAATCATTTTCGTAGAATCACAGAACTCTATCTATTTTCGGCACTGAGTTCTGTAAAGTCTAAAATATCAATTATAAGTACTTAATTAATTTTCGTAAGGGTTATTTAGTTATTAATTGTGAAATACAGCTTTAACTTATAGTAAATAAAACTGATATTAAAATTTTCGTAAATTATTTGTAATTTGAAACAATGTATCTAATAGCTTGTCAAGTGGCACTTATACACACAACAAACTAAGCTCGCATGTTAAGTGAAAGCATTTAAACAATTACTTAAGCAGCTAACAAGTTATGAGTACGATAACACTTGAGTTGTAGCGACGTATGGCTAAGTTACTTAGCATAGGTGAGGCGAGGTTACAATACTAGCGTTTATCTATTTATTATTGGTAAATTTTATTGTGAAGTACGAGTATATCAATTTTTTTTTTAAGTAAAAATAGACGTCTGATTCCAGTGTCCACTGGAGGACTGAAAACCCATAATTAAATTAATTTCAAAATTATAACTAATGATTTACTAAATGAATATAATAAAGAGCAATGTCACGGTAATGATTTATTTTTTATAATCTCTAACCAAAATATTATTAGTTAAGTATATTTTGGTATTTTGTATGAACTCGACTCATTCTACCCACATTGGACCACACTAGCTCTCAATAGAAACGAGTGGAAGGAAGGGAGGCCTTTGCCCTGCAGTGGGACGCTATAGGCTCGTAATAATAATAATAATATTACCGGGGGCTACCTTTGGATGCATTTCTTGTATTATCCAGGGTAGTCACCGGAACGTGTCTCCATCACTATAACATCAAGATTGTCAAATGGCCTCTGCATGTTGGCTTCGGCCCCATGCATGCTTACCAAAGGTCCGGGACTCCCGTGAGGTGAAACCTTGACATACATAATAATATTTTGGTACCTATTTGTGTTTGTCTGTCGAATTGAATCGCTTTGTTTCGCGCCACACACAGACAGCAACTATCAAAACTAATTACTAAAATCTTAATGGCAATATTCGCAAGTACCAAGGGCAAACAAAAGATAAATTTGATTTATTTATCCCCCAGATAACTTAGATAAAACGTGATTTATAGTAGGCATTCGGATAATGTGCTTACTAGATGAATCTATTTTATAACACTTTCATAAGAAATTACTTTTGTTTGTTTTAATTTATTGCTTGTTAATACGAAAATACATTTTATATTTGTTTGTTAATACCTGCTGTTACCGTTAGCTCAAATTGTTTAATTGTTAGGCCTATTCTCATATTTGCTCGTCACTACGCCCTGTCTGGAAAACATTACCTACATAATGACCTGTACGAATACTGCTTAGTCACATAACAAAAAGACCTACTAAAGACCGAACGGGTTACCTATGTACCTAACTATAAGTACTTCATTTATTGAATCGAGCTAACAGGAGGAAAAATAATCGCACGTTATTGGTCGTCGAAAATAATTTTCTTTCTTGTGATTGGCTAGATTTGACAATTGACAATTGATTTGATAATCTAGCCAATCACGAGAAAGACAATTATGTTCGACGACCAATCACGTGCGCTTATTTTTCTTCCTATTAGCTCGTTTCAATAAATGAAGTATAAATACCTATTTTGTTTTATTCGTTGATTATTGCCTTCTCACTAATTGATTTCACTACATCAGACAATCCAGTAAGAAAGTGCTTAACCTGCTTATGACTTAGCAACAATTTCGACGACCTCTGTGGCGCAGTTGGGCGAACGCCCGGATGAGATGCCGAGGTTACGGGTTCGATCCCCGCTACGGGACAAATGTTTGTATGTTCTGCAGATATTTCGTCCGTGTCTGGGTGTTTTCTATCTATAATGTGTATGTATTTACAAAAAAAATGTATCTATGTATTATATCAGTCATCTGGTTACCATAACACAAGCATTAAATTGCTTACCTTGGGACTAGATGACACTGAGTGGAATGTCCAAGGATATTTATTATTTATATTTAATTTCACCCTATCGAGTACACCGCTATGTTATCTGCTAAGTTCGAGTATATAGTATAGTACTTGTTGGACTTAGGTAAAATGATTTTATTGCTATCTCTCCCAATTTCGCTGAATCACTTTATTGGCCAAGTTTTATCTCCACAAAACATTTTTCCCCAATTCCACGTAACTGAAATGGATTCAAATGGCTTATTGTTTATTAATGGACTTAATAAATCGCTGGTGAATTATAATGGTGTAGTATTGGAACGGAACTCTTAAAAAATGCAATACTTGCTATATCCGGACAAATTAAAAGGGAGATCATAAATAAGAAAGGCATGATTCTATCTTACTTGAATACAGCATAGGATTCCAATTATTATTAAATGCTGATAGTTTGAAAGTAAGTTAGCAAAGTTTTTGGTTATACAAATCAAACCACGTGACTTTTGATACATCTTTTAAAAAGGAAATATAAAATTATTTAAATAGGATCACGACTGTATCCCAGGGAGCGGTAGACATTTCTTTTAGATCTTTATGTAATTCTTTAGATCCTTTAAAGATGTCTAAGGTATGCCCTTTAAATATCATACATAATTATATACATAGAGATACCCAGACTCAGACAATTCGTAAATGATACAAAAATAACTCCACAATAAAACCAGTTAAAGAGTTTTTACTTAAGTATAAATAGTTTACTCAGTTACCTGCTGAGGTAGAAACTTGGCTACTGTATTACAGGAACACAAATTATTCGGTTCACCATTTACCTATCTTGTTTGTTATTTCTGCGTCCGTAGTTTTTCTAGAAATATTAATCCTCTGGTATAAACTGCTTCCATCCGGCGAGTAGAATAACTTCTGAATAGGCGACCGACTCGCGACGGTTCGAATAAAAACTTTCCCTACTTTATAGTTAGAGAGTAGCAACTGAGGGATACATTTTATTTGGACGACCTGAGACCGACACGATATTTGCCAATTTTCAAGAGTTTTATAAAACTTCTTGAGAACATAATAAAAGATTATTTTTAAACTATTGCTATATATTGCTATAGCTTGCCTTGAGCGTGGAGACCGAATCCAGAAATTGCGTGTACCTACCTCAAATCATCATAGTTTACAGACTGTATATAATCCATTCATTTGGATAAATGTGTTGTATGTGTTGTAAACCACTGTTTAGTGAAACTGCTCACCTTAAACCACAGAATCCTACACCCCTGAAGTTTTATTTCGTCAAACACAATGACGAAACCTTAGCACTAGTTGCAGTGACATTATTATTCATGTCTTTAATTTAGTAAAATCAATAACTTAAAAAATATACAGACAGAACGCTTAACGCTTTATATAGAAGTTAGTTATTCTCTTTTAAGGCTGAGTACGTCCCGAGCGGAGAAATGTCGTGTCGTGTCGTGTGGAAGCGTCCGGCGCCGGACGCCGGATCCGGCACTGAGCGCCGCCCGTAGGTATTTCACGGCACACTACATCCGTTTTACTCCGCTCAACCCGGGAATCGCTTTTATTTGAAAGGTTTTCGTGAATATATGAGGATTATGTTCTTTATTTTGGTGACCGCCCCGGATGGGGCAGTTTTATATACGGAAAGGCATGCATTTAAAATCATGAAATGTTTCCAGTACTTACGTGTTATTCTATTGTCTATAATCTCGAATTTACTTATGTTTTCAAGTTCTCCTTATCTTATCTACGTCGACAAAGGACACGTACACGCAATTGTTATTATTAAGTGTTGCTGTAAATACTAGTCTAAAAAGCTAACAGAAACTATTCAGATGTGACCATCGATCCATCTAACCTATCCATCTAAAATGTTATTTGTAACGCAACAACACGATTGTAACTAACCAGTCCGGCCACAGCGTACGGCTGAGCCGACAAGCCGCCAAATGCCAATACGAATAAATCTAGATCCGTCGCATCGCGCGTGCCGTGCGTTGTCTAACTCAGGCCCTAACACCAGTTTAAAAAACACAGTACAGTTACTGTAGTACTGGTGCTCTCGATACCGAGTTAAGTATCACTAAATGTATGAGAATCCAGCGCAGCGCCGCCCCCGGTAACTTGCATGAACTAATATTTTCATGCATTTGATACTGGGCCCGTTAGCGAGGACAGCTAACTATACAACTCGAAAATTGATGGTAGGGCTACAGGTCTCGCCTCGCTTGCCACGGATTTAAGCTATTAAACTATGTTTGTGGGAAAGCAGACGCGAAAGCAGACAGAAATTTTATTGCAAGATACCTTAAATTGCTGTCAGTCGGGCATGTATATTTTTATCGACAAAAATTACGACTATTGGCTTCCGTATACGAGTATAATAGACGAATTTGAAATTCAACAGTTTCAGCAGACTCAAGTTAAATAAGTGTTCATAGTATAATATAAAAATATGGAATAACAATAATCTATACGCAAGAAGTGTTAGGCTATGTGGTAGGTGATCATCTCAAGGACGTTTGAAGCTTACGCAAACTGAATTGAACTTTATTGCGTCACAGCAAGAGTCGTTATTTCTTTAATTTTGTTCGGGAAGTGAGCCTTCTGTTCCATCTTTATTCTGTGCTATTATATTCTAAGTACCTGGATTGTGCACTAACTGTACCTGGATACATTACTATTCGCCACTGTAACCTACATTCAGTCCATTCGACTATGCATGCTATTACTCCCATTATAACACCAAAACAATGTAAGCAACAAACATATCTCATATTGGGAAATGAAAGACCCATTAAAATAAGAAATAGGACCCACACGCAAGTCATGGGAACCGCGTAAAATAAAATTTACCCGCCAAAATTACAAAACCAATGTACTCATTTTCACATTTGTTTTTATTTGTACAGGAATAAAGTTGCTTGTTTGCTGACTTTAAGGCAACAGTATCCATTTCAAACAATATGTTAAATTAATGTATTTTTAGTAAGGTATTTTAATCATGATCGTTGAAAAAGTTTTATATAATATAGGTAAGTTGATAGTCCGATGTTTCTATAATTACGTTTCAGAGATAAATTAAATTAAAATAAAACTCTGAATAATGTTGATCATCTGTATTAGCTCAAACATCAGACGAGCATGTAAACCTGAAAATATAAAATATTCTTAAGCTTATCCTGCTATAAAATATGAATGTGAGAGTACTCGGATGTTTTGCTTCAATCCTATTATTCCAGCTGATTGTCACGCAATGGGAAAATGGAACAGATAGAGCTGGCAACTTATTAAATAAAATCAATAAATAAATAAATATCCTTGGACATTCCACCCAGCGTCATCTGGTCCTAAGCTAAGCAACTGAATGCTTGTGTTATATCAGAAACAAACAAAAAATTCCTACACTACTTAAAAACTAATTTAATAAAAATGAACTCTGTATTCTAACCTAGTATCACCTAAAGATAGAATACAGAGTTCAGGTCACCGGCCGCAGGTAGGGTGCCCAAAAGGCTGGCAGCGTTACCTCGTTGAATGGCTAAACTTATCCTTTGTCCGAGGTAAGCACCAGCCCTTTGGTCATTGGTTTCGTCTATGAGCCTCTTTGCAATTTCCCGGTAAAGAAGCCACGCCTCTGGGCCCCACGAACCAAGCGTTTCTACGCCAAAAGGCAGAAATATGTAACCATCTCCAATGGATGCATATTTCCGCCTTTTCAAGCTTTCTGCTGCAGCCGCCGCCGCACCCGCGACCCTGGATGTCGCCGATAAATGAGAGCTCGCCAGTGTGTCCACGCAGGTGGCATCCCACACCAACGGTCTCCCACGGCTCCAAGGAATCAAAGACATACCGTCAGGCCGCTTACCATCATCACGTGCGATACCGTTCGGCTCTAAAATGGCCGGCACGTTGATGGTGGCGAGGGCTCGACGGATTATGTCATTGAGGCTGGCATGGCGGGAAAGGCGGCCTGCACAGCGCCGACAGGAGAGGCCGTGATGGCCTTGACGGTCGACTGCGCTACCACAGTGGCACTGATGGGGCTCGTTGGTCGTGGCTCCAATACGCAGGCTTATGGCTAAAGAAAACGTTATATTGTCCAAAAGGGTTCCTAAATTTACGGATGGTAAGGCTTGGAGCCAGAAACCAGATTCTCTAGTTCCAGAGGCAATTAGACGAGCTTTGTCAGTCAGATTTGCAGCAGAGTCCAAAAGATCTTGCTGCAACTTCTTACAGACAGGCTCGTCCCAATGCCTCTGTAGGTGTAGTTTTTCTGGAATCGATTCGGCTGGACAAACCATAGTCCATGCATTCTTGGCCTCCTCCATAGCATTAATTTTAATATTACCCAAAGAAGATAAATGCTTGTGTTATGGTAACCAGATGACTGATATAATACATATATACTTTTTTTTTGTACATACATATGTACATATAATAGATAGAAAACACCCAGACACGGAACAAATATCTGCAGAACATACCATTTGTCCCGTAGCGGGGATCGAACCCGCAACCCTCGCGTCTCAGCCGGGCGTTCTCCCAACTGCGCCACAGAGGTCGTCAAAATTGTGTTTATTGTTATCTAATCATGGTAAGAATTAAATTGTTATCCACCTATGTACAGAAAACTGGTTATTTGTGGCACTAACAGCAATGTTTGTCCGCTGAGCCGCCGTAAAGCCTATCAGTTAGCTTCTAACATCCCGATTGACAGCTACAGCCGCGCTCAATACATGGGATTAGGTGGAACTATTCACATTGGTTCCGCTTAAATACAAAGGCTTTGTTGCAATATTTAAACCTAGATAAAAATATTTATGGGCTTTTTGAAAAGAGGATAACAAACGGCTGTACTGTCAAGAAACTACAGAAGAAACTCAAACCTTCTTCATTTAATACTAGCAGCACGTCCCGGCTTTGCACGGGAGTACAATGTAACTACCGGGATAAAATAGCTTGTAACCATCCCAACAGTATACCTATTATACACATCGGTGAAAGAATTTTTGAAATCGGCTGAGTAGTTTCGGAGATTACCCCCGTCATACAAACAAACAAACAAAACATTTGTACCTCTTTTTATATTAGTATAGACGATTATAATATAGACCAGTTTGAAATGTCAAAGACCCTAAATGTTTTGTAGGCAGTGAGTTGCATACATCTTGCAGAAGTTAATATCATTCCGTAGGTTACAAATCCAGAGACCCCTACACGGTATTTTCCTCCCCAAGTAAAGAGCTTTTGTAAATATTTTATGAAATGTACAATGTGGTCTTATAACTAAAAAAGAGAATTCGTACGTGACAGGTCGCTAGTTATTTATTCATATGATAAATTTGAACAGGCGAGTTCTTTTGTAGATTTTGCGTAGAGGTTACTACGAAATTGTAGCGTGTCTACGACGTCTACGTTCGTTCATATAACTCCGAAGATCCTTGTCAGATCCAAAACCTTTCTTTTATGGGACAAAACAAACATTCCTTAATAAAATCAGTCTCCTATTAACGGAATAATCGGCCACATTACACAAAAATTAAATAAATTTGAACCTTTTAGAAGTTTCAAGTCGGTAAAAATGGCACGGTAAAATATGAAATGTTTTTCAAAAACACGTAAATCTATAATGCAATATTATTGTTAAAGTTCAATGTCTTCAACGAAGTTTGAAAATCAATATAAAATTTATTGTATTCAGTGATCCTTCACTTTATTTGGCTTTGACAAACACAGCGCAGTTGAAATTTAATGTTGTACTAAATAAAGTTTGTTGTGGTTTTATGAATTCAATACTATTTCAGTTTAATCAAATAAAATGTAGAAACTAGATAGCATTAGATATAGTTTTTTTATTCACTTAATAAATGCTGATTCTCTTTAATTTCCACTTTGATGGCAAGCTGGTTCAAATATTACCAGATTTTCTTATTTTGTGTTTCATGTTGTTTAGCGAAATAAAAATCGCTTATTTTTAAATCTGTTTTTTTAGGAACCTGTCGTGTCCCACTGGGCAAAGGTCTCACCCAAAATCTTCCACTGACTCCTATCCTTGGCGATCTCCCACCACTCTAATTAATCAACAAAAAAAATCTGAATTAATCAACAAATTTAAATAAATTTATATTTTGAAATCGCATTGTTGAAATTAATCCAATTATGAAAGTGTTTGATCTTTGTAATTAACTTTGATATTGAGATCTTTTCAATAGTAATGGTTCACGGTTATTTTAATTAAATTAAAGCCACTAAGGATTTAAATAGTAGTTTATAAAAAAATAAGTAATTAAGTAGTAAGATAGGTATTTAAATAGTAGGTACTAGTATAGTACACCCAATTGTACCGACATGTTAAACTTTGATAATAATGTTAGAATTGAAAATAATTTTAGAAATAAACAAAAAATATATAATCTAAACCCCAAACCTCTACACGCCTCAAATAAACTTTCCTTAAATGTAAAGTTTGGATCATATTATTCAGGGATCCGAAGTTAGTCTAAATCCCTTGTAAAAGGCCTCAACTTGGGTACGATATACGCCACGATGGGTTGTTATAATTTGATATCTAAAAATATCTGATCTCTCCAGTGAATACGATGTGCGTAACTTAGTTTACTGTATCATTATAAATTAAAACACTTTTTAAACTATCGCGACTTGGAAACATACTTATAAATATTATCGCGTTATCAAATTATTTTATTTACCTCGACGTTTTCATGACGTTACAGTCACCGTAGTCTCTTGCTTTAGACATAACTTTAAATTATCAAAGAACCAGTGTTCTACATTATGTATCATGACTTAGTTTAATATTTTTTAAATGTCCATGATTTTATTCATAACATTGTACATTTTATTCTGTGGTGCCTAAATAAATAATTATTATATCTTATATGATATTCTCCGATTTATTTTTAACGCAGTCGGCCGCGAAGACGCATAAAAGTAACTCATTATGAATTAATTCAGGGGGTTTTGCGCCCCTCGTTCGACCTGAGTCATGGCTGCGAGTGCGGATGTAAGAAAAACAGATGCGGTTTGTGTGCATTCAAAACCACACTAATCGTTTGAAATGCACCTCAGACAACCACTGAAATTAAGTTAACAAACCTACTTATATAATTACCCCCTTTATGCATAAGGGGGTAATTATATAATTCGACCAGTAAACCTATTTTAACTAAAACCGACATTAATACCGATAAATAATAATATATGCATATTGATGCATAAGGGGGTAAGTATGTAGTTCCGTTATTGTCAATGTTCACATTTGCCTTAGACCAAACAAGGCTTAGACCTTAGAATATGGCACATTGATTATATTATATAAATAAATATCCTGGCACATTTCACACAGCGTCATCTAGCCCCAAGCTAAGTAACTTAATGCTTGTGTTATGGTAACCAGATGACTAACACTAAATGATTGATAATAACAAATAATAAAGAACAATGATGAAGAAATAATTCCGAAATATGAAAAATCTAAAGCTATTACAGTACAAGTCCACACTTCCCAAATTCGCGGCGAGAAGGCACCAGGGTACCAGGAAGCTGCCCTTTTAGATAAGACCTCATCTCCATACTGAGTGGAGGATTTTTACGTGAGGAGCAATGAAACCGCGTAATTTGGGAAAAAAACTGACGAAGTCCTTGTACGCGGGATGTAAGGTAGACAGTTGTAGGACGGGGCGGAGTGGTAGCTAAGATTTTATTGCGAACAAGCGAGGATTTGATTTAAAGAAACAATGAAAAAAAGTTTCCCATGAAAGGGTCGATAATACTTTAAGTCTTTTCAAATGTCTAAGGAAGAATATTTTAGTACTTACATGACCACATATTTTATTTTTACTTTCACATCAGTAATATTATTTCTTATGTTGTAAATAAGTAAGGGTTAAGTACATTAAACATAACCTTTTCCCACTAGTAAAAAAATAGTATTAACAATTTCAAAACGTAAAATATCAGTTTAACAAAAATAACTTTTATCACTACTATTCTAAGCTTTACCTAGATTTCTAGTAACCAAAACAAACTAAGCTAGTTCATCTCGGCTGAATAAATGAGAGATCGCAGGCGGAGTCGCGGGCGGTAATTAGCTCTATGAATACAAAACAAGCGGTTGTTCTTCACTTGCTTTATTATTAAATCGTGTTTGTCGCGAGCCCTGGTTTAGGGGTTGTGCTACTGGATGAATTATTTACTGTGTCACGGCGGAACTCTGGTCATTTCACCGTCTGCGCTATTCTATTTTGCGCCGCGGATTTCTAAAGTCACACTGTTTAGTTGCATATTGACACATAATTAATAGTCCTTTCAAAATTGGCTCAAGAGTCAACTGTCATTCCGTGACTGCGTCGTAAGTTATTCAAGGTTATTATGTCAGCTGAGAGGTTTTAGGAGTTGTGCAAGCCTATTCTATTTCAACAATGTCCCAGGCACTACAGTGTCCCGTTGAGTGTAGGCAAAGATTGCCTCATGACGCTGTATAAATCATCTAGTAACGATGCAAAGGCCTGTGTTTTTTTATGTCAGAAAAACTGTTTTTTTTTTGTTTTCGTTTGTAGAGTAGGGCACATGATACCTAAGGCTGAAAACCCCCATATTTTGATAATGTCCAATCTGTCCCTGATCAAGTTGATATTCCTACATCAACCAGAAAAGTGTAAATTCAAACAGCTACAGGAATTTCCCTAAACAATAGCTATGAACACCAAACACTTGACCAAATGACTTGAGCTCTCGATCCAGATGTCGTAAAGCAACATACTTAGACCAGACACCTTAAATAGGTCTTAGGATCATAAATCCCAGAAAACAATAACACTGTGTTATTATAATATTACACTTTATGGTCACTGTAACTGATCCGATACGTTGAGGTAAATAATGATACGCCATTCAAGTCCAAGACCCGATAATATTTCATAAAAACACAGTTTTATGAAATATTGTTTTATAAAAATAATTAAATTTTAAGTTTAAGAATGCTTGAAGAATCATTGTACGATAATTTTAACTTAACGCTAATAATGTTGAAAAAATATGAAAAATGCCTCAACCTTTTTAAATTATTTATGTTTGACGTTTGAAAATCGCTCATGAATATTTGTTTTCACATGAAAATTGTTTCATCTCTGGTAGCACAAAGCCATAACGTTCTATAAAATAAATAAAAGTGAGCGACTATATAATTTATTCAGATCTTTAAGCAATTTGGACCTGGATCCACAGAATAAATAATTAACTAGTAGTTCTATCAAGCGCCTTGAAGTTACGCCACGAGCTCTTTATAAAAAGTAGAAAATGTGCTATAAAAATCAACATACATACTGTTATTTTTTCGTGTCTGATTGAACCTGCTGACGCTAAAGTTTCCATAGCTTTTTCATTACCACGCTAGTCATTTTAGGGATCCTTATCTAAAAGTAATAAGCGATCCGGGACCACGGGACCGTAAACGGCTGACGTCACAAAGATATAATAACCCGTTTTGCATAATATTAATGTCTATTACACTACTAGTTTAAACTTTTATGAGTTCTGTTTAATCACGGGTTAACTTAACCGGTAAATGGTGAACTTTATCCTGTCCGTTTATGGGTTTCCTTTATTATGTGGAGTTATGATACAGCCATAGTAAAGATTAGATTGAGTGAGTGAGACTAAACAATTTTTAACTTGTTTGAAACCTTTTTTTAATTTTATTAGAATGGGCCCTAGAGGGAAGTTATTTGATATTCTCAAGAGATATTGGCCCAATTTGTGGTGCGTGGTATTATAAATATCTCATTAAAAATATAATTAAATTAAACTTTAAAAGCCAATGCACAAAATGTTTAGTTGTTTTTAACATTTATCACAAATTTGTATCAAAAAGAAATTTCCCGGTTGAAATGTGCAACTGATTTATTGGTTACTAACTTAATTATTAACAAAATATTATATTTCAAAACCTCATTTTGTTTGTTTTTGTAACTAAACAATAAATTAATATAATACCGCCGGCTATACGAGTACACGCCGTGTTTGATTTCTACAAACAAACCCACATACAAACATGAAGGATGTTTAATTGTCGACAAACTTTAAGCTAATAATCTTGTTTGTTTGAACAAGTAATATAGCAAGTATTCAATAGTATACATAATAATTAATTATTGAATAATGTGTACACTATTAAACTCCAGCCTCTTAGAGCGGTTTCACATTATCCGATCCGATATCGGTGTCGGACGCCGATCCGATATCGGGGTAAGTAAAATGTATGAAATATGTACCTGTCTTTCATATTGTGCGGCCCGATATCGGATATAGGAGCCGGCATTTTTCAAACATTTTACCTATCCCGATATCGGATCGGCGTCCGACACCGATATCGGATCGGATAATGTGAAACCGCTCTAACGATTTTCCAAGTATAGGTAAGTACTTTTTGACGCCTTCAAGAGGTTTATCTCAGAAGATTAATCTTTGTGCTTTACGTAACGTTACATTACTAATTATATTGGATGCGAAAGTTTGTAATAATGGATATATCTTATCTTGTACCTTCGTTACTCTTTCGCGCTAAATCGCTAGACAGATTTAAATGAAACTTGGTACCAGTATTGATTATGTTGTAGAATAACACATATACTTTTGACCCCTATATTCTCACGGGAAAGGGAACCATTCACCGTAAGGCGCAGTTAGTAAATGATAATCAAAAGAAAAATATAAATTCGTAGCATGTTTCGATACGCACTTTTTTTCTTATTCTCATTACCAATTTCTATTACGACCAAAACGATAGATAAAAATGTATAAAACATGCATTTTACACAAATAGCATAAAATACAGCAGAAGTCAAAGGAATCTGATGTATATGTATTTCCTTTCTTTGAGCATAAAACACCCTGTATTCTTGTGTGAAACAAACATTTGAGGCAACATTTCATTCTCTTACATTTATTAACAACAAGTGACTTTGCATAGAGCCGCGTAATAACTGGCTCACCGCGGCTTTAGCCCTTTTGAAGGGCTTATTGGGACGTCGTAGATGTCCGCTTCGCACTTCAGACAAGGGAGGTAGACCAGTTCTGTACTTTAATCAAACTAACCCCATTTTCCTAAAAGTAAGTACTATTTGTCAACTAAACAAGACAATTATGTTTTTTTTGGCATTCATTGTAATAATTTTGTTATTTTGTGTGGTTTTTGTTTTTTTTTTATTTACTAACCATAATGATTTGGAAGCGATCTGTGACTACAATAGATCGCTTCAATTGTGTAAACAATGATTTTATTTTATTTTATTTGAATGTTGATTTAGAAAATGTTTTTCATGTCTTATTTCAATGAACAAGCAACAGCTTTAACTTTTCTAAACACGTTACAAAACGAGCTTCCTAATTTCCTGTTTTCAGATCGATCGATAAAAGTACTGTCAGTAGTTTTTCAACACAAAATTTTAGTGACCGTTTGAATGGCACATTTGACCTCACTTAGCTGTGTGAACGGGGCATTAGGTCGGGCTCATTTCACGCGAAAACGATTACATAATATCGACGCCTCCCGTGGAGATTGCGACGTGCTGACTCCGAGTCAATACTTCAATTGCTTGTTTGTACATACATTTCCGTTTATTAGAGAACATGGAACGAACATTAGGAGTTAAGATGCTGGATGATAGAGTGGAGTGGAAAGGTTATTCTTTTCATCTCGTAATGTGGGATAAATGCAAGGATATGATGTTAATGTTCAAATTGCGCTTTTTGCAAGAACAGGAGACTATCAGGACTCAGGATACGATTACGTCCTGAGTCCTGAGAGAGACCTATGCCCTGTAATATTTTGGAAATATTGAGACGTGCTGGTGGTCTTGCCAAGCTCCGCAACCTTCTGAAAACCAAGAGAGTTTCACAAATGAGTAGACAGACACTAGAAACTCTAATAATAATACAGAAAGTCAGATTTATCAAAACTCAGAGTTATCTATTAGAATCAAATGGCTAGTTCAGGCATTTATAGCGTCAGTAACCAGATTGTACAAGCTAAATTGTACTTTGTTGTATCGCAGTTTCGTGTCGTTATATTGTTGTAATTTGAAAATTGTCAGCTGACTGTCTTAAAATTATTATATAGGTACCTAGTCGTAATTATAGAACCCACTGCTTTGGACTGAAAGTCACTGTAAACCCCACTATACTTCATTTCTTGAATCGAGCTAATAGAAACAAAAATAAACGCACGTGATTGGTCGTCGAAAATAATTGTTTTCTCGTGATTGGCTAGATTGTCAAATCAATTGTCAATTGTCAAATCTAGCCAATACAATGATTTTTGACGACCAATCACGTGGGATTATTATTCTTCCTATTAGCTCGCTTCAACAAATGAAGTATAGGTCAATACAATGCTCCCGACTTCACTTTCTTTTTCCGAAATTTCAAGGTACGCTTCCAGCTCACCCTTAATATTAAAACCTTCCAATGAACTCCAAATAGAAGGTGTTCGATTTTCTTTTATCGTATCATTTTAGGAATTGAATATTTTAAGTCTGGATCTGAACACCTGGGAGCCCTGTCTTTACTGTCTATATTTTCTGCGTGAATTGAATATTATTGAATATATTAAATTAAATTAATATAGCTGTGGTGCTTTTCAAATGTTGATATAATCCTGAAATATTTATTCACGCATCTACAATAAAATATTTAGGTTTTCGTAAATAAATACGAATGTGTGTTCAGTCTTAAATTAATAAATTTTACAATAAATATTACAATCTTCCACCTGCGGCTTTGTTCCCGTAGTACCTAACTGGACAAAAAGTAGCTTACTTAAAATGTTATTCTCGACAAACCAAAATAAATTTGGCGTTTATAATTTTAGTATAATATAAATTTGATGTACTGAATAAATATTTATTTCTGAACTTATTTTTATTTTTACATACTTAATTTATTTTCCGCTCTGTTGTGCAGATCTGGGTTCTGTTTACGATGATATATCCGCACCGCAGAACAGGATTGTACCTTTCTGCTAAGATTTATTTTTCCACCACCTTTTTGTATCCTTTGTTTAACATATAAATGATTGTGTGTAATGTTTTGCCCGTCTGCCGGCCAAAGGTCTCGCCTATACCCACCCTATATATACAACCAACCCTGTATTCCAGAGTCTTTGATCAAAAATCTTTTTGTTTTATTTTTCAAGTAAATACTTACCTTAAAAGCCTTATAAATTTTTGTCTTTGTCTAGGTAATACCTAACTAAAGTGAAATATAATAATAATAATATAATTTTATTTCAGGCAACTAAAGATAAGATAATAATAAGATAATAAGAAATTTATTGCAACACTTATAATTAGGTACATAGAGTAACTTAAAACTATGTTAGTGTACAAGAGTATAAGAGTTGTTGTTGCAAAAGGCCGTCTTATCGACTATGCGATTTCTTCCAGACGGCCTGCTTAAAACTAAGTGGGAACAGTAGATAAGTAAGGTGTTTAATACTTAATCTAAGGCCCATATAATATATACCTTACAGACAATGAGAAATATGATCACGACAATATTTCCAAGGTGGTGTAGACAAAATATTCCAGATCTTTTTTGAGATTTCTAAGGATAGTCAGAGGTATGTTCAAAAACATGTTTATGTCTCCCATGTTTAGCAAAAGTTAACATTCTGTACGTGACAGTAAGTTGCGATCCCTTTGACTTTGCTTTTCAATAAAGTTTAGCCTTAGAAAGCTTCGGCGTTGTTCTTTCATAAACCTATCATGACCTACTGCTGGGAAAAGTATCTTTTTGACTTCCACTCTACTCTTTCTGCTGCTGCAGCTCTCTTTTCCAGCTTGTCAATTTTGTTAAATAAATATCCTTGGACATTGTTACACAGTTTATTGTTCATTATGTCTTGTGTTTTTGTGCTGACTAAACATGTTTCCTATTTTTTCTTTTTCTTCTTTCATGGCAACAGTTTGCCAAATCCATTATAAAAAGTACTTCATTCATTAAGTACATAATGAGGCGTATGAACAGTGAGGCGGACTCGGTGCTTCACATCAAAGCGGAAGTTGGCGTAGTTTCGTCAAGTTTGCTGATTAAAGCGAATACCTACCTACCCCGTGTGAAGCCGACTGGCAGGAACTAGTTTTTGGAAGGAAGCTGAAACAGGGGGTCTACTCTGTACAGCGAAAAACTAAATTTCGGCATCAAATCGCAGGTCAGCTTAAGTTGGTGGAATCTGAATTCGGTAGGTTAACCAAAATATGCTGACCTGCGATGATTGTCACGATGCATCGTTTTCGATTTGTAGAGTAGGAGGGCAGATCCTTTGTACGTTTGTTCAAACTATGTTCGTGCTTTAATGTATCGTTAAATTTAGAGTTTTTATTTACACGACAGAGATAAGCGAGACAAGAGGCTAAGACGGGAAACATATTTCTACATTGCAGGTTTTTATTAAAAAAAAACATTCTGGTGTCACCATGTTTATTTTCATGTCCACCCCTTTATGCTAAATCTTGAATAGTAAAGGCTGTAATCCTGTATCTTTAAACGTAAACATATATGTTAGAAATACGATTGTACGTTCTTTTGACATTCATTTGTGATAGCCAAAACAATATTTGTTTCATACTATCAACTATCGTGAAAATAAACAAATACTTTTCTTAACCAATCATTAGCAAAACCTAATTTACTTTAAGACGTCCCTACTTGTAATCTACAAAAGAAACGGTTCTGGCTAAAATAAGAAGTGCCTACGCAGGGTTCCATCACGAGCCAAGCCGAGGGTTACACCGAATCCAATTAGACAGAGAATAGACGAGCATCAGGGCTTTGATCTTTTGCTCAAGTTATTCACGAGAAACTACCACCGTATTATGATAACCGTCTGAAGCTGTAAGGCCCGTATTCAGAGACTATACTCAAGTGTAAATCGTGTCTCAAGCGGTGATTCATAACTTAGTTTTCCTAGAAAACTGTCAAAAATCGGTGCTTAAACGTAGTATACGTACTCAAGTTTGAGTGAAGTCTCTGAATACGAGCCTAAGTCTTCGATTTTTGAATTGGCCTGAATGTGCGAGCAAAGGTCGTGCCTTCATTCGCGTGTTGGATTTATCCTGATACTTAAAAGTATTTTAATTTTAGGTTTTTTTAAAACGAAAATCTAGTAATGTACGGATAGATTTGAACCCACCTTCGATTTTTCGATCGAAAGTTGATACAAACCACTAGGCCATCGTAAAAAAACGGCTCATTGTAAATTTTCTTTAATATCACATTTTAATTGAATTTTAAATTATTAATTAATCTCATAGACTATTAAACGGTATCTGGTTCTTGAAAACAAACCCTTAAAATAGATAGGTACAGTCACGTCCGTAATTACAATCGTACCTCGCGGATCAAAACTAGCAAATGATTGGCAATGGAAATAAAAGGTACGTGTCTCAGTGAATACAAATAATATGATATGTAATGCATTTCCAGTATCTTATCAGATTATGAATATATTTAATTATGGAAATCTGTTAGAAATTAAAATGAAATATACTTTTGTAATGTGAGCACTAATTACGGATCATGGTATATATCCAGTTCTGAGTGTTTATAATGTTTAAAGCCATACTCACTCGTATTAGTTTAATTATGTTTTATACTTTATACATTACAGTTTTTCGTAAAGTGTAAGCAAGGATTGCCTCCTGACTGTATATATTTTTCTTTCAAAAAATTAAAAAAAAAAAAAAATCTAAGGTGTAGGTCAAAAGCTCATGATGTCAATGTCGATATTGAATGAATGAATGAATGAATGAATGAATGAATGATATTGCTCGTAATATAATTCTAAACTGTCAGCAGTTATGAACACGAGTGTACACAAATATAGTCTGGGTCTAATGAGCCGTGCACTAGGCCGACAGATTCAATGTTGGGCAAACATAAAAATAAAAATGGATGAGGCACAGAACATCTGACAAATATTTAAGACAATACTAACCTACATACTAAACACCTGCTCGTTTATCTTTATTACACAGATAATAAAGATATGCTAAAGATAGCTAAATGCTTGAAACCTTAGTCGTAGATATATCCTTCCTACTATCCTACTTCCTACTAATATTATAAATGTGAAAGTTTGTGAGAATGTTAGTTATTCTTTCACGCAAAAACGGCTGGACCGATTTGGTTGAAATTTGGTATGTAGATAGGTGATACCCTGGATTAACACATATTTTTTATAACGATATTCCCGCGGGAACATGACTTACGCGGGTGAAACCGCTGGGCGCTGCTAGTAAATACATATTTTTTAGTTCTGTGGTATTAGATATTTCTTTGAGATAAGTCAACACTTATTTCTGTCTGAGACCATAGCATTGTCGACGTGTCACTGACTCGGTATACGATACCGTGACTACCTGCAGTTTAGGTACCACTGAACGGCAACACGCCAACTTCACAAAAAACATGTTAAACTTTAAATAACATGTTTCTTGTCTTTATCACGATAAAATGTAGTAATTCATTATTCAAATTATTAATTCAGATTTATTCCTATTTTTCAGATTACGTTAAAAAAAAAATATAGTAGGTAAGTGTGAATATATAAAGTTAAGACTCCATTCTTCAATAGTTATAAAGTTAGCGTACAGTTGACCCAAAACAGAACTAATGGAATAGACACGAAACAGAACAACTGAACAAAAGTTATGACGTCGATACTCCAAACAAACCCAATTCGATTTGGCACCAGACAGTAAGCAAGAGTCCAGCCGCTTTATTCTCCAAATAACCATGTCTTGACGTGGCAAGACACGGCGTGGTCATTTTACATAATGCGATGGATTTCAGAAAACGAAAGCTCGATAACGTGCAATCTATTACCGCGTCATGTTTCGAAAGTCGTTGAGTATCGACATCCAGTGGTATAGTCTCCAAGGCGACCGTACAACGCACTTGCCGATGCTCGCGCGAAGAAATCCCGAATTATTCTGCGTTTTATCTAAACGACTTTATGAAACGCTCAGCCTTTTATTATTTCACATGCGTACCAAAGGGGATAACGTCTTTTAACGCCTAACTTAACTTTATCTTTTAAGCCATTTGAAGAGCGAAAATCCGACTTAAATGTTCCTTGCAAATTGCATGCCGTTAATGCGATGTTTTATTCCCATTTTTCTTGTTTCTTTTTAATTTCAAATCTCATTTTCTGCAAACCCCTTTAGAGTTTGCCGTCTAGGTGCTAAATTGTTTATTAAAAGTTGCGTTTAGTGAATGGTATTACTTGTTTGCATTGTGTTCTAGCGAGAACAGTAATTCTCGCTAGAACACAATGCAAACAGCGGATAACAATGTCTTTCTCTTTCTAGATTTTTTCTGGAACAGATTGTTTTAAATATTTCAGAAGTGAAATCTGCTTTGGATCTTCCTTTCATTGTTCTATTAATTTTCTTTGTTATACTATGCTTTTGTAAAAGACTGTAGGTTTTTGACTAGTTTTTCTATATCATCATCATCTCAAGTGTACCATACTCGACTGCTTATTCTAGAAAGTCAAAAAGTCAAAAGTCTAAATATATTTATTCATTAAAGTCATATTAAAGACCACTTTGACACGTCACGTTCTTAAAACTAGGGGATTCTATTGGCTGTTCCTTCCTGCCTGTAGACTTCTTCGAACCTCTTCTATTAATACCATTTTTGGCTGCCTATATGCAATTTAAGCTGCTATCTTTTTGATGTCATCTTTCCATTTCATCTGAAGTCTCTTACTGGGCTTTTGTTCTTACGTTCTATTCTAACAAAGCTTTGTACCATGAGTCAGATTTACAAAGAACACTATATCTATGAACATAGGAGAAATTTATTTGAACAAACATGCGAGGTGAATGAACCCGTAAGGTACTTCAAGAACAAAAACTTAGTATGAGAGACATGAGTCTACATAGTTTACAAGGCAATACACTTTTGCTTGTGGTTAGCTCTTTGGGAAGTACAGTCAGTTATAGATATGGCAAACAAATTTTAAAATTCTTGACGATAGGTAGGCACGGTTAATATAAACCACAAATTCTCTGAAGATTGTACGGGATGGTCGATAAGTTTGTATTTTTTGAATCGGTGAAGGAAAACATCATGATTGCGGCTAGTAAGATCCAAAAGTACTTACCGCATTAAAAATCAATGTGTTTTTATGACATTTGAAAGCTGCTTTTGTTATTTTTTCACAACAAGAAAGTTATGTGGTCGTTAAATAACAACATTATTTGCTAAAAAGGTAGTTAGTACTTAATTATGTCGATAATTAAATAAAATATTTTCTCTTTCTATATTTCACAGATATTTAAAGGTCTTTGTCGTCGCCCTAGCTAAAGTTAAAGCTAAGTGTACATAGGTGAACCGCACGTTGGTATTCGGGCGCTGGTGTAACCTCGGTCTAAATAAGTTTTCTCTCCGCTCCCTCTCCGGCTATCGACAATTTGTAGATCTAACCATCTACACACGCTAGAACGGCTGCTTTACTTGACACTATATACTTTTTAAACTAAACTCTACTCGTGACCACGGTGACTGTAACGTCATCGAAACGTCGAGGTAAACAAAATGATTTTAATACGCGATTATGTCCCGATAATATTTATGAATAAGTGAGTGTAGAATCATTTTACTACTTACATTATTTTATAAGTTAAAAATCATTTGAGCAAATTATCTAAACATCAGTCATCATCATCATCTCCCTGCCCTTATCCCACTATGTGAGGTCGGCACAACATGACATGTATTCTTATAAATAAATAAATTATCTAAACATCAGTATAATTTAGATTTCATCAACGACAGACCTGATAAGTTGTTTATAGAAAGAAAGAAAGAAAAATATGTTTATTTCGTAGGACCTCAAGGATCGCTCGAAAACGTACAGTCTTAAAAACTAGTTGACTCTATTGCCTGTTCCAAAACAATTCCCTATATATAACAATGATTCAACTGTATCATTTGAGTCTGGTGAAACTTTTCAAGTATTTCACTTACGATGCGTCGTCACGCCATCTACGGGCAGACAAATAAAGTGAATGTTGAAGTTTTAAAGGTACAAAATGTCACTGAACACCCTATATCAATAATTTTATATAATAAGCTCAAGAAGATTGTAACTACACGACATGATTTATGACAAGTCAAACCGAGACGCGTCCGTGGCACGGGTTCAAATTGAAGAAGATAATATTAAACTCGCTTGAAACACGGAGACACGATACATGACATTACAGTAATAGTGAGCTGTTTTTAGTTAAGAATATTTTTGACTAAAAATAAACTTTTATTGATCAAAGCTTTCCCTTCTTTTTAAATAATATTCAAAGCTTTCCCGACAACCTTCGTTAACTACAAATACAAATATTTTATTTCTTTAACTTAATCTATACATTGTGTTCAATCAGTTGAAATCCTCTTTTAAGTAAAAAATATACCTGTATTAGAGGATCTCGCTCTTCCCAAGTTACATTTTTATTAAGTTAAGAAATTAGGTACTATAATGTGAAATTAGTATGTATGCGTGTGTGTAAGTATGTGTATGTGTGTGTATGTGTGTGTGTGTTTGTGTGTGTGTGTGTGTGTGTGTGTGTGTGTGTGTGTGTGTGTGTGTGTATGTGTGTGTGGGTGTGTGTGTGGGTGTCATCACGATACAATCTCCAAAAGTTTTTCTGTTTCCTGATATGATAGCGTAAGTAGCCATTCTATAATTGTCTTTTTGCATTTATGGTTTGATAATACATAGATATTTATAACTATGCCAATATTATGCCAATATAACAAATTGATGACTTTTTTTACACAAATAACATTAACACATTTTAGGTATTCGGATAAAAAGTAGCCTATAATGTTAATCAGCTACTTTCATACAAAATTTCATATTTTAAATGGTTCACCACATAAATGTCTAAAAACCCATGATGTATTAATTTTGTTACACTATACAAATCCAATACAGTCACCTGGCGAGACGAAGTGACGGCAGATGGACCAAGACGTTGACCGAGTGGTGGCCTAGACAAGGCCACCGCAACAGGGGACGTCCACCGGCACGATGGGTAAATGACATCCGTAAGGCAGCAGGTTGCACGTGGCTAAGGCTAGCGCAGGATCGAGGCGAATGGCAGTCGCGAAGGGAGGCCTATGCCCAGCAGTGGGCTGATAAAAAGGGCTGATGATGATGATGATGATGATACAAATCCCGTCGATAATTTCAACATTTATTTTCTAATCAAAATTCCACGATAATCCTCTAAATCTTTATGGCGTTGTCCAATACCCAATTTTGTTTATTTCAATCAATTTGCAAGTTAAGGTTTCCTCAAATGATTTGGAGAAATGTATTTTAGTTCTGTGAGTTTTTTGCGTGGAATTAGTAATCCTTTGAACGAAACGAAAATAAATTGAGTGTTAAAGCTCCATACATTTTCGATTTTTGCAAAACTGCACCGTAAAATAGTTAATGATGTAGTCATGTTTCCAGTTAATTTCGGTCAAAACTATATTCAACAGGTTTTTTTAGATTCAGTACACACCTTTAAAAGAAAAATGTATCAGAAAATGACTAAGCCTATGTACTCTATATATTTTTATTACTTTCAAAGCAAAAACAAAATCTAAAGCAGGTAGTTTCTTTCAAATTTTGAACTTAGTTTCCTAAAACTATTCGCATTTAGCGAAGCTTCAATATCATCGAGAAAATCAAGATTTCCTTACAGATTACGTCCTCCATAAAAGTATTGTTCATCCATACTTGACAGGTTAGACAAGCTTTCCCTCTCTCAGTATTAGCGAGTAGCGGTATGAGTAATGAAGCGGGGACACCAGGAGCCCTAGGTCGGTCGCGTGTGACGCCCACCCCTCCCCTTCTTCTTGCCAGCTACAAAAACATTGGATACATCTATCCACGGAAATTATGGATACATCTAGACACTTAAATACCGACTAGATCAGTAAGCAGTCGCTTCGTTCAGTAATTAGCGAGTTGATGGTAAGGGTAATGAATTGGAGGCACCAGGAATCCTAGGTCAGTCGCGTCTGACGCCCAGACATTCACCTCTTCTTGCTAGTTACAAATGGCAACAGGGCCGCAGGGGCCACTTCTTTCATTTCAGGGTATTAACGTGTTACAGGTATGAGTAGTGGAAATGCCAGGAAACCTCTCTTTGCCAGGTCAATCTTTTGGATATTTCTTGTGGAGTTATACGAGTATGAACAGTGGCTGCCGTCGTAGCAAGTTATAAATTGAACGTGCAATTTTAGAGCGGAAAATAAAAACGAGAATCTTCATCAAAAATTTACCGCGTCATAAACGTTAGGTTTTAAACTTAGGTATATGATTTTTCTCCGAACTCTTCTTGAGTGTAAAGTTTCTATATTTTTACAGTTTTTCAGCTGGTAACACTTCCCTGGATATTCCTATTGGTAACAGCGTCGTAACACCTCAAAGGACACGGTCTGGAAACTATTAACTAAGCGTTATAGAGAGATTCGCCAGATGCTTCATTTTTTTCCTTTCTGGAAACTTTACAAATTGGAGATTTTTGTTAGACGGAGAATTTCTGCACTACTTCGTTATCGTTTTCCGGAAAACTAAGCAAAATGCCACATACATACAAAGCTTGTTAGTTAGTTAGTTCAAGAGCAAACATTGGTGATTTAATAATTTATCTCTCATTAAGTTGTAGTAGGTATTTAAAACCTAAGAGTAATTATTAAAACCAATATTAATCTAAATAGCCTAAGAAAAAAGGTTATGTAAATAGTTATTTTCTGCACGCACATTTAATTATTTCTTCCCTAAGTAAATAAAATACCTCATAAGAGTAGAGGGAAACGCATTTCTTTCTGTGAAAAGCAGAAAAAACTCAAATGAACACGCCGCGCTTAATGTTCCTATTTATAATTACGCTCTGAAAACTTTTCTAAAAGAAACACCGCAATTAATCATCCAGCGCAAAGCAATCTCATTTCAATCAGAAACAGAAAGATACGGTTATAAACTAATACCGATTAACACACCGTGATAATTTTTAATTCAATACGAGTAACGAAATTCTCTTTTGAAAGGATTTTCAGCCTCCCGGGGAGGGTGAAGCGGGGTGCGGGGAGGGGTGGGGAGGGGAAGGGGGGGAAGCAGGGGCGGCGAGGCGACCTCTCCGGCAGTGCGCGTCCGGCGCTCGTCGCGAGAGAGCCCTCCTGCCCCATCCCTGAACCGAACACTACGCGCTCTACCTACAATACCAGACCGTGGTACCGATCTATTTTGTTACCGTGTTTTATGTGTGGTGCTTGTGAGAATTGCCATGTGACAGTGCTGTGGCCGCTAAGGATTCAGCGAACCGCGGTTATTGTAATATAACCTTTGGGAATTACCTGCTAATAGTAAATATTATTTACTACCAAATATATAAACTTTGCAGAAAGAAATAACAATATCAGGTAAGGTTAAGTTTATTTTAATTAGAATCATGTCATAAATAAGGGTCGCACGTGACATTTAATTTTATGTTGGTAACTGTCATCTAAATTAATTAGATGTCAACATTATAGAGCTTTACCTATTTTAACTATTCATAATTAATGATCATTTTGCAATCAAGAAACTATTCAACTAATTACAGGTATTCGTTTCATATATTTTCGTCAATTTTGTATATGTAAGTATCTATAACTTCTTCAAAGCATCGTTACCTAAAGGAAAATGAAAGCTTAGTGAATCCTAATTATTACAGTTACGTATGTCTCTAAGTCAAACGTAGTGTGATTAGAGCTTGTACGAGTACATATATGCTCGACGTTTGTGCATAATCCAATTAGTCAGTGACGTGTATTGGACTAGTAGCACGTCCCGGCTTCACACGGGTGTACTAATGGAGCTACCGGGATAAAGTATAGCCTATAACCTCCCGGACAGTCCATTCTACACACCCGTGAAAGAATTTTTGAAATCGGTCCAGTAGTTTCGGAGATTACCTCCGTCAAACAAACAAACAAATTTTACCTCTTTATAATATTAGTATAGATTACGTCGACTGCTTTAAAACTATCATAACTACGAAGTCTAACCGTCTCAGCGTCGTCGTGCAATTTAAAATATACTTACTTATATCTTGAGCAAGCAGTTCGTTGCATAACTTTTTCACAAAAGAGACTATTAGCACAAAGTATCTAAGGCACTCCTGTACTTGGCTAATGTATTCGGGCCATTGAACTGTTCCATAATAATGGACATTATTTCTTGACGTTGGGCATATAATTTTGAATTAGTTTAGCACCTGCCAAGATTCCTATGTCATTTGTCACTTTTGATAAAAAAGATGTCACTTTTCTACAAATTAAGACAGTCATTAAAAGCAACAAGGTTTAAAAACTGCGGGAATATTTCATAGATAACACAAATATTACTGAAAGTATTGTAAGGAAGGAAAAATTAGGGCGCCGCGCCATCGCCATCATGCGTGACGCTCTCACCATTCCAAATTCAAACTGATTGGCGGCTTTAATAGTCCTTTCTTACTTTTTTATTGGTTATAAGAACTGCAAATGATACTGGCTGGTAAGAACCGTTTCAACCTCGTTGGAGGATTTTGTTTTTCTTTTGTTTCGGTTGATTGGATCGTATTGATTGGTGGAGTTTACGTCAATCGGAATTATCCGGATCTTTGTGAGCTTCATCAGTGTAGTAGAATAATGTTTGCGATTCGATTTATATAATTACAAGTAGGTATATAAATCGAAAAGAAAGATAATATATTCTTACTTTTAGCTCTTATTCTTCAACTTTACTCATGTAGGTATTATCAATACAGACTTAAAACTTATGGCTATATATTTGGTATTTATAAAATACTAACCTCCTTATAAAATGATCCTTATCGAATTTGACATTGATTGTTTGATAATATAATAATCACAAGGACAGTGTAGTATAATAAAAACCTTATTTCAGGCAACAAATTATGTAATGTGTATATAATTTAAAACTAAAACTGAGGTCCACATTAACGTCATGAAAAAAGCAAAGGTAAATTAAATTGCCTTCGTTTGCGGCAATGGATAAATTGTAAAACATAGAAATGCAAAATAAAAGTATATATTCCTTGTTTTGAAGGAAATGAAAATTTGAAAATTTTTGTGATAAATGCCTGATTTGTCTGTAAACCGAAACTACTGTTTATTATATTTACTGTTTATCTCGTACTTCGAAATTAAAGTTTATACCTCAAGGTACTAAACAATGTTACTACTGGCACATAAAACCACAAATCTAAGTTCGTAAAGAGATAAATGTCAGAGTTTCTGTTGATACGATTTACAATAGAAATGTCCTCAATGGACGCTTCGGGTGGTTGCGGCCTTGGTATAAGTTTAGCCATTAACAATACTGCTGTTAGATTGTTTATGGTACAAACTACTACCTACCTACGATCTTCGGGTATCTGTCATTAAATATTCTACCTACCTACTAACTATGTGTTTCAGAAATGCAAGACTTAAAACTTTTTTAGGATTCCTAGTGTATATCTTAGATAATGTTTAACATCCTTCAAAGACGCTATTCAGAGCTAGGTATGTCTAAATCACTTGGTCTAAATATTAATATAATAATACCACATGCTACTTTTGATCCCGGTATTCCCGAAGCAACGGCAACTATTCACTGCCGGGAAACCATGGGGCGCTAGTTTTAAATAACATAAAACATTGAAGTTATCTTAAAGTTTTGTTAATTCACAAATTTATATGAAATTACGGGACTTTATAACGTATTTACCTTATTATTATATTTCCCGACGTTTCGAGTGCGTTACAGCTCTCGTAGTCAGGGGTAGACTGATAAAGTCCCGTAATTGTATATAAATTATGTCTAAAGATCGCGAAAGTTTAAATTGTACTAGTTCACTCACTGTCATAATTTGAAGCCTCTAAACCCAAACACAGATTTTCTTCAGGCTGTTATCCTTCCCCATTTCCGAACCTTGTTAATGTTGTTCCACCAAAAGGGAAAAATCATTTAACTTCGTTTTTGTTATTTTAACAACCGCCATTCCAAAAACTCATCCTTTGTTTACATAGATACTCCAACACTGGCTTTTGCTCGCTTTTAAAGTTAAGTCTCGGAAAAATGAATTATTACCAGTCAGAGTTCAAATTTAGGAGTTTTAGATAGATAGATAGATAGAATAGGACTTTATTGACACAAACACACACACACACACACACACGTTACAACACAAGTTCAAATAAGAGAGAAATAATTAGTTCACAAAAGTTTTCTTAAAAGAAATGGACAATGTGGGAACATAAAGCTAATAAGATCTGAAAGAATGTCTACCGCGTCTTGGGAATACAGTCGTGATCATAATTTATGACTTTATTGCAAATATAAAGACAATATATACAAAAACTAATTAATTTTGATAATTAATCAGCTTCAGGGAGATTTTAAAGGAGATTTTGACACTGATTTTTTCGAATGTTCTCTGAAAACTCAGGTTGCAAATATCAGAGCAAATAATTCATAATAATTACCAAAGTATAACAACCTATAACCTCTTTCCTTTATCTCACGTATTTCCAAAACCTATAGGCATTAGACCTCTATAGTTGATTAGTTAGTAAGCCCGCCCGTTACTTTAGTTAATCATAATTCTGTGTGATTACTCGGCTCCCGTGAGTAAGATTCGATAATTTGTGAGTAAGTTTGTTTGAAATGATTTACATAATGCCGCGGAGAATGCGAGCGATTCGCCGTGTTTGTTGTTCTACTTCGGGGTTATACTCCAGCACCAGGCATGAACCAGCAAATCATAAGGCTGAATGTAAAGAGAAATGAATTATAATCAGTTTATAGACTTACGAGTATGTGGTTGAATAGTATCGCTAGTTTACTCATGAGCAAGACATTATGATCATTAATAAATACATAATATGCAGATTTTTCTGTACTTACTCAAAAATTTATTGTACCAACACTAGCAGTACGTCCCGGTCTTAGAAAATCACATATAATCGTCGCTCAGTTTTGCCGTAAAAGACGGACAAACAGACAGACAGACACACTCACTTTCCCTTTTATAATATTAGTTTATAGCCTCTAACTATCCCGACAGTTCATTCTACACAACGGTTAAAGAATTTTCAAAAACGGCTCAGTAGTTTTGGATATTACCTCCGTCAAACAAACAGACTCCTCTTTATAATATTAGTATAGATTTAAGTATCACATTATATTTATACATATAACATGTTTTTATATCCACGTCTATTACCGCGGCTGTTTTGAAGTAACAACCTGTATTTTTATGATGCTGCATTAAACGGAACAACAAAATGTTTACTGTGTGCTGTTCGATCATAATGTGAGGATACTGAATATTTTACAGGAAAATGGAAGAGCTTACAGTTTCTATAAGACCGATTACCTGCCCAAGAGCTAAGTTGACTACTAAATTATGATGTTTTTGATTTTTTTAATATTAAAACCATTCGTTTTAATTACAACAAAATTTTCTAAAAATAAATTGGAGAGTTGGCCACTTGCTCATACGAAAGAACGAATTAACTAACAAATTAAATTGTACTTGTGCACAAGTACTTTATTTTCAGATCTAGAATAAAGACACAGGATAAACTAAGTCACAATGAATATTATAATATTATACCTTCAGGAAAATAAATAAAAAAAATTAAATTGAAATAGGTAATTCATATACATTCTCTAAATAAACTATCCTTAAAACACAATTAAATCATCATAACTATAATATGGGTAGGTATTTTCTTATTAGCTATTTTTTTTTATCGTAAAAAACGTCCAAGAATATTTATTATTTTTGTTCTGGTCACTAGAATGTAAATTTAATAAAATCTATGTAAATACAAACATAATTGAAATTCCGTAATTTGCGAGGTCGACTGGCTGAAGCACGCTAAATATGTAATGTGGCGCTAATTTACCGAGGGGAAGAATGTACAGCGGCGGCATGCTAACTATCTGATTGAAATGTTTCGAAGGGCCGGTATTAGCTCTTTAGTCATATTAGACCCTTCTACAAAGGCGAGTCCAATAATTTCCATTGTAACCTAAAACTATTGGATTAGACTAAGTTATTGGAATTCGCTGTAATTTAACTTTCTATAGATTGTGCTATCATAATCATCATCATCTTTTAGATTTTTGTTGTTGATTAGTCAATGTGGTGAAGTATTTGTTGCCAAATGAATGCTATTTTTTTTTATTTTTTTTTATTTTTTATTACTGAAAACTTATCGAATTTGTTGAATGTATTGACCTTAATTATACTCCTTTGTGATCTATTACAAAAAGGTCTTAGTTATTTATATACTATTTTAAAACATGGAAAAGCAAGTTATTAAGAGAGAAATAAAAGATCTAATTATAATTTGCAAACCAAAGTCAGAGATTTAACCCACTTGTAACTACTAAGGTATCTTAAAAGCAAGATATGGGTGAGTCTTTGAAGCTTCCTATTTATAAAGCTCTGTTTACTTAGCGAGACCGATTCAGACTGATTGAATATTTATATAGAACGTCATGGTTTCCATTAAGTTATTAGAAAATTGGCTTAACCTTTATTTGATAACAATATTTATTATATTTCTTTAATAGACATTTACGACGGAAATATCTTTAGCCTTCGTAAAATCACTGAAGTTCATATCATGTTCGTAAATAAATAATTTGATGACTACGAGCCCCGATTCTGATGCTTCCTCAAATAGTTTGATCATGTATTTATTATTGATAGACTGTCAGGGCAAATTTCGTTACACCTAAATCTGGAATGATCGATACCAATCGATTTGACTAAACACACTAAACACATCCAAAACATGCTACGTAATTTTTAAAGCGAAAAATAAAACTATTCCAGCACATCAACCCTTAAAAATAAATAACATAAATCTGGAAAGTAAAAAATGTGAAAAGTTCCTAGGCCTACAATTAGACAGTGGTTTAACATGGAGAAATCATATTGAAAACATACGAACTAAACTTTCCAAACTCACAGGATCACTACGTAACGTAATACGATGTATACCACGCCAAACTCGCTACACAGTATACAACTCACTTGTTAAACCACATTTCGTGCCTGGAAATATCAATTAACGTAAGGGACATTTGGTCGAAAATGAGATAAATATGCAGTTCGGCTTAAAATTTTGCGCTCTATCGAATGGCATACTCAGAATTTTGATATCTTCAAAAAAATGTCCCTTACAGTACACATTTTTAACAATTTTTTTGCGTAGACTTCTTAAAACATTAACGTAAAGGACTTTTCATCAAAGTTCTTTTCATATAAATAAAGTAAGCAACATTAAACGTATAAAGTAAGAAATTGGTTGTCCCTTACACTAAAGCCACTTGAGGAATTGAATACAAAACTCTACTTACGCTATTTATCGTGTTTGAGTTATTTCAAATTGGTCCCTTACGTTAAAATGTTACGAAATTATTCGTCAGTTACATGAAATGAAAATGAACTTTATTTCCTAGGTGAAATAAAGTGCATTTTTGTATGTCATATAAATATCATTTCAAACAATATCAATAGATGTTTTTCGCAAGATAATTATAATAAAACCTATGTAAAACCATTGCTAGAGTACGGATTTTAGACGCCTTCGAGGAGATCTCATTGAAACATTGTGATGTGATTGAAGATTGTGACTTACCAGTATAATTTGCCAAATATTTATAACATGTTGAGAAAAAAAGACAACCAAAGACTTAAGTGGTCACCAACTTAAGCTGATCTGTGACCCCACCCACTAACTTGCTGCATATCACTTTTTCAGCAACAAGGTGGTCCACAATTGGAATGCACTACCAGACGACGTTGTGACAGAGCTCTTTCTACCAATGCGTTTAAAAACAGGCTTGACTACTGACTACGATATAACAAATCAGTGCTCAAAAAGATTAACAATACAAAAACTATAAAGACTATTCAAAGACTGTATGATAATTATCTATAGACATACCAGTATTAGCTGCTCGTCTATCATCGTTAAATAATAACATTATGTATATTTTTTGCAATCAAATGCCAAATGTCCGATGATTTTAATTAGGTAACCACTAAAAACGTTGACTTAATAATGATAGGCTCGTATTTTGCACAAAATAATGATAATTTTAAATAACCTACCATTATGTTTCTATTTGTTTTAATAAATACCTTTTAATTATAGTAAATTAGTGTGATATCTAATTAAAAACAAGCTGATTTATATATTACTTACTAATCTATGGTTTTATTTCATAAAAATCTTATGCCACTCATAGGCAAGAAAATGATCTTAATTACTATAACTATAAGGTTGATTTTATAGATTGCAGTATATTTACAACAAATTGAAAACTAGGTCCTTACGTTAGAGACCCTTACGTTAAAATAACTCATTGCATTATGTTTTGACTTGTGACTTACATCATCGTAGTCTGTTTTCGGTTCTATTTTAAATAACGTAAGGTACAGCTTTACTTAAAATTTTGCTGTAAGGGACAGGCTATCTCCAAAACCATAAGTTTTTTCGTATTTTTGAAAACATAGTAAGAAAGCCGCCAAAAATCTAAGATACTTTTCTTTTGGAAGCATCTCAATAGGACGTCAGACAAAAAAGATACAGATCAATTTCCAAAAAAAAAATCTTATTTTGGCTCTACTGAACATCAGGGGTTTGTCCCTTACGTTAATTGATATTTCCAGGCACGATTTGCTTTATCTAATAGAGGTCTGGGGTAACGCCGGTAAAACTAAACTAGCTGTTCTGCAAGTTCTACAAAATAAAATTTTAAAACAACTTTTTAACTATAATTTTCTAACACCTACCAAAACTATCTACAAAGAAACAAATCTAATGAATATAAATCAACTGTATATCTATAACTCATGCATTCTAGTTCGCAAAATAACCAAAAAGTCTACTCATACTAACATAACATTTTTGAAGTTAAAGCAAGTGACAAAACGTAACACTCGCCGAGCTAGTTATCTTGTCGTACCCAAGGTCAGAACGAACTACGGCAAAACAATGTTCACTTTTGAAGGAGCACAACTCTTCAACAAACTACCCCAAACTTTAAAAAATATTAACTCACATAGTACATTCAAATCTAAACTCGCTATTTTTGTAAAAGAAAACTGGCCCCTCTCCTAATTCTATAGGTGGATAGGTACCTACCTACTTACATAATATTTACTTACCTACTTTTTATTAACTTAGCATTTCTTTTAATTTGTGAAAACCGAATCTTATCCTACTTGTATAGTTGGTATCTACCTATACTTATGCCTACAGACCGAACGAAACTTTTATTACTTACCTATAAATATTTTACTATAAGTTAAATAACTATTCTCATGTAAGTGACCAATGTCTTTTTTGAGAATAAAATATCTTTAAACCTATTTGACAGTTGTTGTTATTAAGATGCCATGAACAATGTATGAGTAAAAGATTTTTATTTTTTTCATTAAGTATTTTAACATTTTTTACATACATACATACATACATATAATCACGCCTCTTTCCCATGGGAGATCCGTGGTCTCCGCCTACCCTCATGGAAAGAGGCGTTAATATTTTTTAATGTTTTTAATAGTATATTCATACCTGGGTAGAAGAAATACAAATAAAAACCCATGAATTTCATGTGCTTATCAAGAAAGTCTTAGCAAGCTTCGCTTCATTCAAACAGTGAGTTACATCTTATTGTAAACTCAATGAAGATGTCCTGAGCAAGTAAGCGAAGCAAGCCGTGCTTGTGTATTATTGATAGGGATCAATTTGTCGCGTATTGAATCAGCTGCGCGGTCACCTGACGGTACAGCCGAGTGGGAAAGTGCTACTAATGCTAAGAAAGTAACTCGTTATGTTATAAAAATAAAGCAGCTTTTTCATTGGTTGTAAAATAAGTAGTTTTTAAAAATGCTCTTGGCGCCGCTTCACCTCGCTCGTGGTCGCCTGCGTTTAAAGTTTCTCAAGCGATACTATGTACTCGTAATAAGGTGATGAAGATAAGTTTATGATGACAACAAAACTGTGCGCCGCTTCCCTTCCATATTGGTGTGAATTAAGCCTCACACTATCACATTTAACTTCCTTCTTTCATATATAAATAAGCATAATGTATGAAAGTAAGATATACTAATACAATAAAACAAAAACAAAATGGAATTCCGACTATCCCCCTAAGGTAGACAATACAATAATGGGATGTTTCAGGATTGCTTTTCCTGCTAATATTTTAAAAGAAAGTTATCTGGATGCTGTTTCTATCACGCTCAAGAATACGTAGTTTAGTTTAGATTATATTTCTTGAAATATTTATACACTGAAATGGTTATCTTCTTTTATAAATTCTAGAAAGTATATTATTTTCTAGAATACTTAACATCGTTGAAAGAATGAGAAAGGAATAGATTTAGAAGTATTTTCAAATAAATAATTGCATTATGAATAACAATAACAACTAACTCCATTTAGATATGTACATTAATTTATTAGTTAACGTGAGCATTATACTTTGTGGCATATATATATATACATATATATAATCACGCCTCTTTCCCATGGGGGTAGGCAGAGACCACGGATCTCCAGTTGCTACGATCCTGACATACCTTACACGTAAATTCAAACTCAACCGAAAATAAACGAGCATAAAAAACAAATTAAAAATATAAATTTAAACATTGTATTATCAAAATGTGTACGCAAAGATCAAAAACAGTGCAGTTACCGGGATGATCGTTATTCATTGCTCAATACAGGTGTATGCGATAAGTAATTGGATTTTCAGCACAATAACTGTTTACACAACGTTTTTACATTTGTTTACATAATACATTGGTAACAGAGGTTTATTCAGATCATGAACTGATTAATGATATTTTTATATTTTAAATTTTAATGCATAAAATTGTAGTTTTGTGGAAATTTTCATGCATGGGTTGAAAAGTATTAAATGTTTCAGTCTAACCCTCTAACCCTCATACATATTATGTAGTATGTACACTATGCACAGAAGTTTTGTAAAGTTCAAAAGCAGTACTTAGTGGTTTTTTTTATGAAGTCGCGGTTTTTTTATAAACATAAAAACAATGAATTAAGTTTTTGCTACAATATCTTATAGACTATGCGTCGATAGATCTTATAGACTATGCGTCGCTTCACCTAGATGCACCAAATAAATGTAAAAATCAGTATCCCGTAAAATAAAATGACTTACTACCTCTTACACATTTTTGTGGATACTTTCTGCGAGAATATCCATTAAATTGAAGAATGCGATCCGTATCATTGTTTTTGTAATAGTTAGAAAAGTGAAAGCACTTGTGTGCGCGAGCGTCCAGTAACGAGGTTACGTCTCGCAAGTGTGTGCTGTACATAATTGAGCGGAGTGGATTGGCCAGCGCCGGCGGGACGACCGACAGCCTACATCTCTGGAATACAGACTTACAACACACTAGAACATATATACTTTATAGTAATAATACTCGTGACCATACACACACACACACACACACACACACACACACACACCCTGTTATGTATGTTCATTTTTTTCTCTATTCCACCTACTTAGTGACTGTCGTACTTAAGTATTATCAAAAAAATGTAAATCCGTTATTGGCTTTAAGTTATATCAATAAGTTTTTCTTTCTGTAAACCCATGAGAGCTGTGGATTTTGTTTAAATAAATAAATAAATAGACTTGTAGTAGTCACATCATCGATATGGCTACAAATAACGGTCTAATAGTCTAATTATACAACTTGTACCCAGTATTTATCTATCGATTGCAAGTTTAAGAATTTATGTATGGTCTAAAATCACGATGTTATAATACCAGAGTCCATAAATCAATAAAGTTAAACGAAACAATACTGAAGGAATGCCTTTCGTAGCAAAGGTCGTAGAAGTCTGTAGCCACGTAGCAAGTCGTAGCATACGCGTAGGCTTTATTGCTACGAAATTCTCCGCCTACGTGGCCTAGGATGTTCGGTTATCTGAATAAATTGTACGAAGGTTGTGTTTCCGACCTAAATATACAGGACCTACTTGTTTTTGCAAGTAAACAAAACGTTTAAACTGTATCTAGAATTGTAAGCACAATATTTGCTTTACCTAATACCTTTTTAATTTGCTAACGAGCCCACACTGTTTCATTAAAATAACAAGTAAACAAAACCTTTTCAAAACTAATTAAGTCTAAAAAATACTGACACAGTTTCTGTGAAACAGTTTCATTTCCACAAGAGTATTGAACTAAGCCAGCAATTAATGAAGAAAATATTAATTAAACAGTCTGTTTGTGCATGTAACGTAGTGAAGTGGAGTTAACCGTTGCGCTGTCGCGGTCTTTCTGACCCCAGATGTTGGCACGCGCTCGCGACTCGCTGCGGACCCATAAATCCTTCCACGGACACTTTTTCTACTTTCCACACCCCCTCTCCCCCCTTCCCCCCTCGCTTCTTGTTTGTCGCCTCCTCACGTTTTTGATTTAACTTTTTGTAAAGAATCCCAACTCGAGTTATTGCGTCGATAATCTTAACAGTAAATTGGTCGCGATTTGTCTGTTTCAAAGTTGACGTTCACCAACTTGCATAATGATGGTTTATCACCAGGATTTTAAAGAAAGAAAGAAAGAAAAAATACGTTTATTTCTGTAGAACCTCAAGGATCACTTTAAAATAACCAGACTTATAAGCTAGGTGGACTCTATTGCCTGTTCCAACGCAACGCCCCAATGACGTTGCTGTCATGTTCTATCGCTAAAAAAATTGAAAATCATTCTACAAAATAAAAATGAATACTAAAAAGGATCAAGAATGGAATTGACACTAGCATCGCTTATACAAAACAAATAACTATTCAATCAGTTTCAATTCAATAACGCAATAACTTTATTGAAAGGTTAAATGTTCGTCGCTGGCTCAATGCACAGGTAAGCGGGGGGGTAAGGGGGGGTTAGGAGAGGGGGGGGGTGCAGTGTGAGCCAGCAGCTGCCGGGGCCGACACGACCTGGACCATGAACGGGTTGAAAACATATAATTTTATATAATTTAAATAAGTTATTATTTTTATTACGATACCTTATCAAGACGAGTTAGAAAATCACTTAGATTCGTGGTAAATACTATTACCTATAAAAGCGCATACTTTTGAAATCGTGAAGCCATAACGGAGGCCTTAAGGCGGCCTAAAAACTCCGTCACCAGAGTTGGCCACTTGCTAATACAAACGAACGATCTTCCGTCCGTATTCAGAGACTATACTCAAGCGTAATTTGTGTCTTAAGCAGTGATTCATAACTCAGTTATTAAACGAGCACTCAAGTTTGAGTAAAGTCTTTGAATACGAGCCTTAGACAATCGAGATTTTTCGAAGATGCTGTGACACTTTCAGATTATAGAAGACGACAGGCATTTTATAATGTAATAATAAAAAATAAGATATTTTCAGTAACATACACGAAAGTTTATTAAAATGCTAGCTAGTGAAACCGGTCCCAGCGACCGTAGGCTACAGCTACGGTCGCCGGGACCAAAAACCCTGTTTTTTGCATAAAAACTCACAAATAAAATATGGCCGCAGCATTCATTGAATATTCAGCATCGGAGCAATGCCGGATTAAAATAATATTTTACGAGCACCGTCAGGAAATTAAAAATCTTTCTATTGTTTTTGTCACCTAAGCCGAACAATGAGCGAAGATAAACGTAATCGATTGTAGCGACGAAACGCTAAATTACGACGGAGATTTGTTTAATTCAGAAAATGAGGAATAAGGAGATTATTTTGTTTTTTGAAAGAACTCAATTTGTTTTCTTAGCAATTACTTTGTAGTGTACTTCTCTCTTTGTGAAAATGTGTCTCTATTTTACGTAGATTTGTGTTACTAGAAATATTGTCACAGATATAGCTACAATACAATTTATCAATACGATTCTTAATAAGCATTGCCAACGTGGTAATGCGGCCAGTGTCTTGGGCACGCTTCCGTCTGACAGTGGTTTGGCTCAGTTGAGCTACCTATAGACCGTTTGCAACGGTCCTTAGGTGGCTCAACTGGTTCTATTTGTATTATGATTTAAATGGCTCTATCATCTTTTTTTATTCTTTACTTCTTAGAACTTCTATCTAATTCTATGCGTCTTTTTATGTACACTTTTCTCTAGCCTATTCTATCACAACAATGTCTCAGACACTACAGTGTCCCGTTAAGTGTAGGCAAACATATGCCTCCTAGCTCTGTATAAATCATCTAGTAAAGGTATGGTGTTACCAATTTAGCTGATAGATACAACCCTCTTATATAAATAATATTTAAACCACTAGACCGCTTTCTTGTTTGTAGGTAAAATTTCGTTTGACATTGTTACTCGTAAATATCCTAAAATAAATAAAATGGTCAGTTTTTATTTTAGGTTCTACGAGTACGAGTCTACCTAAGATCTTTGAGATAGATCCACGAATGCTTACTTTACTGATCAAAAGAATACGTCTCTATTTACTACTACGAGAATACGTATAGTTGTTTGATGTTTTCCCTTTTCAATCTTCATGCTATTTGTACAAAGTCAGTCTCTCAGTCAAAACTTATTTCAATTTTGTTATGCGTACTTTATTCAGTATCGTTTGCGATTCACTTACCAGCGATGAATAAATACAGCAACGCAATTCATCAATATTCAATATCAATCAATTTGCCAAAATATTTTTTTTCGTACAACAAACGATTGCTGATAATTAATAAATAAATAAATAAATATATTTGGAAAGTAGTGAATAAACATCGAAACAAGAATGACATAAAATCTTCTGACAATTTGATTCTTAAAATTAATGACGAAATAATCTTTGATAGGCAAACTATTGCTGGCATATTTTCAAAACAATTTGAAATTAAATCATGTGACTCTGACGAAAATAATTATAATATTAACAAAGCACTGACATACTTGAATAAATACACAAATAGGGTAAGTACTGATATAGAATTTAATTTTACCAATAAAAACGAAATTAGAATTATAGTTCAAAGGATGAAAGTAAAAAAGTCATATGGTTATGACGAAATCCCAATATCCATAATAAAAAACAATATAGACCTGCTGGCTGAGCCTTTATCAATTTTTATTAATAATTGTCTTGAATTGAACCTTTTTCCGGAACAACTAAAAATAGCTCGGATAGTTCCCGTACATAAAAAAGGAAAAACAAACGATCCTAAAAATTATAGGCCAATCTCACTTTTGCCAACTATTTCTAAAATATATGAGATAATAATAAAAGATAGGTTAGTACAACATCTAAATCTAAATAACATATTAAATGAACGACAGTTTGGTTACCAAATTAATTTAGGGACCACGGATGCTATTGATGTTCTTGTCAATGATATTATTACTAAGCTCAACGAAAAAGTAAAGGTTGCTGGTGTGTTCTTAGACCTCTCGTCAGCCTTTGACATGATAGATCATAAAATACTACTAGGTAAACTTGAACATTATGGAATTAGAGGAAATACGTTGAACCTCATTGAATCCTATCTTAGCAATAGGAAACAGTTCGTAGAAATCAAGTCCATATCGCACAAACAAGAGATAATCACAAGATCTGAAATTGTTTCAATAAAAAGAGGAGTACCTCAAGGCTCAATACTAGGGCCAATTTTCTTTGTCATATTCCTTAATGATATTGTAGATTACGTTCACAGTGCTGTACCTGATATAAGCCTGGTTATATACGCAGATGATACAAATGCTGTTATTTCTGCCAACAGCCTTCACGAGCTCAAACTTAAAATTCATATGACTCTCTCAACCTTCAATGAATGGTTTCAGGCAAATAACCTCAAACTTAATATTAGCAAAACGAACGCCTTACTTTTCAAAACTACCACCCGCAAGCAAGACATTATTGAATTATACCACAATGAAGTTAAAGTAGAGTTTATTGATCATGTTTAAATTTCTAGGCGTACAAATAGATGAAAATCTAAGTTGGCAATGGGAAGTAGAGTCAATTTTAAATTCATTGAGTTCGGCTTGTTACGCATTAAGAAGTCTCCGAGACGAGGTAACAATTGATCAACTTAAGCTAGTATATTTTGCTCTAGTAGAATCTAAGCTTAGGTATAGTATTAAGTTATGGGGGGGTGGTTATAAAAATAAAATAAACAAAGCGTTTGTCATGCAAAAACGAGCCATCCGGACTATTACAAGAATACCACAATGGGAATCCTGTAAGGAATATTTTAAAAATCTTGACATTCTAACCGTCCCTAGCCTGTATATTCTTGTCACGCTATTGGATGTCATTAAGCACCCTCATCGGTATGAAACGGCAGAGCAAAGAGTCTTACGTTTAGCTAGTAGAAGAAAAGATATTGACACACCATTTTCTCCAGCTCTTAATATTGCAAAACATTGCTGCAGATATCAAGCCGTAAAATTATTCAATGCGTTACCTACTGACTTAAAAATAATTAACAATCCTAATTTATTTAAATTAAAATTGAAAAAACTTTTGTTGAAAGGGTGTTACTACTGCATTGACGATTTTATGAATAAGATTTTGACATAATGTTTACCTAATCTAATGAAATGACTATACTTTATATTATTAATGTATTATTATTATTTATTATTATTATTTTTATTGATGTGTTTTGTTAATTTAATTTGAATATTTTTAATTGTAACTATACCCAATGTACCTACTTAGTTTTAAGAAAATTTCAGACACAATTTATTTGATTGTAATTGAATAAATGATTATGATTATGATTATGAATAATATAAATCCACAGAATTTTTCAAAATATCCACGCCGTGACCCGCCGCGTTAAGATATGGTCATGTTTTGAAACTCGTCGAGAATCGACATCCTGTAGGTTAAAAAATATTAGCAATACCTTTCAAAGAATTGAAAAATACCTAAGTGTGAGGTTTTGGAAAAGCGTTTCAACTTGATATTGAGAGGCAAATTGAATTTTTCTGTGAGAGCTCAATTCGTTTTGTAAAACAAATAGCCGCCTTCGGAGGCCCGAGTCAGTGATCGACGGTCGGCTTCACTCGGCGGTCCATACAGCTTGCGGGCAAATACATCTACTGAAACCCCTTGGCTTTACTCGCCCCTTTAGACAGAGGAAAACCAAGTTATAAGATAATCCAAAGACAACATGGAAGGTTACTGCAAAGATGTTGAAAATTACTTTGACATCTATAATATCTATACTAATATTATAAAGAGGTAACGTTTGTTTGTTTGTTTGTTTGTCAGAAGTAATCTCTGAAATTACTCAGCTGATTTTAAAAAATTCTTTCTCCGATGTGTAGGATGGACTGTCGGGATGGTTACAGGCTATATTTTATCCCGGTAGATTCATTAGTACCTACACCGCAAAGCCGTGACGTGCTGGTACAACTATAATAGCGTTTTTTAGTTTAAATTATTTTCTTGATAACCTCATAGTATAATATAGATGAGACACGCCCGTGGCACAGCGACGCGTCACTAATATTCGCTAACAGGTCACAGAGGCGCCTCGATACACACATTACCCCCCCTCACTTCGCCCATAATTAAGGTACTATGCATCGCCAAATCTGACGACAGAGTTGTGCTTTATTGCTTCTATCGTATTTGTTGTGAAAGTTGTGGAGCATATTCAGCAATAATAATATTATTGTCTATATCTATACGTATATTATTAAGAAGAAATGTTGGTTTGTTTGTTTGACGAAGTTAATCTCTAGTTATCACTAATCTGAAGAATGGATTGTCGGGATGGTTATAGACTATATTTTATCCATGTAGTTTCATTTCACCCGTGCAAAGCCGGGACGTGTTGCTAGTGTATAATAAAATAACTTTTAATAAAACATTTACAAATAAGATCACTGCTCACTCTAGTGGAGTAGACAGGGGTCACAGATTATAACTTGCTAATAACGATAATATTAATTTTGGTTTTAACGCTGTTAAAACAAAGGAGGCTCTCAACTGAACTCAAATTCCAAGATAAAAAGCCTACTTTGAAAGTTATTTCAGTTTTAATATCTTAAAATGTTCATCAAGTTTGATCGGCGTCTGTAACTTACCAATTTATTCCTGACATTTAGTCGCGATCAACGGTGAAAAGTATTAAAATATTTTACTTAAAAGCATCCCTAGAGATTGTATCTAACAGATCTCAACTGAATAAAAAGGAAGTTTACATAAAGAGCGATTTTTAAGAGGCAAAGGTTTTAACACTTTAGAGAATATTATTACCATAAAGATAAGTCTTTACATTTTTACTAAATGACTAGCTGCGCCCCGCTGTTTCACCCGCGTAAGTCCCGTTCCCGCGGGAATATCGGGATAAAAGTAGCCTATGTCTAAAACCTGTGTAAAAATAGTTCTAAAATATGAATTGTGATCGCAAAAGTTTAAGAAAAAACAAAGTAGCCTATGCCCAGCAGTGGGTAAAGTCAGGCTGTTGATGATGATGAAACGAAATGATCATTCAAGTTCATGTTTGACACATATATTTTGGTTGTTTGTTTGTTTTATTTAGGGAGTATATAGTTATAAGAGTATAGTTTACCAAGTTTATTTTCAAAACCTTTCTCCCAAATTGAGGGTACGATTTCGGAAACATAGGATGATAATGGAAACGCATGTTTTTTTCTCTCCTCTATTGAAAATGACCTCCCAATCTTCTTTGAGAAAAGCAATTTTGCTCGAATGAAACGTGAAATTTCAATGAAATTGAATATTGCTGGTCGAAATAACCCTTTGGATTGTTTAAACAAGTTCGTATTTCATTTTTGTGTATGAAGTTTGTTAATATTAAATATAAATACATTTATTGAGAAAGTATTTTACTGAAAAAGTAGGTAATAAATGCTGAAACACTTTTCATTTAATTCAATATGTATTTTGTTTCAGAAGAAAACTCAAATTCGTTAATAATTATTCTTTAACTTATAAATAGATACCAAGATAGTATCTGAATCATTTGAAATGGTACGGTGGTACGATGAAAAAATTTAATTTATGAAAATAATTCCTATTTCGCTTAACTTTAATATTTAATGACCGTGCTGTATGTGTAGGTAGTACCTACACTAAGGACCGTATTCAGAGACTATTCTCAAGCATAAATCGTGTCTTAAGCGGGGATTCTTATCTCAGTTTTCATAGAGAACTGTCAAAAATCGATGCTTAAACGTAGACTCAGATTTGAGTGAAGTCTCTGAATACGAGCCTTATCCGCACATCTGATAATATAAAATACGTATTGCGATTTAATATCGCGGTCAGATACGACCTTAAAAAGAAAAATAGACTTTTAAACTAGTTTTAAAACTATAGCAGGTAGAAAGCCGGTCTATAAAATGCACAGTTTGTCTATCACCACAGACTAACACCCTAACATCCGTTTCCTCTCAACATAAACATAAACAAACATGGCTTGTGTACGTTACCGTTTTTGTGTTTGAAGTTTTTGCGGTATCCCAAAATAGGGTAATGCGGTGCGTTAACTGCTTACTGAACTGAATTTTTAACCTATAAATACTCAGGTTACAGACACTTTGGACAAGCTTCAATTTTTACCGCAAAGTTTTGGGCCAACTCATCAATATCGCTGGACTTTTAAATTCCGTCCTTCAAGATAGAAATGGAACTGTCACAAGTTTGAAAGTATTTTTCGTCTACAAGTGCGACGGAATTCAAGATACTAACTAATTCATAGTTCAACTTTAAAGGTCCAAGTTACGGATTTAGTCCACACTTTACAGTTTATTAAAAATAAATTGGTTTTATACAATGTTTTCTTGAAGAATCTGAAATACCAATAGGTACGTGAATACGTGTTAATTTAGAATATCATACAGTGAACACAATTATATTTATTTATTTTATTTATTTACTAAACGTCTAACATTTCAAACAGCAAGCGAAGCCTTTAAAAATACGCATAATTTAAACAAAAATTAAAAGCAGGCGAGAAAATTTTAAACAAAGCAATTGGCAAAAATAAAATGCTAATAGAAAAGTTTAACGTCGAAACAAATTAACTTTGGGTTGTTTTTTATCGGGTTTCTCATAATTTGGAACAATCAACAAATTTTGCAAATCACGTTTGAATTAAAACTTTGGAAATATTTTGCTTTCCTCATCTGAAATTAATTTTGAATTTTTATAATTTTTTTTTTTACTTTCCGAGACAAAGTAAGATCTGTTAATAATGAGTACAAGAATTACAAAATTCTGTCTTGAAAAGTCACGTTTTTGAAAACTTGTTAATAATTCAGACAAACGCTGACAATTTTATTTTTTAAATAAAGTAGTACTAATGTCGTTAAAGATGGCAACATTGCGTCATAATAACCGTATGTTATAAGCTCGCTAATAGTAAAATAAAATCTGCTAACCACTGCGGAATTTTAACAATCTTGTGTTCCAGTTGTACCACAGATAATATACGTAGCTAAATATTTAGTAATATTGTGAGCAGTTCTGCGCAAACGAGATAATTTTTAAAGTCGCGCACATACATTACGTTTTACGACAGAGAAATGCGCAAAACGAATGAATAAAACACTTTACGTGTGTTTATGCTTTATTTAAGCAATATAAAACAGCCAGATCATTTATTACAATTTTGAAGTCCTCGGTTATGGTCTGTTTTTATAAGTCATAAAATGTTGATGTAAAATATGAATTTAATTACTTAAGGCTCTTTTAGAAGTTATAATTAACTAAACTATATTTAAACTATAAAATGATTTTAAACGGGACTTTATCGCGTAATTAAGTACCTTATTTGTTGAATTGAGGGTAGTTGAATACAATGGTGCAAGCGAACACCATCAATATACGCGCGCGCGACCTCGTTGACGAAATGTCTGTCAAAACGTTGAGATAATATAATTATTACACGATTAAATCCCGGTAATAATCAGTAAACAAAAAATGTGTTTTAACGTGACAATCGTAATAAGAGTAAAATGTGCGATAAAGTCTATAATGGTGGTGATTCGCTGTTGCACTGACTAATTAAAAATTCCTAAATTCGATAGCTCTTATTTCGTTCGCGATAAAGTTCAAAACAAAACGACAGTCTGAGTGACAGTTCTAAAATTACGTAATTTACGTCAAATTTAAGTGAATGTATGTATTACGCACGAAATAAGAGCTATCGAATTTAGGATTTTTTGATTAGTCAGTGCAACAGCGAATCACCACCAATAACTACCTATGTTTTTTATAATGAGTTGTTTCGATATGAATGCGTTCAAGTCGCGAAAGTTCAAAACATGACAAATATAAGTGTAAATTTGTCATATACAGGCTGTTCCGCAAGAGCTGCTCCAGGTGAGTAATGTACCGGGTGCACTGGAGGCTACACCATAACGCAGCGCGGTGACTAATTCCAGCATTTAACGTACGACGTGCTTTTATTACCTTTTACCTTTTACTTGATTACTCGGCTGTGATGGCGGTTTGCAGTTAAGCAGCCCCGTAAACATAAATAAAAAAAAAGAAATAAATACCCTTGGATATTTACAGCGTCATCTAGTCCCAAGCTAAGCTACTTAATGCTTGTGTTATGGTAACCAGATGACTGATATAATACTTAGATAATTTTTTTTTGTAAATACATACATTATTATAGATAGAAAATACCCAGACACGGAACAAATATCTGCAGAACACACAAAATTTGCCTTTGAAACCCAAAGCTATTATTTAAATCAACCGTCAACTTTCGTCTTATTTTGCCGCATTGTTTCTTCAAGTATAAGATAGTTTGTTATTCAGAATGTGCATTTAAAAGCGACTCTAAGATGTATAATTGTGTCGGCTTGTACAGAAATACTCTGAGCCGACGGAAGGAGAGTGATTTGACAACAAAGAGTTGGATTCCAAGCGGCCTGAGAACAACGAATGCCGCTGTGCTCTTAAAAGCGCATACTGGCAATATTTTACATATTTTAAGCAATTATAATTTACAAAAAAGTTTTAGTATCTAAGTTTCAGTTTCAGTATCTAAATGTTGAAATACTCATTTTTCATTTGACCAAATACAAAAACGTGAACAAGCTGTTGAAAGTATAAAAAGTGGTATTAATGGCACAGTAACTGCATTGTCTGTATCTTAGCTTTGAATGAATGTATAGTATAGCGTCCACCCAAGCCATAGGATCTAAACAATTATAAAGAAGTATCACTCACACCCTAACTCCTACATTTCATACACATTGTCTTTTTGTAAAAGTTCGTGTATTTAAAACCGTGTTGTGTTAAATCGGGCAACTAAATTGCCGGTGTAGAACCATCGTCGCGAACAATAAGCAATACCGGATGCTTAAGTTTTGATTGTCCTCATTAAGCCGTAGTTATTGTGCGTTGTTGCCGGCGCATTGTCGTCCTTAAGCCCTTGTAATAAACGCTAAGCGTTTGCGCTAATTATAGGATTGTCGTACATTGTGCATAAGCTCTATTTATACAATGTTGGGGATTAGAATCATAATGTTTTGTCTGTCTACTCTTACAATTGGACTGGGTACGGTCAGCAACAAAAGTTATAGACATTTAGTAAAAACTATTTGAAAATTATATTAAAACTACGGTTTTGTTTACTCACAGTGTTCACGAAGAGAAGTATTGATTTAGTGGTTTGCTATTCATTAAACTTAACAAATCTTTAACCTATTTGAATTCGCCAGTTTAAAAATATGAACTGTTATTTTTGAACGTTGCATGAAGGGAAACATCGTAAGTAACCCCACACGTATTGACCACGTCATCTCCTTTCCAGATATGGCTAAACTAAGCTGTGGCTTAGGTGCTGAACAAGCCTAATAGCCTAGCGTACCTAAGCAAAGAGCATCCTGACGCTGTATATATAACATCAAGTAAAGATGATGCGAAGTTAACAAAATGCAGAGGATTTATAATTTCTATATAATTGTGCTTACGAGTGTCAAGAAAAATTACAAGCTGTAAAGTACCTTTTACTGGTACCTTTTATTCGTATTTGTATTACTGAACCCTTCTAAATGGAAAAGAATTTTTGTTTCCAATTGTAAACGATTAAAAATAGAACCGACATTCAATTCTATTAATTTAAACATGACAAAGTGATAGACATTGTATTAAAACGGGTTTAAAATGTAAATTAAAATATTTGAATGGTCCCTAGTCTAAAATTAGGACAAACAAATTGTTTCATTTCTAATTTATCTCCGTGGGAGAAGGGCGTAGAAAATAGATCAGGCATAATTCAACGAGTACCTATTATCTTAGTTTGATTAAACTTTATAGTGAAAATAAATTATTTTAAATAAAGCTGAAGGACCTTTGCCCAGCAATGGGACACGATGGGTTAGTTAAAAAAATGATATTAAAATAATTGAATTACGGCTATATCCATCCATGGTGAAAACATTTTCTTTCAGATTATTTTGTGGGTTTGGTCTTAGAAAATGTCTTGAAGGGGTGGACTGTTTAAAAATTTGAATGTGTAACACATTATTAACTTTGTTCCTCAAAGGCATAAAATGTAAGGTGTCTTAGGGTAAGATCGGACTAGTTTTCAGAAAACCAATCGAGTGTTTGAAAATATTTTTTTGTATCGCCTCTGGTTATTCTTTCCTAACGCAATAGGGTGTCAACAAATGCAAAAATACAGAGGTTTCATTTCTTATATTTAGTTTTTAGATAAACCCAACGGTCGATGTTTTATGAATGATAGAAAAGAGCATAATTTTTCAAAATGGCCAGGGAAAGATCGGACCGTGTGAGAGTAAGACCGGACTATCTAATAAAACCACCTCTGTAACAGATAGAATAAGCTGTATCACTAGAAAACATTCGGACTTATCCTAGTAAAAACATAGTAAAAAATGGATTGAATCCCTTCACAACTTTGAGTTTTAGCTTGGATTTTGTAAAAATTTTTTGCCTCTATGCCGATCTTACCCCTGCATGTCTGAAACTCTGACTTTTTAACTAGTTAACCAATTAAAATTAGTAAAAAATGGTAAGAAAATGAACAAGTTGATCAACTAACATTGGAATTTGCAAATACATTAAATAATTCACTGGGAAATGAAACCGAAAAAATGACCGGATGATCATAGTCCGAACTTCACCTATTGAAATTTCCGAGGCTAAAGATCGGATCTCTGTTTACAAACGTCTTAGACGTGAATGTATAATATTAATCAATAAATTTAACTACACTCATAGTGATAAAGCCGCGAAACTTCAAAAATCATGAAAACTACATACCAAATTGCTTGTTGAAAGTTTGAAGTGAAAGATCGGATCGTCTCCTTTTTCATTTTTTTCCCATCTTTTGCTAGAACGATGATTACTCGCGTTCGGCTGGGCCTAGCGTCAGTCGCAGGATGTAGGGGGGTGCATAACAAAATGGCACAAAAGGCAATGTTGCCATAATTGTAAAATATCGCCAAATTTAGTAGTTATGCGACTTGTACGGACTTACCCCTTGTCCGATCTTACCCTAAGACACCTTATTTGTTTTTTAATTTTGACGCTGTGTAATATGTCCCAAAAATTTTATTATTTTATCATAACACGAGCATTACCTAACTTGTGACTTCGCTTGTATAATAATTTGTTTTCTAAACTTATTGATTTAAAAGCTTTTATGTAATTCTGTCTTTGTATCTACGTGTTGTGTTGTGTGTGCTGAATAAATGTTTTCTATCTATCTATCTATCTATCTTAAATAAAGGTACAATTATAAATCCAATCTTCTTTAGCCCAAATGCGTCATGTTCTCTGTTTATTTATAAAGCAATTATGCTGCGCACGCGCACTGGGAATGCACAGCGGCTCGTTAACGGTATTTAGGGGTAACAGAGAGCTATTTAGGGTTAAGCTGAGCATTTGTCAAGGTACTTTAGACCGAATGGTTGTTTGTAAAGGTTAATGTCTACGTTTTATGAAGTGTGACTTATTTAGATGTTTGTTTCCGCTGTCTTATTCATAGCTAGCAGCACGTCACTGCTTTGCACGGGTACTAATGAAACTACCAGGATAAAATATAGCCTATAACCATTTCGATAGTCCATTTTACAGATCAGAGAAAGAATTTTTGAAATCGATTGACCAGTTTCGGATATTACCTCCGTCAAACAAACACATCAACGTTGCCTCTCAATATTAGTAGGTATAGATCACAGATGACGGATTAAACAATGTCGGAATGATCTAAATTAATTTCCGAATCATAATTGAAAACTGTTCCAATAATGGGACACGGCTAATCGTACCAATAATACACGACCGTAAATTAATCCGATATTTAGTTCGGATCGGGCATGTCCGCGCCCGCAGAAAGATTAGCACAATTGAAACAATATCCTATTTATTATTAATCCTATTGATGGAAACTGTGTTGTGGTAAGGTCTTGTGGTCAATTTTAGTGTCAGAGTTTTTAAGCCACTTTTGTGTGTAACGATTTTAAAAATCCGGGTCTAAGAATAGAATGTGCCGTACGTTAATTTTATGTCATCATAGGAAAAGAAATAAATATGTTTATTCCAATGCAACATGAGGAATTATATATGGATAAACATAATATAATTATGTTGATAATATTTAATTCATTAACCCCCGGTTCCTATAACAAACTAACGGATGTTCGTAGGTCCATCACCATAGCAACGTTGTTATTTCAACATAAAATGTATGAAACTTTTTGACAGATAACAACGTTGCTATGGCGAAAGTCCTACGGACATCCGTTAGTTTGTTATAGGAACCGGGGGTAAGATAAAGTTAAATGACTAGTTCTAGTGAAAATACACAACATATTACACACAATACACTACGGAGATTTATTTACCAATTTAAAAGTATTCGAGGCGCCACTTTTAATTACACAAAAAAACACGGTAAATACCGGTGTAAATGGCAGCTCACTAGAATTTCAGTTACTGCCGGCTAATCAGCAGTTAAAAATAACGTCTTTGGCCTCTCACCACAGTGTAGTCAACAGTTATTACTAGTTTTAAGCATATTAATCACGGACGGCATGTCGGTCTGTCCGTCATGGCGACGCCCTAGTGATTTATTGTCATCATTAATGCCAAGATATCAATTACAGAACTACCGAGCTTAAAAAGTAGATGGTAATGTTTGCAACTACTTCCTATAGACATTTTGAATGTACCTTGTGTCGGAAATTTGATTAAAGTTGTAAGTTAGGGTCATAAGTTTAACTTAAGGTTGGTATTTCGTAAGAGTCTACTATTGTTTCGATTCGATCAAGTTTAGAATCAAACGAAGTTAATGAGTTACTAATGGTGTGTAACAGAAAGTTTATAAAGTCGAAGCTGCGCGGTCACTTCTTGGATGGGTGACCGCAAGTGGCAATATCATCTGAGCGCTTCCGTGCTTCGGAGGGCACGTAAAATTGTTGGTTCCGGCTTTTAAAATATGAATAATTATATAGATTACCTACCATCCGTCACAACAAACAAACAAACCATAATTATATATTTATAATATTAGTATAGATAATGCCCTGAAATGTCACCATCAGGAGGAAGATGTTTTCATCAACGCAATTATCAAAGTTTATACAACGAATAAGCCGAATACAAAAAAAAGACTAAAAAAGGCGACCTACTTAACAGTGGGTGAGAAGAGAAATGAGTTCTTTATCGCGAGCCCTCGTAATTCTAAATCGCACAGACAAAGGGCCGCGTCTACTAGACAAATGGATCCAGCAGACAATACGGAGTTATCGCACAGTTTAGACCCAGTTCACACGGCATTGTCCTGCACGTTTTTTTGCATTATACGTCTTCCATACAACGTACATATATCCATTCACACGGCGATTGTAATGCAAAAAAACGTGTACCGCTTATACGTTTAAACGCATACGTCAAGCAAATCGAATGAACTTAGTTATATTACCGGCTAGCAGAGTCATAACAACACTCAATGTGTGAGTATGCAGTGTAAGCATTCTCGCACCTGCAGTCGGTGGTCTTATCTCCGCCACCCACACATCCTGTGCCTTGTGGCGATTATTTAGCATAAGTAAATAAGACCATTCGTCTTGAGAATAAAGAACGTCTCGGACGTCTCAAAATTAATTGTGTTATTAATTAAATTACACTTACATTTAATTCAAGTTTTAAAGTTAGTTTTTTAAAAACTCTTTCAACGTTCCCGTAACCTTTACTGGCGCAGCCTGGGGCGGATTTTCCGAGTTTTCGCGGAAAATAGCACGAGTTTTCTTCGAGTTTTCCGACGGACCGAATCCGCACGAACCAAATAAATTTGTAAAGTGTTGGGAGGCGATCAAGCATGATGGTGACTGGCTGGTGAGTAGATTCTTTGCCATCCTTTCCTACTATTGTGTGATTTTTATTTGTTGTGTTTGGAATCGAACTTTTTCCATTATAACGTATTCTGGTTTCCTATTGTTGTGAAAGTAGGTAGAGTCAGTACTAATACATTTTTAAGTACTGTTATCTTTTGGTATTGTTTATAACATTTTGAAATTCAAATTGAATAACCAAATAATAAGTTTAGAATAGTATATTGTGTGTCTATTAAATTGTGATTATTTCTCGCATAGACAAGTAGGTATAGATAGAGTATTAAAAATGACTACTGTAAATGTAATACCAAAGGAAATATCGTGTATTATACCCAGTTTTGGTGGGAATAAAAGGCATTTAAACTTATTTTTAAGAAAATGTGATTATGTGATTAATAAATATCGTGGAAATGCAGAGCAGGATCAATATGTATTACATATTATTACAAGTAAATTGACAGATGAGGCCGCCGCGTTAGTTAGCGAGCGAATTGATATTGTGACCTGGGAACAACTTAAAACATTGCTAAATCAGCACTTTGGTGATCCTAGAAGTGAAGAATGTATAGCTATTGAGCTTGAAACTTTAAAAATGAAACAAGGGGAAAGTTATTTGGACTTTTGTAACAGGGTTCAATCAGTAAGATCCGTATTGATTTCTAAAGTGAATCAACTTTTGGACGCAGGTACTAAAATGAGTAAGACGAGCATTTACAACAACTTAGCGCTCAATGTATTTCTATACAACTTGCCAGAAAATCTATTAAGAGCAGTTCGCATGAAAATGCCAGGAACCCTGGAAAAGGCTTTAGAGTTTGTATTAGAAGATGTTAATTTTTATGAACAGTATAACATCCGCCATAAAATGTTAAGATCTCAGGCTTCAACATTAACACCAACACCGACACAAACGCCAGCGAAATTTGGCAACACCCCTGCTTATGAAACCACGCCCTTCAGGCCTAGTGGCTTTAGGCCAAACTTTGGTGCACCACCTCAATTTAAATTCGGTATTCCGGGAAATAGCCAGTACAGGCAACCATTTGTGAATAGATTTGCACCTACACAAATTCCAACTGGTTATAGGCCAAATCTACCCACCGGATATAGACCCCAATTTATGCAGCCACAACAAAATGGCATGCCGAGGTTCATGCAACCTCAAGGTTCAAACACAAGACAACAATTTGGTTACCAACCACAACAATTTGGTTATCGCCCCCAAAATCAATTCGGGTACAAACCACCAAACCCGCTATTAGGTAACTCGGATATTACCATGAGGACTGTTCCTCCGAAACAACAAGCGCAGGCTTCGTATCAGCCTCAAGGCTTCCGTTTGAACGAATTAGAACTTGATGAAAACTATCATTATGACATGTACGAAAATCAGGAATGCTACGATTATGATAATAGTTGTGCGGAGTACTACGCGGGACAATACGATTCCCAAGTAGAAACAGTAGAGAAAGAACCGGAAAACTTGGTGGCTGAGCATACTACAAACGAAACTGAAATCAAAAATTTTCACGTACTAGCCTCAACAGAGGATCGGAGATAATTAATTTGAATTGTAACATAAAACTCAAACTGCCGTATATATATCTACCTGAGATTGACGGTAAGTTCATGATAGACACAGGTAGCACGCGTTCATTTATTAGTCCGCGAAAAGCTCACCAATTTTTCCGCGAGTTTACCTTGTGTGAACCATTCACGGTCATAAGTACACACGCCTCGAGTAGTCATAATGAGGTAATCGAAATACCATTAATGCCATCCTTCAAGTGCAGAGAATCTCATAAATTCTATGTATATGATGTAGACCCTCAATATGATGGACTCATAGGAAATGACTTACTTATACAGCTAGAGGCTGTCATTGACTTAAAACATAACATCCTCAGAACCAAGACAGGTATTATACCTATAGTACAGCGTATAGCTAATCACGTGATAGAGTTAGCCCCACGATCTGAACAACGAGTACAATTACCTGTAGACTTGTACTCCGGTGAAGCTATTTTGCCATACGATCAATTACACGAAGGGATTAGAATGCCTACTGCTGTAGTTAAATGTGAAAACGGTTATGCGACGACTATTATACAGAACACTTTAGATTCGCAAATGACTTTGACTATTACAGCTCCGTTTAAGGTAGAGCGGTTTAACGAGGGCAAATTAATAAACATAAACTATTGTGATGACATTGAAATGAAAGACATGGAAGTCGACGACATTTTAGAACAAAACCTGACAAGACTTAGACTTGATCACATGAATAACGAAGAACGCAAACACATTTCTGACTTATGTAGAGAATACAAGGATATATTTTATTCTGATAAGCTTCCTCTAAGCTTCACAAATAAAGTTAAACACTTTATTCGAACTAAACACGAAGATCCTATTTATGTAAAGCCGTATAGACAACCTCCGGTACAAATGCAAGAAATAAGAGAACAGGTAGAGAAGTTATTAAAAAACAATGTTATTCAGGAATCCCACTCGCCGTGGAATGCACCCGTCCATCTGGTGCCAAAAAAAATGGACGCTTCAGGTGAAGCAAAGTTTCGCATGGTTATCGACTATCGACGACTCAATGACATTACGACAGACGACAAATACCCACTCCCTAACATAACTGACTTATTCGACAAATTAGGCAAAAGTAAATACTTCACGACATTAGACTTAGCCAATGGCTACCATCAAATTGAAATAAACGAGACTGACAGACAAAAAACAGCATTCAGTACAGAAGCAGGGCATTACGAATTCTTACGTATGCCTTTCGGCCTTAAAACAGCTCCAGCTACATTCCAACGAGCTATGGACAACATCCTTAGAGGACTCCAAGGTATGCATTGTCTTGTATATATGGATGACATTATCATCTATAGTACTAGTTTACAGGAGCACATTAAAGACTTAAGATCAATCTTTAACCGATTAAGAGAAGCAAACCTTAAAGTACAGCTTGATAAGTCTGAATTTTTACGCAAAGAGGTTTTGTATTTAGGTCATACCATCACTGACGAAGGCCTTAAACCAAACGATGACAAAATACGGGCAGTCTTAAATTACCCGATTCCCCGAACAGTAACAGAAATAAAGAGCTTTTTAGGCCTCATAGGTTATTACAGGCGCTTTATCAAAGATTTTGCTAAAATCACAAAACCATTGACAAATTGCCTCAAAAAACGGAATAAAATTGAAATAGACCAGAAATATATAAATGCATTCAATCAGTGTAAGGAACTTCTAACACACGCACCTATATTACAATATCCTGACCCTTCAAAGCCCTACATATTAACAACAGATGCATCAGCCGTCGCAATTGGCGCCGTGCTTTCACAGGGCCCTGTAGGAACAGATAAACCTATAGCATACGCGAGTAGGACCCTCTCTGAAACCGAAATGAAGTACAGTACGATCGAGCGTGAGCTTTTAGCCGTTATTTGGGCTGTTAAGCATTTTAGACCATACCTGTATGGTACTAAATTCACAATTTACACCGACCACCGTCCCCTAGCTTGGTTAGATTCCCTTAAGGAACCCAACAGTAAATTGACGCGCTGGAGACTTCGACTACAAGAATACGACTTTGAGACAAAATATAAGGTAGGCAAGCAAAATACAAACGCAGACGCTTTATCACGAATTAAGGTTAATGCAATGGACAGTGACTCATCTGACGGATCAATGGATGTCAATGTAGATGAAAAAGAATTAAAGCTTCAAAAACACATTCAAGAGTTGACTAAAGAAATAAGTAATTTGGCAAAAGACAGACAGAATGACGATGACGAACCACCCATCGAGACAATAGTACTATCAGACACGTCGTCGGATACTACTTGTAATATTTTCGACTCAAAATTAAATTATCCATTACCACCGTTGTCTAGTAGCTCAGAAGAGACTACACCTTTGGCAGAAGATCGAGAGTACAAAGGTATTCCTATTATGAATGAAGCGGTTGATACAAAACCAAATCAAATATTGGTTTTTACGTGGTTTAGAAAAGAAATACAGGTAAAAAAAATTGATAGGGAAAAACAGAAAATTCTTGAAGTGTTTATACCATTAGACGATGACGAATTAGTAAAGCAGTTTTTAAAAGAATACATTAAACCGAAAACGAAATATTTTATTTATTTCGAAGACATCAGACACAGAAAAACCTTTAATAGCGTTATCACCAAGTTATTTCAGGTAGGTATGGTTGAATTCTATGAATGTACGGAAAGAGTTATATTTGTGGAAGACGAGAATGAACAGAAAGCGATTGTATTGCAACACCATGAAGGAAAAACTTGTCATAGAGGAATTAAGGAAACTATTGTAAGAATAAAAAGGAACTATTATTGGCATAACATGCAAGCGATAACATCAGCTGTGATAAATGCGTGCGAGGCTTGTCAAAAGATGAAGTATGATAGAAAACCGATAAAACCAAGGGTAGAGCTAACCCAGACACAGTCTGCACCATTCCAGGAAGTGTTCATTGATTTATTTTCTATTGAAAACCAAAGTTATTTGACTATTGTAGACGCATTTAGTAAATTGGGACAAGCATTCGAAATCGAAAACAAGTCAACACCGGAAGTAGTTCGCGCATTAATTAAATATTTTTCAATGTACGGCGTTCCAAATAAAATAAGTAGCGACCCTGGATCAGAATTTAATAATGAGTTAATGAAGGAATTTGCTAGTATGCACAAAATTGAATTACACATTTGTACGCCAAATAATCCTAATTCCACAGGCATTGTTGAAAGGTTTCATTCAACATTGATAGAAATTTACCGTTTAGCGAAGTACGAACAAAAATGTACCGACGCTGCTTCAATCATGACATACTCTATAATGGCTTACAACAACACAATTCACTCTACAACAGAATTAACGCCATTTGAAATAGTTTTTGGCCACACAGACTCTAACAAATTCTTTGATGGTGACTTTGAAACCATGTATATGCAGCAGTTACTAAAAGACCATGCTAAACGAACGAAATACTTGTATAAGTATATTTCGGATAAAATGATAGAAAAAAAAGAACGTGCAAGAGAGAATAGGTATGGAGAGCATGTAGAGTTAGAACCAGGAGACATAGTATACACGAAAGACATTAATACTCGAAAAAGCAAAGATAAACCTAGATATAAGAAGGCTAAGGTCATAAGTAAGGTAGAAAGAAATGTAGCTTCAATGCAAATAAGAAAAAGAGATACAAGGGTACCGATTAAAAATGTTAAACGCCCTCCACAGGTGGTGTTTGCTCGTAGTGGCACTACTTCCCCTATACCAGGCCCTTCAACTTCAAAGGATTGAAAATAATCCAGGTATTTTACCCGTCAAAGAAGGAAAGGCGCTCAAGGCGGAAGATAAATGGTTAATTTTTAAGATATTAGATTTAAGCGGTATAAGTAGAGACTTAGAGTTTCATAAGGATAAGTATGATAAGTTTATTAAGTTAGTTGACTCTCATGAACCTTTTGTCAATGAATTTATGGGCATAAGGACTCAAACAGAGTACATACGTAACATAACTTTTGTGAAATTTCATCAGTTAGTTCCGTTACACACTACTAGACATAGAAGAGGCTTAATAAACCCTCTTGGTACGTTAGTTAAAGCAGTTTCAGGTAACCTAGATAACGAAGATGCTCTGAAATATGATTCACTTATCTCAAAAATAAATTCGAAGGAAAAAGCTCATGATACAAAGATAACCCTGATCACCAAAATGTTAGATAACTTTGTGAATAGTACAGAAACTTTATATGAAAATACAGTTATATTGGATAAACGATTGAAAGTAATTGAAGAGTTAATTAAATTTAAAAATTATAAGGAAAACACCTGTCTCTATCTCTCTTATGTTTCTAATATGTTTGACACATTTTTAAGTATGTTCCGGTCCATATATATAAAGTTAAATGAAATAGAGACGGCTTTGGCTTTTAGTAAAGTGTCTGTACTACATCAGAATATTGTCGATTCTACTGAATTATTAGAGATACTGCGATCTATAGAGCAAGATAATGGATTAGTTTATAAGGTAGAGGAAGGTAATTTGCTAAAGTTAGAAAGACTTATTACGGTTAAGGCTTATGTAAAGGAAAACCAGATAACGTTCATATTGGAAGTCCCATTAACTGATTTAAAAACATATAACTATTATAAAATTTACTCATTACCAATTTATAAAGATTCCATTAACAAAACCATTATAATTTTTCCCGAATTCCCTTACCTGTTGGCAAAAGATTCGAAATACCTGCCGGTCACAAAGCCATGCGAGAAAATTGCAGAAGATAATATTTTCCTTTGTAACGGCGATAATATGGCTCAATTTCCATCATTGACCTGTGCAGAACAGCTATTGGAGTTTAAAGAAAATACTACTGCTTGTGTACCATATACTGTGGATATTGAAGATACAAGAGTGCAAAGAATCAGCTTAGACAGTTGGATCATTTTCACAAAAAAATCTACAGTTTTAATAGAGAAATGCGGACAAGAAAAGTTTAGAAAATTACTGTATGGTACCTACATATTAACTACAACTGACGGTTGTGAAGTCTACATAAATCAGTACAAGCTAAGATTTAAGAAAACGTTTGCAGATAACTTGCATGTCGATATCATTCCTGTTTCGACTCTACCAGAACTTAAATCAATAAACGAAACATCTTTGGCAACTGTTAACATTAAGAACTTAAACTTGGATGAAATAAAACAATTTTCCCGTATTCTAAACCTACAAGAAAATGTGTTAAGTGAAAGTGAAAACGAGTTCAGTGGCGTTAACGTAAAAAGTGTTAGCCTAAGCACTCTCATATTGTACTTAATTTTAATCATTGTTTTAATTTCTTATATCGTGTATCGCTTTTTGTTAATGCGAAATAATCGGACCACAGAATCTGTGAGACCCGATAATTTCGCACTTGAGGAGGGAGGAGTTATATTACCGGCTAGCAGAGTCATAACAACACTCAATGTGTGAGTATGCAGTGTAAGCATTCTCGCACCTGCAGTCGGTGGTCTTATCTCCGCCACCCACACATCCTGTGCCTTGTGGCGATTATTTAGCATAAGTAAATAAGACCATTCGTCTTGAGAATAAAGAACGTCTCGGACGTCTCAAAATTAATTGTGTTATTAATTAAATTACACTTACATTTAATTCAAGTTTTAAAGTTAGTTTTTTAAAAACTCTTTCAACGTTCCCGTAACCTTTACTACTTTGACGTATTCGGTTCGCAGTGGCACGGTATAGGTTTGTTTCCTTCACTTTTCTGCGGCTATTCGATTTTTACACGAATGATAATTTACCGTGTGAAGTGCCAGTATAAATACCCTGTCCACTTGAAGACCTGGGTGATTGTACGTTAAAAAACGAATACGAAAAAAACGTGCAGGACAGTGCCGTGTGAACTGGGTCTAAGCTTAAAAGTGAACTTAAATAAATCTAGGCGGCCTAGACTCAGCTAATCTCCCGCTAAGTGTTGGAGAGAGCAGAATAATTGGTGTTATAAATAAAGCAGCAGTTAAAAGCGATTTTAAATTAGATTCATTTACGTTTTGCATATAATGCCGATAAAAGTGTATATTACCTTTGTTTTCAGTTTTTATTATGTACTCATTGAGAATGACAGTAAAAGTTACGTCAATTAATAAATTTTACAGCATGCTTTATTTTTATTAATGAATTTGAATAAACTATAAAGTCAATATACTAAGGCCCGTATTCAGAGACTGTACTTCAGCGTAAATCGTGCCTTAAGCGCTTATTCATAACTCGGTTTTCATGTGAGAACTGTCAAAAATCGATGCTTAAACGTAGACTCAAGTTTGAGTGAAGTCTCTGAATACGAGCCTAAGTATATTTTAAATATCCAGGCTCACGGCCTATAATTAAATTAGAAGTCACATAAAATTTTCTTTACAAAACAGTTATTGTTGTTAAATTCTTGGCACTTAAGTATTTTATTTCTTATTCAAAAGATATAAAACTATTGATCTCAATGCTAGACCGTATTATATACATTTCAGATTTTATTCCCTCAGGTATGAAAATTACTTTTTTAACTAAAAACTGTTTGAGCTATGAAGTAGTTCGAGCTTACCTTTGTTATGGCTTTGTTTATAACTCAGTTTATATATTTATGTATTAAAAGGTTGTGGGTAGGAAACTACTTGCTTACTCGTAAAACATTGAATCGGCCACGTTTTACGCTTGGGTTTAACCGCTTTTACCGATATTATTTTATATTGGAGAAAAAACTATATTTTTATTATTACTTTTATTGAAATGATTCTGTTTACAATTTCATCTTTAGGGATGAATTGGCTTGTTTTGGAACAGGCAAACTGATAAGAGGAAGTACAAAATTGATTGTTAATTAAATATTATTTTCAAAACTTATACATAGTAGAGGTAATGTCATGAGGAGGGATGAGAGGCATGTTACACGGCGAGCGATGAATATGAATGTGGATGGATACACTGGAAGAGGTGGGCCTAAGAAAAGATGGATGGACTGTGTGTGTGCAGATATGTGTGTGAAAGGAGTGAGTACTGAGATGACGAGCGATAGAGGGAAATGGAATAAAGAAACGTGTTGTGCCGACCCCACTTAATGGGATAAGTTCAGGGAGATGATGATGATGACATAGTAGTGATAAAAGGTACCGATAATTTAGCCTAATCTAATACCCTACCTAAAATGTAGCAGCATTGCTTTTCAGTCTGACAGTAGCTTGGATCTCATTCAGATATAATTTCATTTTTAATTCCAGCTATCGTGGCACATTTCCTGAAAAATAATTATGTAAAACTTTGCAGAATAAAAATTTTGATTCGGAAAATGTGGTTCACTCGACGTGCGATGTTAAAGACTTTAATTGCATAATCTATTGATTAATGCAGTTTGACGTTGACATCGTTTGAACTCCAAATATTTTCACAAAGCTTTTGTCATGGACTTCCACTTTGAAGTGTTGAGTAGTGTATATGTGTTTGAGATAAAAAATGGGGCCCGGTGCTGACTTTTATAGCTTCTTGAGATGCGACTCACGATTTATTACTTTTTACCGCATTTTTTAAAGTTAATAGCTGTTTCCAAGCTGTTTATGGCTCGAAGTTGCTCAGCTTATTAATGTTCAAAATAAAGTAGGTATATAGTAGATTTGACGTTTGTTCGTTCGTATGAGCAAGTGGCAAATTGGTGAGAATTTTTGGGCCGTCTAAAGGCCTCCGTCATGGCTTGACGACTTTAAAAGCCGGGACCGACATTTTAACGTGCCTTTCGAAGCACGGAAGTGCTCAGTTGATAATGACACGTGCGGTGATGGGTTGCATTGCTCGATTTTACAATGAGGAAACGGTATAGGATTATTATTTAGGTTATAACTTTGCCGCATGCATTACTTAAACGCCTTTTCTATTATGGTGCTCTAAATGTATTGGTCAGTATATAGCGAATGCTTACATTTTCACGTTAACGGACGGTAGTAGTCTTTGACTATCTCTCAAACAGAAATAAATTATTTATATAACATCATGTTTTTATCGGTAACTAATTGACAATTGGCATATCAAACAAATCACTAATTTTAAAGTGTTTAGGCTAGCTGTCATCTGTCATTTAACTATTAAAGTACTAGTGACAGTATTCAAAGAAAAAATAACTCGACCAGTCGGTATAAACACTTCAAGACCAAACCTGCAGTTATAGGCCAGTCGTTAACTAGTTCAAGCGAACTGCGGAAAGTAGTTTTTTGAAATCACAGCTCAACCCGAAAATGATTGAATCGGAAAATTCTGGAAAGTTCGGAGCAATTTCTGGCGCGGGTGGCCTAATGCGCATTACGAGTACGACAGAGAGGGGCCCATAACCTACGATACGATTCATAAAAAAAAAGTATTGAAGCCATTTTTAACTATTTAAATTTCTTTTAAGTCTTTCTCATTTTTCAACATTTTGAAATAACGTAAGCTTTATCTTTGTCTAGGTATGTCAAAATGTCCATGTAATAATAATTTCCATGGATTTATTTTCAAACAGTGAGTTAGTAAATAGGTTTTAGTTAAAGACTTAATTACAGCTCAGGGTCTGGGCAACACTTCAATGAGTATAATTATAAATGGATCCTATATATCAATATCCTATGTGTTGTTTTTTCTTAAACTTTCGGGATCACAATTCATATTTTAGAACTATTTAAACACAGTAGTAGTAGTCGAAACGTCGGGATAAAAGGTAATTAACGCGATAAAAACCTGTGTTTAAATAGTTCTAAAATATCATATGACGTTGTAAATGTCGTGTCGTAGCACATCGTCGGTACTGAATAAGCTGCTTAATCAAAGCTGTAAAGTTATATTTTTAGGAAGTTGGCCCTCTGGTTTACGAGTGTTTATATTGCTCTAGTTGTACTCAACAGGCTTTTCGGGGCAGGGTTCATTTTAAATTTAAAGTTGAATAAATATTTGAATTTGGCCTCCGGCTGCAGACTGCCAATCGAGTTTTACTGTCTCGTCTAAGCACAAAGTTAACTAAGTACGTCCCTATTAATTTATTTACGGACCTATAAATAAGGTTTGTGACCTATTAGCTTATGAGGAATGGTGTTACATTCTTAGTAGCAGTTTTCGTAGGCTGTTAAGAGTTGATCACTCATAATCCTTTTAGGGGATGATTAATGCTGGGCTAAAGGGAGTCTGTGACTCTTAAACAAGAATTTAAATCTTGGTGTATGTAAACATTTAAAAATATGATTTTTGCCATGTAGTTTTTTATGATTTAGAGTTTGTTTGGCTTGTCTCTGCTTATGATGAGCTGATCCGAAATAAATAAATAAATATATCCTTGGATCATCTTTTAGGTATCAGAGTAACATTTAAAATTTAAATTCATAAATTAGTGGCCATGATGGCAAGTCAGTCTATTGTGAATGAGACCATTAGCATGACATGAAAATTGTGGTAAATTGCCAAGAAGCGGTCATTGCCCCTATGTGCTCTCCATTAATCATTATTTATTTTGTATAAATAAGAAAGGTTGATGTTATAAGTACATAAATTTGAATGTCCAAACTGATTCTAAAAACATATAAATAATGGTATTTGCTGACTCACAATAAAATAGTGTTATTGAAGTGACATTTCAGTACAGTCAAACAAAATATTTTATCCATATATATCAGTGTTCATTGTCATTTTACGAGTACCTACTCCAATAAAATAACTACATTTAAGTAATAAAAATGGGATTGTATGTTCAACGCATATCACTATCCAGGCAATCCAATGTGCCTGCCAATAAAATCCCTCTACTCTACAAATCGAAAACGATGCATCGTGACAGTCATCGCAGGTCAACTTTATGTTGGTTAACCTTCCGAATTCAGTTTCCACCAACTTAAGCTGACCTGAGATTTGATGCCGAAATTTCGTTTTTCGTTGTTCAGAGTAGACCCGAAGCAAAACGAAGGAAGCAGTCCAATTGCGTCGAACATAATTGGACCGTAATTGGAGCACTTTAAATGAACCCGGTACGTTTCACACTCGCCAGCGGACAGCGGTTCGAGCTACCTTGCTCTGTTCAACAGAGACTAGAGTTCATTAGTGAATGCGCCATCTATTCTTTAAATAAAAAACTTATCTCTCTGTTCTGGACCAAAGCTTTATATTTAGCTACTCGTAACATGAACACAACAATAAATACAATAAGAGCTAATAGCCTAGGATAAGCCGACAAGTTTTTTAGTTTGAAATCGTAATTCTTTAAATTTTCACGCATTAAGATGTAAACCATAGTTATATTATTCTGACACTGACATAGGTACATTATTTCTGCTACCTTCTGTCAGTCAGCTAGAGGAGTACCCGTTGAGTTTGTCCCGCCATCTTCGCTTGATAAAATATAATATTTAAGAAATATTGTAAGGAGTTTTACGATGTTACCCTTCTATCAGTATTTTATCTCATTAACTTAACAGCTTGTTCATTGAATTGTGGATTAAAGCCGTGAGTTTGCCTCGTTTCTTTACAGCCTGTCCCTTGTACTAAAACTTGTTTAAATGTGAATGGGCACGAATGGCCCTTCAGGACCCGCCCTGATTGATTCCGCTTACAATTCCCATTACTCGACGCCATCTTGGATTATAAATATTGCGTTTATTAGCAAGGGCCGTTCGAGGGCCTTTTGCCTCGAAATATCCTTAGAATATCTTCGATCTGGAAACGAGGAGGGATTAGTGTAAATCGATTTGTGATTTTGCGGACGAACGGACTTCGAAGTAATTCACGAAATTGGGTTTTATTTGTTTATGTGCAGTCAACTGGAAAAGAGCTTTTTAATCAGAATCTATAATTTACTATCGCAAATTCACTTTGTATATCGATTTTAGGATCGTATGTGCTATTTAAGGTTTAATTTTGCGTAAAAATTTCATGTTTTGTCTTATAGTGAACACACTGTACACATTCCTATTCACAAATACCTACTCATACCTTTTCATACCTATAAGATGAATAGATAATCATTTTATTCACAACAAGGCAATCACTAAATAACATGACACATTCAACCAGAAATAGGTAATGTCGCTGTGAAAAGGTAATTCGACAGTACAATGCGAGTTAGGACACGGTGGTCTTCCATAGGGAAAATTTCTATTAGTTACATATATTTAAATAAATATCCTTGAAAATTATTTAATGTACGTGTATGTGTTATTAAACTAGATTACTTATACAATTTTTTTTAGAAAATACACTAGTATTTATACTTAAAGTTGAGACAAATAATGCATGCCCTTAGGTGGAATCAAACCAGCAACATGTGGGTATCAAGCTAGCATTTACCGACTGTGCCAAAGAGGTCGTCATTTAGATTCATTACAAAACGTAATAAAAGACACAGTCTAGTGAAAGTTGTGATTTGATGCCATCACGGGGTCATTTCGGGGATTAATCATTATCTTTTATGACTGTTTGCGACGACCGAACTTTTTCTATCGCCTCTGAAACTTCGACGAAGATTCATTGCCTGTCTGTTTGTAAGCGTACATCGGCAAGGGAGGGGTAGGGGGGAACTTTCAAAATTCTCTGACGGTTGTCTGAACACTCTTCGTCCCGAAAAGTCGACTTTCGTGTCCATTAGAAGTTGTCATTGCTCAAATATTTTTTGTGGCATGGTATAGTCAGACGCAGATGTTGCAGACCATTATGAGTTTTTAAAACTCAAGCTTGAGTTATTGTAATATACCGCTTTGTCAAACTTAAGTGGGCATGGGCCGGACATGTGTGTAGAAGTGGAGACGGCAGGTGAAGCAAATCCGTGCTAGAGTGGAGACCACGGCTCGGAAAGAGAAACGCTGGCAGACCAGGTAGGGACTATTACAATTACGTTATCTGAAGATTGGAGTAGTTAAACTTAATTTTAGTTCTAAGATATACTTAATAACTTTTGCCTTACTGATGCTAAGAGAAAGGATCTATTATAATAGCTGTGGCTGATCCTACGGCTGTATTATACTAGTTCTCCTTTTTGTATATCAACCTCTGTCTTGTGCATCTCACATCTAAATACCTATTCCGTCCTAAGCCTCAGTACGCTCAAAACTTTTCCGTTTCTCCGCACAATTTTGCTCTAGATTTGAACATAAACCTCTCTCATCTTGTCTAAAAGCTATGACTCAACTTTCAGCATTTTCGACAGTTCCGTCTCATTCTCTCCACTACGCGTAAGAAGGAGATAGAGCATGTTTCGCATAGTTATTAAAAATTCAGCTAACCGCTCTTTGTTTACGCGCGCGTCCACGGCGTGTATTGGGATATTACGGCTAATGTTTATCAAAATGATAACCTGCCGTTAAACTTTAAACACGCTTTTATGACAGAAAAAATGAAATAATAAATATTAATAAGTTTATACATGAAAAAGTGACTATAAAAATTCACCGACTAAAAATCCAATTTGGTTAAACATCTATACGAATTATTCTATTGGATAAATATTTGTGATAAGAAATTGTATTTAAATAAGATGTGTTTATGCTTGTACTTACATGTAGAACGTAATACCAATACAACGGATAGCTACCTATAACCAGCAAACTCTGTAGATGCAAGTTAAATATAAACGGATTAAATACCTACTTTTGTAAATTTTTATTTGGACTTTTGTTATAATTTTGACACATGCGTCTGTTTTCTGATCAATGCCTAGTCGAGAGTTAGCGTTGGTGAACAGTGGCAGTGGCAAAAGAATGTAATTTTGGAACGGTGTGATTGTTTAATCAAAGTCAGACAAAGCAGTGCAAATGGGACGCCAGCTTTACAGTACTCGCAGAGAAATCATTCTTTCGTAAAATAATGACGGCGACGGATTGTGGAATAACTATCCATTATAAAATGTTGTACCGTATATACTAAAACTAGTTAGTATTCATTTTCACCAGATATTTTTCACTATATTATAGACAACGCATAAAGTAGACAACAAACTGCGAAATAGCGTCAGTTATTTTAATATTAATAATTTGGATTTGCGTCAGAATTTCACATTTATATTGGTATTTTAATGCAAAAATACTTAAGGGTTTGTAAATAATCGGAACAAACCTAATGTAAACAAAATTTATCTCGTTTAATATATTTTAACCTGATTTTCGTATTGTACACAATCAAGCTTATCTTTATACCCTACACAGGGTTTCGCAAGAATAAATCAAAATTTTTCGGAATCTACTCGCCTTAAATACAGTTTTGACGTGGAAAATGAAAAATTTGGCGACATCGTGTCTGCAGGCGCGGTGCATCATGCGACTCCTCTAAGGCAGGGCTGTCCAAACAAGATGGGACTTAGAACCAACAAAAATGACTAAAGCAAGTTTGCACTCCTGTGTTTATAATATACTAGTAGCACATCCCGGCTTCACACGGGTGTACTAATGGAGCTACCGGGATGAAATATAGCCTATAACCTCCCGGACAGTCCATTCTACCCACCCGTGAAAGAATTTTTCAAATCGGTCCAGTAGTTTCGAAGATTACCTGCGTCAAACAAAAAACAAACAAACGTTATTATATAGTATTATATGTAATATAGTATATAGTATAGATAGTATAGATTTATACAGGGTATGGTCCACAATGCCATTAACATACGTGTTGAGCTAGTTCTAACAATAAACCTATTTAACACATCCAACAATAATTCTAAACCATTCGTAGAAACTTTCACGTTCGTTATATAGATAAAACTTTTCTAAGAAACCTAAGTTCAAAGTTGCAGACTATTACAAGCAAAACGAGCTAAGGAGTTCAATGAATTGAACTTGCAACAAATGAATGAAACTTTACTTGCACAAAAGTTGCACAAGCACAAAATCAATTGCAAACTATCTTTGTAAGTAAAGGTAACTTGGAAACTTGAACCCCTTTTGATACTTTCTTAAGCTCGTTGTGTTCGAGGTATTTTATCAATATATTTAAGTATCCAAAGGTTTACGTTGAAAAATGAACTGTATAGCTTTTTATGGCGATAAAATAGAGACCAATTCTAACGAATACAAATTCCAATTATTCGACCGAGGTGACCTCCACGATATTCAGCCACAACTATCCCAAATAGAATCACAAAATCAGTATGAAACTTTACGGCGTTACAGATTTGGAGTGCTGTAGGCGTAAAGTTTACGCCTACAGCACTCCAAATCTGTTCGGGTAATTCGGGATATAACAATGAAAGGTTTATGTTCCACGTGCGCCGTATGGTGCTCCCACACTGCTGTTACAAAATGTTTATAAACATTTTTGAACACTAAAACATTTACTAACAAATGTTGTCAATTCTTACATTTTGTTAGGAACTGTTATATGTTATAAGTGCTCCCACACTGATGGACAGTGTTACGACTCACCGCATACCCCGCCGTCACCTGTATAAAATGTTTACAAACAAAATTTTGTTCAAAAATGTTAATTAACATTTACTAACATGAAAACATTTTTTGACTTTGGTGATTAAATGTTAGCTAACAAATGTTTACTAACGTTACTTAACATTATATAACAGCAGTGTGGGAGCACCATTACGATGCTTCTCTATACAGCACTGCATTACCTGCGCCAGCTAGCTGCAACTTGACTACCAAACTAGAGATTTTTACGGCTTCTGGAAGTGGCAAGTTTTATTGGCATCGGGAATTTCATTACGAAGCAAACTCTCCCTGAACCGTTACTAATTGGTTCTGCTTCGCCCCGTGTTATTTATTTGCCTGTAATTATGTGAAGGTGAAAAAAGTTGCCCTAATAGCGGTCGATAGCGGCCTCTGGTGCCACTTCTGAGCAACTTTGTGTAGCAAATGTGGTGTGAAACCTTCGTCGCTCGCATCTGTTTCTAAATTACGTTAGTCACAAAAGTATTCCATCTAAGATAAGCAGACGGAGCGAAAGTTTGACGCCTGAGTAAATAATTCCATCTCCGGTTACACAGGCCGGGAACTTTGTTATGAAAATATTTCGTTTATTGAAGTTTTGTTTCTTTTGTTTCAGATTGGTGGTGTGGTTCGGATGCGTAGTGCGGTGTGTGATGTCGCGGGCGTGAGTGCGTCGCGGTGGCGCGCGTGAGTGCGGGGGGCGCAGGGGGGGGGCATGCGGCGCGGAGGGGGGCGCGGCCGCCGCTAGAGGGCGCGATGTGGCACCTCGCCTTGCTGCTGCTAGCGCATCTTCCTCCACCTGGTGAGTAACACATTACTACATGTACACATTATTTTTTACAGCGCCATCTAGTTTAGAACTTGGTACTAATGTTCCCATTTTGTATTCGTATTATTATTTTTTGTAAAATTCCTATTTTTTCAAAACATTAAAGTATGTTCTGCAAGCTATGTTTAGTTAAAATATCTACAAAAATTTCCAAGGGTTCGACTAATTTAATAAAACCATCCCTCCTCTCAACCTGAAGCTAAATATATCAAGAAAAAATTACGCATCTCATAACATCAATTGAAAATTCCATGAAGCTACAAATGGCTGCGACCTCAAAATTGTTTTATCTCCCAAGTTCCGATAGAAGGGTCGATCAAATTGAATCCCTACACTGTATGAATAAAATTTACTTAATCGTAAAAACTTTGTAACCTTAGACCTCGGGCTACAGATTAATGCATTGGGGTAACTTTACCCCAATTTTATGGGGATGAAGTTTAACTGACACAATGTAAACCATCGGAATCGGGAGTCGTATTTCTCGAAGTGTTCGATTACATTTCTTATCGGAACGTTTTATGTTATGAATCTTGTTTAATCTGTCTGTTATGCCATTAAGGGATGATGGAAAATTGGAGACTTTCAAACGCTTATTCTCTTCCTTTTAAGTCAAAGTTCGCGTCGATTGATTGAACTATGCGATCGAAAAACGTGGCTAGAACAAAAAACTGTTCGGATTTTTTTTATTTAAAAAAATTGTCGTATCACTGGTTATGGTTAAAGAATCAGCGCCATCTATTGATTCTTAATGAATGATCAAATTTGTAAAAAATCACACCACGATCCTCGTAAAAAAAGGTTAATCTTTTTATCATAGAAACGCGATTGATTGGTTTAGCGACACTTTTCATAATTCCATTAACAATGATAAATAAATGAATGAAGTGTTGGCTTAATCATTACAACAATTCACTTCAAAAATATATTTAAAAAAAACATAATTATACTTTGTCTCCCACTTTTTCCACTCAAATTACATTTTTATTTTATGAAAGAAGTATTCTTGAAATAGTCTCATTTTACAGAAGCCAAAATAAAATTGTGCTAACAATTGTCTTAGGTAAAGGTCGCATTGAGCGAAGGTAACTTAGCTATGTTTAGCTCAGTAAGCTTTGCAACACAGAATAAAGATACAACCGTCAAGATTTTATAATAACCGTGACGTTTTTTTATCTCCACAGCTTAGTTTTAAAAATCAAAAACAATTTTTGTTTATAAACTATTTGCAAAAACCTTTGGAATATCTAGTAAAGCTTAGCTCCAATTGTAGTTTCTTCTTAAAGCCAAATTTTGTCAATATCAAAAGCACACATGTTCTTTCAATCAAGCTCCCTTCAAAGGGCTACCAATAACTCATATTATCACCCCGACTCACCTGGAACCCTTTTCTGTCGGGAGGAGATACGAGCATCACCTCTGAAAAGGCTCCGTAAATTCTAAAGGGTCTACAGAATAGCCGTGATTATGATTTACGCTATACGTTACTAGTTTTAGTGACGGGGTTTTCCGTATCCGTAAATAAAAACGCGAATTTTTAATACGGATCATTCTAAAATTTGATGCTAATTTAAACACATTTATTGAATTATATCTGGACTGATAATTATACCATTTTGGTAAAAAAAATATTTAAATGAAACAAAACTCCTAGGCATGCTACTTAACTTTAGATTGCGTAAATTTTTTAACCCTGTAACTGGTGGTCAGTATTTAGTTTCCGTATCCGTATATAGTGTTGCTCTGGCCTGGCGCGTCACTGGCGGTTCTTGCCGCCACAATGGGCGATAAATAAGCCCCATTGTAGGCTTTTGTCACGTTTTTATGTCGCGTTCCACTGATGTATGGGTTTATAATGAGGCAAATAGCTTTGTAAGAGAATGACTAAAGCTTATAAGCATTGTATTATACTACCTTGATTTTCACGAGCGCTACGCTGGAGCTACGCCGTAGCATTTCGTAGAATTAGCTACGCCGTAGCGTAGAGGTCTTGGTAATGACGGACTAATTGAGTTATACCTAGCTCAGAGTTTATTGCTGCCTATAACATAATACAAATGTGCATTTAATTAAATGTATTATTAAAATGTACGTTCTAATTTACATTTTAAGTTTTATTAAAGCCAATTATTACAATTTATTTGAAACGGTTTCTAAGCTCTACCTTCATATTAAGTAAACCCTTACAATTACAAATAAAACAACAATAGTACGATTTAAATTCACAGACAATGCAAAGTTGTAAGTAGGATTTAAGCGATACGGGTAAAAAGACAAAATATATAAAAGGTTAAATTTCCGAGCGGTCAACTTCAAAGCAACTAAAAAGGTATTTAATACATAAGCCTCTTATATTTTGCCTAAATTAATACCTTCCCGGTGGGTCGGCAGGTAAGTACACTCGACATCAAACGCATGAATTTTTCTGTAATGGTACAGATAAGGTTTGCTTGTAAATAAATAAATAAAATGAATGATGATGTTTATTCTAATACATAGACTTGCTAAATCGACTTGAATTCATTGCGCAGTCATTTTGTTCACATTAAAGACCAGAATAGCATATTATTTAAGAGTTGTTTTTAAAACTTTCTCAGTGAAATTGTCAATTCACAAACATCAATTTCAAATTGATGTGTTTGTCTAAAAAGTTGAACTGAACAAGCGACACTTCTAAACAATTTTCGTTTTACGAATATTCAGACTAAATCATATTTATTATATTCGGATCTGTGGATGTGAGAGGACAATGAATGTGAGAGGAGTCAGTTCGGTGTTGACGAGTGATAGAGATGAATGGAAGAAGAAAACATATTGGGCCGACCCCACCTAGTGTGGGATAAGAGCAGGGAAATGATGATGATCTGCGAACGGGAATTCTGGATCCAACAAAATTAGGTAGTATAGGTAATGCTTACAGTAAGCGATAATTTTAGACTAACTTAAGTTTTTTATTTGATTTAATTTTTCAATAATATTATAATCGCCGACTGTACTTGGAAACAATTGTGATGATTCTCGTTCGCTTGTTTTACACGTGTTTTCAATTAGGCTGCATATTTGTTAGGTTTGATGGAGATTTCAATATATGCAAATTAATTTGTAATTAGTTGTTTGTACAAATACAGAGTTTGGTGTGTTTTGTGGCCCTTTTGTATTTAAATAAATATTTTCATTTTTATATAATCATTTTAGTATTATCATGTATATAATTATTATTAATAACTTAATTACGTTTAGCGATCACAGTACAATCAGCAAAATATTAGAAACTCTTAAAATAATAAGTATAATAAATTTCATTGTAATGGAATAGCGCACATGAAAAACGACGTTGATTTAGACACTACTATAATGTTTCGATTCTTCCAGAGAATATAATTTAATATAATATCCTGGGACATTTCCACACAGCGTCATCTAGACCCAAGCGAAGCAACTTAATGCTTGTGTTATGGTAACCAGATGACTGATATAATACATAGATATTTTTTTTTAGTAAATACATACATATTATAGATAGAAAACACCCAGACACGAAACAAATATCTGCAGAACATACAAAAATTTGTCCCGTAGCGGATATCGAACCCGCAACCTCGGCGTCTCAGCCGAGCGTTCACCCAACTGCGCCACAGAGGTCGTCTATCGAATATCCAATGCTTGTGTCATAAACTAAAAATAATCATTTGTTATTGTTTTTGTCTCTGATAACAAAACAAGGAACACAAAGAGCGTAAAGTTTAATGCGAAAAGAAAAAATATATTTCTTTAAGATTCCACTAATAATGGTACGAAAATACATCGAAAGCTTCCTTGTTCGGAAGCGGAAACTACTTTCTTGTAAAAATAACTGCAATAAATACAGTTGAAGGTAAATCTTGAGATAAAAATGATATAATTTTGCCATTTATTTGAAGAGCTCTTAATACAAAGTTACGTCACGAAGATGGGCGCGAAATAATAAAAAAAACATCTATATTATAAATCTAACTAAGGGAGGCCTATCCCCAGCAGTTGGTAAAGTCGGGCTGTGGATGATGATGATATATAAATCTATAATATCTATAAATTATTTACTTTTAATATACATCTATACATAGTACTTACTTACAGTAAACTAATGAGACCTTTGTTTTAGTGAAGTTCTTGTTGTGTTATAAATTTCTTTGCAGGTCAAACAGACGTGAATTTTAATCGATTTGAAATATTAAAAATACTGAATATAATTCAATTTTTCTCACACTTTATTGCGGCTTTTAGGTTAATCTTACCTAAAATTCAATTAAAATTTAAACTCAAAATTCTATTTGTACTCAAACTCTTAAAGATTTTATTTATGAAAAATGAAAATTATTACTAATAACGTTAAAATAAATTTCAGTTACTTAAAGACTATTTATATAATATTATCTTCAAGTAACTAAAAGCAGAACAATGGGTTTGAATCACCAGCTAAGATTTCAACCCAAACACTCGTTTAAATCCACCCGAAAAATAGTTCGGGCCCGAAGGTATGGGTACAAATCGCATGTGGGCTATTTTCCGGTCGCCGCGGATGAGTGGGGACAAAGCCGGGACAAAAGGACAAGGGGAGAGGACGCGAGGGGTACAAAAGGACCTTATTTTCACTGCTCGCTCTGAGCAGCCTCTAGTATTGTACTCGAGTGGGATTTGATCTGAAGATGGTATCTTGTCAGCTTCGTTTGACAATATTGTGGAAGTAATTTGTATGGATTTTTTTAGTTCAGTGTGGTTCAGTGCTTTGAAGATTTATGTAGAATAATGTTTTGATACTATACTTCATTTATTGAAACGAGCTAATAGGAAGAAAAATAAACAAAGGTGATTTGTCGTCGAAAATAATTTTCTTTCTCATGATTGGCTTTATTGTCAAATCAATTGTTAATTGCCAAATCTAGCCAATACGAGAATAAACAATTATTTTCGACGACCAATAACGTGCCGTTATTTTTTTTCCTATTAGCTCGCTTCAAGAAATGAAGTATAGTATACCTATCAGATTAATTAATCTAGAATTAAAAATACTGTAACATATTATTATTCTCATTGCCATTAATTACTCCTATCTCGATGCACTAACAATCCACAAAAAGCCATTGGCCGCGCCACAGATTACTAATCGAAATACGGCCTTGTTAGAGTGATAAATGATCAGTCGGTCAAACTGAGGTGACAGGTCGAATCAAAACGTGCAATCATTCATATAAGTATTTATGTTTACACAGAGTGGTGGTGTATATTAATTACGTAATTATTAAATAAATCATTGAAGTACATTTTAGTAACTATATTCTTTAGTCGGGAAACAGAAAAAAGTCAAATAAGAGGTGTCGGTTGAATTTGAAAAAAAAAATTTTTATTGCCTTACCTGACTTCGCACGGGTTTAATAATGAACCTATGGTTACTCATGATGTACCTTTCCAATCATCATCATCATCATCCACAGCCCGACTTTACCCACTGCTGGGCATAGGCCTCCCCTAGTTTGTGCCATCCACTACGATCCTGCGTCAGTCGGATCCATTGTCGCCCCGCGACTTGAGCTGTGTCATCGACCCACCTCGCCACCGGACGCCTGACATTTCTCCGACCCATCCTCGGCCACCTTTCCAATAGTAAAATAATATTTGAAATCGGTCTACTAGTTTTATAATATTAGTATAGACTTCACACCCAGAAGTTGATGAATACCGGCTATTACTTGGGTATTTTTGGCGTCGCATTAGTCAAATCATGAGGAATGCAAGAGCGATGGTTTCCGCAGGATGATTTGAGGGCTATCAACACTCCCATTGCATCTGTCATCGCATTTAATGCGTTCTTCGAAACTCGTAATATGTAGATGAAGTTGACCTGCTATCATTCAAATGTAATAAATGAAAAGAATTTGGAATAAAAGCTAATTTTGTCAGAATCAAAACATTGAATGACAAATATTCACATGCAAATGAGAAAGGGTGTTATGATAGAATAATCAACTTACACTTTTAAAACAGCTTTAACTTAATTATGTATACACATTTATTTTACAAGAACAATAAGCCATTAGGTGGCTTAAGAGTATTTTAGGACTGTATGATGCTGTGTGAATGTCCAAGGGTATTTTGATCTATTATTTAGTGTAGAAATAAAAAAATATAGTCAGTTTCATCAACATGTTATTTACTAAAAGCACTTTGCATACACAACATTTGTATGGCAAAGAGCAGAACTTGCTTCTCGTATTTTGTTTGTTCTGTTCCAAAATGCTGAGGCAAGTTTAGAAGAACATTTATTCTGATCATAGATAAATGAGGTAGTGTGGCGACTTTTAAAGTTCGCTCGCACCGAGCCGGCAGCCGGGCACATAACAAGAGTGGAAATAGGTACAAGCACCTCGCGGTTTTCACATTTCAGCTCTGATTTACGACCGTGTTTTCGAAAGACCGAAAAACGAATTGCAAATACCTAGTTTTGTACAAGAGGGTAAACACTCGCGGTATTTTATTTGTGATCCAATAAATCTGTATTTTCTCTAAAACCTTCACAATAGGATTGTGAAATACCGATTGTGTAGTCCGCCCGTTCGCGGTAATTCAACATTGTTCAAGGACATTTTTGAGGGCAGCAGCGTTTTTCACACTTTTGGACTTTGCCCAAACTAACTCGTTTCGAAAATATTTGCTGAAACAGTATGGTCGGTAGCTGATAGTGCTGAAAGAATTAAACATCTAAATGGTCTTATTACATTAAACTACACAAAAAACCTGGTCTGGCAGCATAGATCTGTCAGCACCTCAGTTTTTTTTTTTTTAAGCCGATGATTTCTTTTATTTTGTCACTACCCATTTGTTTGTCTCTTTTACTTGTTGTTTTCTTTTATTTTTTAAATTTATTTTTTACTCTGTGCTGTGTAAGTCAATAAAGGTATTATCTATCTATCTATCTATCTATCAAACAAAACCATGGTTTAAATTGGTTCATGAGTTATAAATAGTGTAAGCAACTATATTTTGTTTACGTTTAGATGTACGGGTATAATTTTAAACGAGTTTTAAATTAAAATAACTGTCAAGTTCCAACGAGAACACATTATAATAGTGTCAGTCTCTTAATTCAGTTGAGCCTCAGAAGCAGTTTTATAAAAAAACAATTTTAAAAACTGATTATATGCCTTTCAGTGTGATATTTTAAAAGCTTACGCAGAAAATGTATTTTTCTACAAACTTATTATTTGTCAATTTGCAATGTCAGTGACCAGACTGAAATGACACATGACCTTGGAAGGATTTTTCAGCTAAGGAAAAAATATTAGTCTAGGGTTTAAGACTTTTAATGGCAGACGCGTTTAAAAACATCATCAAATATAATAATTTTAAAAAAATTCGAATTATGTAAGTACAATGAGATATTAAAAGGCTCCTTAAATATGTAGTTCGAATAATTAACTAACACTTAATTTAATTGGATTTTCACTTTTACTGAAAATAGCCTCCACTAATGAATACAAATAGATAATCTATATTTAATTGCTGAAACAACCTCCCGGTATCTGAAAAAAAATATTTTGACTAAAAATCAGAAAAAGTTTTAAAAGTGTGTTAAGTTGCGTTGCCTAAGTTCCGGGGGGTGGGAAGGGGTGCGAGGGGTGTTAATTACGGAGATTTTTTGAGTGCCTTCTGTCGGTCTGCTTATTTGTGTGGCAAGTAAGTTGAGCGCGGCGTGTTATTGTAAATATAATTAGGGGTTGGTATTTGTTTGTCCAAATGTTTCTGTGGGGAGTGTTTGTGTGTTTGATGCTTTTCAGGTTCTGGTAAATAGTACTTGTTCAAAGTGGCTTTGTGTTATAATGTGGCTAGTGGTATTGATTTATAATTATGTATGTAATGAATTACCTACTAATTTTGTAATGGATATTATTATATTAACCGCAAACATTGATGGAATGATCTAGTTACATTTAAGGAGGTTTCCCTCCTGAAACCTAGTAAATTTTTTGACGAAGAGGTTTCAAAAAAATTGAGGAAACTTTTGGAAATTATTGAAAGAAAGAAAAGCTTCAATTATGACAAACAAAGTTCACTAATATTGATAATCATTGATTAACACAAAATTGTATAGTATTTATATTATACCAAGAATAAACTAGTGAAAACAACAAAATACAGTCTACCGCACTCATTATTCAAATTAAATAAAGTAATGGCTTAACGAGGCGCTGTCGTTGACAGTAATGACCGCATTCAGAACGAACTTGTTATTTCTAGTTTAAACCAGATTTCTGACCCCATAAACTAAACATAAAAAAGTTTCATTACAAACATTTATTAGTGCGGATAGGATTGGACTTAACACGTTCCTTGCTCATGAAACACATAAAAAGTAGCCGATGTCCACGAGGTAAGGAGGCTTAATTTGTATAATTTTAAAAATGCGTGTGTAAACATAAAATATTTTAATGTTATTCACTTACTAATGATTTTGTTAAATTACTTTCTTTGTCTTTGAAAGATCTTATAAAAACAATCAGCGTACAGGCTTAAAAAACAACCTAAAATACGAGCAGCTTACAAAAACAAGTAAAAACAACAGCTGTTTTTAAACCACCAATCAAAGGAAAGTACGGCGTCGTTATAAAAACCAATCAATTTAGAAAAAAGGAAAAAACGGATAATAATAAAAAAGGAAGCACTACGTCCAAAGTTCATCAACATAAACGAACGGTTAAACGACTGTTTAATCGCTATACCGAAACACTGATTTTATTGCTATTCGAAGGTTACTTTCTGTTAAATTCACACCGATCACTCCGATTTATCTGTTGTAGGTCCATTCTGAGAAAACTAAGTACTAGAAAAATGTTTTCATAAGTATTGTGACGTGTTCGAGAAGTAGTGGTGGGAGATCGCCAAGGATAGGGGTCAGTGGAAGATTTTGGGGGAGACCTTTGCCCAGCGACCACGACGGGTTCATAAAAAAAAAAAAAAGTATTGTGATTTATTCGATCGTTCGTATAAGCAAGAGGCAAACTCCGGCATTTCGCTTATTTATTTTAGGTTAATGTCAGTATAAAAATCGTTTGATTTAAAAACAAAGCAGAATACGGGAGCTACAATGGGAATGGAGGCAATCCATCACGGCGCGTCATCAGATGACTCCCCGTAACAGTTCAATTAAAAGCTCGGGTTTTTGTAAATTGAAAAATTGGTAAATGGTATAGCACTAGCTACAATACTTTACAGCTTTTAGCTATCAACACTATATCGTAATAATATTTTGAAAGTGAAAGTTTGTTTGGATGTATAGATTGATGTTCTTTTTCACGCAAAAACGACTTCACAGTGTTGACTGAAACTTACCTTGTTTATGCCTTCAAATAATACATAGGCTACTTTTATCTGCGTTAGTACCACGCGAGCAAAGCTGTGGCTGTGGCTGTGAGTATAGTTTGTTACAAAATTGTTATTTTAAAAAGATATTATCACTACATAGTATAAAACAAAGTCGCTTTCTCTGTCCCTATATCCCTTTGTGTATGCTTAAAACTTTAAAACTACGCAACGGATTTTGATGCGGTTTCATTTTAATAGAAATAGAGTGATTCATTTCATTCATTCATTTTTTCATTTGATTCAAGAGGTAGTGTATAATTATTAGACCCAGGCGAAGCCGGGGCGGGTCGCTAGTAGAATATAAAAGAAACAATCTATTATTAATATTTAAATAATATTTTACAGATTCGAAAAACACCAACGTTTTTACGTAACAGTAAAAGGTCTCTAACAATCAGTGTAAACCAACACCAGCGTCAAAACTCTTTGAAAACACGAAACATTTTTGGTTTAAAAACCATTTTCCAGGTATTTGTATAGTTTGCTAAACACTTTCAAACCCTGCCCATTGTTATTTCTCTGTGAAACCATATTTTGATTTTAACTTTATTTACATTTAATCGGAATTTTTTAACAATTTGTCACAGGAAATTGACTTGATTGTAAACAAAATGTCACTTTTTGGTGACATTTTGTGTTAAATTATTACATTGTATTGTTTTAACTTAACACAAAATGTCCCGAAGAACTGTGATTTGTCTATATATTCGTGTATATTTGGGCGTTAGGCTCGTATTCAGAGTCTGCAATCAGTATCTTCGCTCAAGTATCTATTTTGTGACAGTTCTCTACGAAAACTTAGTGAATCACTGCTTGATTCGTGTTAGTTTCTAGAGTCTTAGTAAAACTATCGGCATTTTCTGATTGAGGGTCTGTTAGGGGATCTCTCGACCCGCCGCACTTACCTAACCAGGGGGGTTAAAATGGCCGTTCGAGCATTTCTGCTAGCAATTCATAAAGTGCATTTATTTCATGAATTGTTTAGCATTTTCACCAAAATATGATAGAATGGCTCAAATTGATCTGTTTTACCAAATTTTGGTGAAAATGCTAAACAATCCATGAAATTAATGCACTTTATGAATTGCTAGCAGAAATGCTAAAACGGCCATTTTAACCCCCCTGACTGTTAATTAGCAGGATTAGTATAATTGGACGTCATAAGCCATCAATCAGTTCAATCGCGAATGTTGTTGGATTTCGTTACACAAACACTAGAATTAAACAAACACTGATAATTTACTATCAGTTGTCACTTTGTCATTAGTCATATACTAATGACACACACATACAGATATAATAATGATAATATACTTTATTTACAGAAACTAAACGAATACATAACTGTACAAAATACAAATAGAACCAGTTGAGCCATCTAAGGACCGTTGCAAACGGTCTATAGGTAGCTCAACTGATCCAAACCACTGCCAGACGGAAGCGTGCCCAAGACACTGGCCGCATTGCCACGCTGAATAGCAATGCTGATTCGTTGTGCCAAATAAGAGCCAGCCCTCGGATCACGCGTCGCTTCGACCAGACGCCCTGAAAGAATTTTGAAAACGCGATGGGCCCCGGTACCTTACGGACCCAGGGTCTCCACCCCAAATGGCTCAAATATGTAAACCCTATCCAGATTCACATACTTGCGCCGTTTTAGATCTTCAGCCGAATCTGCCGCTGCTTGATGATTATGATATTTATGTTAATCAGAGTGACAGTCCCGTTTGAAATTATTTAATACTAGCTGCGACCCGCGGTTTCACCCACGTAAGTCCCGTTCCTGCGGGAATATCGAGATAAAAAGTAGCCTATGTGTTAATCCAGGGTATCACCTAATTTTATACCAAATTTCAACCAAATCGGTCCAGCCGTTTTTGCGTGAAAGAATAACAAACATACATACATTTTCACAAACTTTCACATTTATAATATTATAATAATATAATAATAATTAATTACAGTATCCCAATAAAACCATAGATTTGCTATCAAGTATATCGTCACTAACCTGAGAACCGAAGAGAGTCAAGTGCCCGTAACACTATCGAGAGGGAGCCGGGAACTTTCCCAATATTGTCGTAATGGCGGCCGATAACTTGCTCATTTGGAGCTGGCAACTTCTCTACTTACTAGCCTTTGATTGGAGCTGTTTCTGTTGCTTTTACTTTGATTGTAACTTACTTTTACATCGGTCATTCATTAAACCTTCGCTTATTGGACAAGTGTATTTGGTATGAAAGCACAAATAAAGTCCAATATAGGTTCTTATTCATGTGAATGTATGAATCAGTGACGTCGGGACGTCGCCCACTGCGCCACAGAGGTCGTCTCTCGAGAATATTTAGCAATAATGTCAGAGTCACAAATTAGCGGTCGCACGCTCGTGTGAACAAGTGTCATGATTGTGATAAGAACACACTTTTGTTCGCGCTTGTACTGTGATAGGAGATTTTTTCAAATCTTTATTACTTTCACACTGTATCTTGGTTTCACGCGAGCGAAGCCAAGGAAGCCGCTAGTAAAGTAAATCTTAATTTAATCTTACATTAACAATATTATATTGAATAACAAAAATAGATTGGTCTTAAAACGTCCAGACCCAAGCCTCGGCAATACAATCTCAAATATTCAATAATGTATAGGATAGGTCTCCAAATCTTGGGGGGCGTTTTTCCCTTATTGAATTAGTCGTGGGTTCAGTGATTGAACCGGGCCCTGCGTTATTGGAGTGGCTCTTTTAGGAGTGCTGCGGGACAGACAAACAGAGGATCTATGGAAAAAGCTGTACTTGACCGAATGTATGTGTAAGATTGTGCTCCTTTTTGATAAAACATGGCGTAGAGTAGTAATAACGTATCTTTATAGCATTTTAGTACTTCATCTATCTCCTAGCTAGATGTTGGCGCATAGATGCGCTAACATACCCATTCACCTCATCGTTCTTCTTACGTGGCGCGACTTATACACGCTAACTTGTATTTATTTGACAAATAATGTATGAAAACTTGTCACACTACCTCTAGCAGATAGATGAAGTACTAAAATGCTATTTATAGATACGTAGACTATGCTTGTGCCAATCAATCTTTACTGTAAACTAAAATGTTCACCGAAGAAAAGAATAATACTGTTTGAGAGAATATAATTATTCAGATTATTATTAAAAATTCAATACATTTTCTTCTCCCGTAAGAGAATTTTCAATCAAAAGAAATTGTACACTTTTCAGTTTTCCGCGATTTTTCTCCGATAACAATGAGGTTTCTCCATCATTTTGTTCAGATTTTAGAGTTTCTAAGAAATTGATTATTTTTATATATTTTTTTTCTTGCCATTTGTATAGATAATTATTATTCAATACGTTGATATTTCGTGAGTAATAAAAAGTAGATAAAGAGAAGAGAAACCTCTATTCTAAATTCTAAGAGATAGTGTTTGTTTGGCCAATAAATACCTAAGTTTCAAGTTTCAAGTTATTTATTTAGCCACAAGGTTACATAGCATAACATTGGCAAGTCAGGGTAGGTACATCATTTCTTAAGGTTAGGCGTTAAATATAAATAATTAAATAAAACAATATTACTAATCCGAAGACGAGTCAGAAAATGAACAATTCATGTATTCATCAATATGGTAAAATGGATGGGATTCAAAGAATATTTTTAATACATTTTTAAATTTATTTAAAGGAAGTCTAGATATTGTTAATGGCAATTTATTGTACATTTGGAGTTTAATACCAAGTCCTTGATTATTAGTTTTTACTAGTCTTGTTCTGGGTATGAATAGTTTTTCCTTGTTTCTAGTATTTCGACCGTGTATTTGCATTTTTGTGAGTAAATTATCCCTACACAAGTGCACTTCAATGAGTGAGTTAAAAATAAATAATGATATCACTGTCAGTATCTTTGTTTTTTTGAAGTAACTTCTTGCAGATGTTAACCTATGTAATCCACATATTATTCGGATAGATCTTTTTTGGCAAATTTGAACCCTCTTAATCTGGGCAGCATTTCCCCAGATCGTTATGGCGTAGTTAATAATAGAATGACAGTAGGCATAGTAAACAGATACAAGGGTATTTCTGTCAATTATTGGTTTCAGTTTTAGTAAAACATAGTTTGCACTATTTAGTCGTTTGCATATTTTATCTATATGACTATCGTAAGAAAGTGTTGAATCTAGAGTACATCCAAGAAAATTAACTTCTTTGATTTCGTCATTTTTACTTTTCCGTTTACTCGAGTAGTACATAATATTAGTTTTATCGGCATTTAAAATTATTCCATTTGATTCAAACCACTGTTTTAGGAGTTCAACTATTAGGTTGGTATGTTCTTCTACTATTTCGATTTTTTTATCTTTAATTCCTACATGAGTGTCATCTGCGAATAAGGTCACTATAGCCCAGCTAATTGTTTGCATGAATTTTTAATATAATTCTGGGTCACAATTAATTAAGTTATCTGGATCAATCTAATTGAAATACAACACTAATTCACTTTGCTTTATTGAATACCTACTTTCTGATTGCTATAAATTTCACATAATTATCTGAATTTGTCGTGGCTCACACATTAAGTCCTTTCAAAATTAAGTCTATGGTCTATTATCTATAAAAGTTAAACGATAAAAGTAGCAACACGATCTTGATTGCGAATTCAGACCTTACGTTACAAGCAAAAGAGGCCACAGTCCTCTAATCCATCCAATCTAAACAAGACACTAGTCTTACTAGTTTACTAAAACTATTCGCAGATATATCCTGAAACAGGGCACATAAATCAGTAAGTTTCGCTTACTTGAACATGTCGAAGTCAGCGAGTAGTAAAGTGAAACAAGTTGCGTCGGATCGGTCAACTGGGATGATGCCGGATCCTGTAAGTTTGCCTTTTACGTCGTTCATTTTCCCTTGACTCTACTTGGATAGTTTGGCTATTAACTATATACGGAGTACGATGGTAAGATTTACCTATTATGTATGTATATGTGTCGCGAGGGATCGGAAAGAGTGGCGTAATAGAGAGGATGCCTATACTCAACAGTCGGTGGAAATGGGCTGAGATGATGATGATGATGATGATTATGTATGTACTTATGTATGCCTGAGACGCGGAGGTTGCGGGTTCGATCGCGCCAAGGGACAAATTGTTGTATGTTCTGCAAATTTTTGTTCCGTGTCTGGGTGTTTCTAACAATTAAATGTATTTACTGAGGTGTATACATTTTGGTGTTGATAGAATTGTTAGAATTGATAGATCAATTACAAACTTTATAAGAGATAAGTGCCTCTTGTGTATCCTGTAAATGTATGTAATGTTAGAGTTCATTCATGTTACGAGAATGTAGAAAAATTTAAGTGTTGTTGCTTTTAGAGATAGGAATTACGCCAAGAGCTAAAGATTAAAGAGAAGGCTGTAAAGCGGAGAGGGATAAATATTTATTTACTTATTTATTTTATTCGGAAGACAGACAGTTATACATACTTATACATTACTATAATTATGATGACCGTATTCAATTCTACAAAAAATAAAAGCTATAATTTAAATTAAATTAAAATAAAACCTACAATCAAACGTCGATTTGTGTCGAGCATTTGATAATGACCTAGCGACCTTCAAAGGGTGATGAATGAGGTGAATTAATCATTTTGGTATCTACTTTACCACCCACGCAAAAAGGATAAAACATTTTAAAACCCTTATAAAAAACAACACATTGGACCACACTAGCTCTTAATAGAAACGAGTGGAAGGAAGGAAGGAAGGCCTTTGCCCTGCAGTGGGACGCTACAGGCTCGTAATAATAATAATAATAGAAAAAATAAGTTTATTTGTGTAATGTTGTTGTAATTTGTGTTTGTTTATTTGTGTTGTTCACGACTGTCAAATTGCGCGAAGAAAAAAACGAAGTTTTGTGATAATTTCGGGTTCCGTTTAAGTTTTTAGTCTCTTTACGGATATAGTATCCACTAATGTAAGCTGACCCCAAAAATTCGTTGAAACTTTGTTTTCGTTGATCCCAAATAGGGCCTCAGACTATTTTAAAGATTTTTACCACGATTTTGTTTAGTTGTATCATAAGAGAATCCGCTCAGCCGCTGAGAACATAAGCTCTTTTTATCAGCGTTTTTTTATTTATATCCCTTTTTAATTATAAACGACTTGTGTCGTCATAAGTCACGTGGACAACTTACCAACGTATTCTTCCTTTGTCATGACAGAATAACGGTGGTTATGTGACGTTTATCGCTTCTTAAAATATCTACACTCGGCTATAAATCAAAGTGCGTGTATCCGCAACCATCTAAGAAATTAGGTGACTCTTGTAGTAAACATGCTTTATGGCCGCCCTTCCTGATTGTTTGTATGTAATATTACAAACATCAAAATGTTGAAGCCTTTTCATTAGAAATTGTGATAGGATTTTCATAGAATTCATATTAAAAATAAACAGATAGCACGGATAATACTTTTGTGCTTACCTACTTCATCTTTCGTGACAAGTTTTAGTAGACCTCGGAATGCATGAAGATATTTTGCACTATGCATTCCAAGAAGTTCACTACTCTATAAATTAAAAACGATGCATCGTGCCATAATCGCAGTTCATGTTACGTCGGTTAACATCCCAATTGACTTTTCACCACCATAAACTGACCTGCGAATCGGTTAGTAAAGGACTGCAGAATCGATCCACTGGTTTCGATTTCACGTTAAAGAAGCTGACGCTAAGGGTTCAGATAGAGGTCACTCGTTACCGAAATAGACTGGAGTACATTTGCAGAGCCCCAGCCGCTGCACTAATCACGGCCACAGCCCAAACACAGTTTATCTAAATTGCCTTTTGCTATTCACATGGGAAACAGGTTGCAAGCTGAAAGTTTGCGCTAAACAAGCATTGTGAGGTACTGTTGATAGAAAGGTCGGAGCCTATAGCCAAATTGTTAAGGCTTCATTTTGGTCTAAGCAATGTCTAAGCATTTGATTGACACACTTTTAATTATGTGACAACGAATCATCAACGAATGCCAATTCATATACATTTTTTTTCTGTTTCTACAGCGAATTAGAGCGATTTTTGATTCAACTTAGCCGGGTCTTCGCCCACTGCGCCACAGAGGTAAATATGTGTATCACACAACCGACTGCCTTACGGCACTAGTTGTACCTAAATATCAAATGATATCATAACTTTATTCAATTCAATTCGTTTATTCATCCATAGACATATTCCACTATGTTACTTAAAAACTAAATAGTTTGGAGTGATTATTAAAAAAGAAAGAAAGTTAAAAAGAATACATAAGAGTGCAGCAGACCATAGTTTCATATCCAAAAGAAAATACAAAACACAACAATAAAGTCTTGAACAAATAATAAAACTAGGTAGTACATATAAAATTAGCAAAAATGTTGTCGTCATTTTGTTTAAAATAAAATTTAAATAAAATTAGATCTTAATTATTTTATATATCTTGTTTGCATGCCATAAGTGTTTGAGCGAATTAATAAGTCAGTTTTATACAGCTCATATTAAATGTATGGTAAAAAGCTACAGAAAATATTTTTTAAGTGCCATTCAAGAATTCTTTACATAAAGTTCTATGACTTTTTATTACCTTTTATTACTTGCAGCATATTAAAAGTATGAATATTATTAAGTTTCATAACTGCTTACACTACTGCCTTCTCGGAAGCTCAGAAGCGTACCTACTGAAAACATAAATATTTTTACAAGCTTATACTCGCGTTCTCGCTCACCTAGTAAAAAGTAGCCTGTATGTTATTCCAGCTCGTAAATGCACGTTCCAAGTTAAAAATATCCTTGGACATTCCACACAGCGCCATCTAGCTAAGCAATCAAATGCTTGTGTTATGATAATTAGACGACTGATATACATAGGCCAGGATCAGGCCGTCTGGAAGAAATCGCATAGTCGATAAGACGGCCTTTTGCAACAACAACTCTTATACTCTTGTACACTAACATAGTTTTAAGTTACTCTGTGTACCTAATTATATAAGTGTTGCAATAAATTTCTTATTATTATTATTATTATTATAGATTGTTTGCCTGGGACATTGTTGAGATGGAATAGGCTTGCCCAGCACCTAAACCACCCTCTCAGCTTAGCCGGCCATATCCACAGGAAAGACAATGGTCATTATGGGGCTGACTAGCCGCGGGTTTCCTCACGATAGATCAACAAACATCCATACATATTTAGTTAAGTGTGGAAACATAAATATCCTTGGACATTCCACACAACACGCCATCTAGTCCCAAGCTAAGCAACCTTGGTACATGGATTGTGATCGCCAGGATGTAGCCAGCGAGTCGTCCACACACGGTGCGAGTTAATTGAACTGTCGCGTGTTCCTGGGGAAAGTTGTACCTGCACCGTTTTGTTCACATGCAAAGACAAATTGCTATTGTCGAATTCGGGCAACACTAGAAAATAGTTTCTAGTTTTTGGCATCACGACACCTCGTTAGCGGCTAAAGTGTTTTGACACTGTTCTTGTTCTAAGAGGGCGATAAAATGTTTTGGCTGATTATTATACTATACCAGCAGCACGTCCCGGCTTTGCACGAACGAAGGTTAATGTCTTAGGTAGTGACTAAAGTTTAAAATAATCTAAACAAAAAATCTTTTTTACCATCATCATCATCATCCGCAGCCTGATCTCTCCCACTGCTGGGAATAGGCCTCCCTTTGTTTCTGCCATTTCTCACGGTCCTGCGCTTGCCTGATCCACTTTTTACCACAAAAAGCTATTAATGATACGAGCTATTGTAATAATACGTATTAATATAGTGAAATGATCATCTGCAGTAATTATTCGTGCGGGATAATCAAGGGTAGTACCCCCCCCGGCTAATCACCCCCTCCCCCGCTGCCGGGCCATCCGGCTAATCACAGGAATCCGTTCGCCACTAATCAGAAGCTATAGCTGGCTACTACTTAGCTAATTTAACATCGGTTGGTTAATTAGTCACATGATTAAGGTTTCAAAACAGATGGTTAAAATAATTTAATTTTGAATCAGTTTTCCAGCTATTATTCAGTACATTCAAGACTGAATAATAGCTGGACATTATATAAAAAATAAATAGTCCATCTATTTACTAAATATGTATTTAATGATTCATTCAAAAAAATATGTAAGCTTTGTTCCACATACTCGTTAAATACTCGAGTTTATTTTTGCAAAGGATTAACATCACAACAGGGCATCGAAATTATTGTTGTTACTCAAGTAGCTAAGCGCTTACTCATGTCGACTGAGTGAGGAGGCAATGAAAATGGAAATAAAATATAAATATATATTTACGATGCAATGAAATAATGAATATTCATGCGGTGAATATATCTCGAGAGTAGGAATGACGGGTATTTATGTGGAATTTATCGGACTTCTACCGAAACAAGGTTAACCTTTAATTTCAGAAGTATTACATACAGAAGAATAATTTTGAATGAATTTAAATTTTGTGAGTAAAAAAAAAAAAAAAAAAAAAAATTTAAATAATATAAGTACCAAACTACATAATCGATCTCATATAACGCGTTGAAAACGAATCGTAAGGCTAAGCTCAGGTTTTTACATTTAAACTATATGATTTATACAGCGTCAGGAGGCAATCTTTGCCTACACTTAACATGACACTGTAGTGCTTGGGACATTGTTGAGATGGAATAGGCTTGCCCAGCATATAAACCACCCTCACAGCATAGCCGGTAACAATGAGCAGAAAAAGTATTTTAAAAACAGAAGACTGAATAAAATACAATTGACAAAAAAAAGACTCATGGTAAAAAAAACTATGTTACAATCCGGAACAAGATAAAAACAGTCAAAGCTTAGTAGACCAGATAGTGGATTTAATTTCAGTAAAATACTACTTCCGAGAGAACCCACGCAATAGTAAAAGCAAAATTAATTGAGCTATTGCTCAGCAAGGCTACTAATGTTATTATCAATTACTATTAGAGTGCCAGTCAAGAGATGCTGTTCTATGAATAATTCAACCACAAATGAGAATGCCATATGAGTATGAACCGAATACCAGACAATAAAAATGTCAATTCATTACGCTCTCGGAAGTTTAACTGAAAGTTATTTTATCTTACCGACTAAACTAATTAAAACACAATTGCAGGTAAATCGCTTAATGTTTTCTGGGAATAAAGAGAGGTTAAAGTGCTAAAGCTGAATGTTAAACGAAAAATCCAATACTAAACTTTAATAAAGAAATCTAAATCAGGATAGATTTTTTAGGAAGTGTCTAGAATATCGTTTGGATGGTCGTTTGTTATTTTATACCTATATAGTAGGTTATCGAGGCGAATCGCAATCACGAAGGGAGGCCTATGCCCAGCAGTGGGCTGATAAAAAGGGCTGATGATGATGATGATAGTACGTTATGCAAGGGTTGTAGACCGTTAGCATTTCTTCCTTTGTAAATGATATGAAATCTCATTTGGTACACCTACCTTCTTGATTAGGGTTATTGCCATGAAAACAAGGGTTTAAACCTATCGAAACTAGAGGATTTCCAATAAATCTAAGTATATCATTGACACTTGAAGATTCGAAAATTTAACAAAACCGTATTCTAATACATAAAATCAAATATAAGCTAAAACAAACTTAAAATATACCATAACCACTCCAACTTAATATATAAAAAGAGTTATTTCGCTAACAATTATATACTTTATTGATATTATAACTGACATACATACAACTTAATATACATATTACTTCCTGTATTACTGCAAAATTCTATGGAAATTGTCCTATATTTATGCAATTTCAGGAAAAAATAAGAATATATTAAATATTCCAAAATATACAATGTAATATCGCACAGTTAGTCGTATTTTGTCGCTCCATATTGAGAAGACAGGATGTCTTTCTATTTCCCTTCATTCTGAGAAGCAATAAAACTTTAATTGGAATCACAATCGTTCAGTGACAGAGATTGTTGACTGTTTTCTAGCTAATATTTTTAGAAATTTGGGTTTTAATGTTTTTTGTATTGATTTATCTTTCTCTGAAAGTTCAACAGATACTCAATAGTTTTTGCTGGCATATTTACGTGGCACATTTGGCGGTTCTCATCTGAAATCTAAGGTTTACTACAAACTTAAAGACTGTATTATAATAGAACTAATCAATGATGAATTCTGATGTGTCGAATAAAACACGAGAAGTATTCAATCATAGGGTTCAATTTAAGGTCTGTAAATCTACTCTTCAGTGCCATGAATCCCCCTGTGGGGTAAACAATCATCTGAGCTGGATTTATTGTCCTTTTTTATTGCGGAACGGCACAATCTTGATGGCCATGAAGATTATTTAATAAAATACATTTTTGGTTATGACTCCGAAGAAGTTTGATGGACGTACAAGTGAATTATTTATAGGCATACCTATTTCATTTGATTTTCATTCATCAAAAATGGCCGTGTCCAGCCCCAGTTCCGTTTGAGATAAGCTAGCGACTTTCTGACGAAAGATTTTCGTTTTAGAGCTCTACTTAATTGTAAAAAGCATATCTTCGAATGCACACAATGATTCAGTGTAAATTTTACTTCTAAATTCTAGAACCATTTTGATATTAACCTTCATACGCCATAAATTGAATTCAAAACTCTTCCACCACAGATCTACAAAGTTCCAAGTTTATCAGCCGGCTGACGTCCTAATTGAGTTCAACACTAAACAGGTGCGGATAGCATTTACCACACATTCATCGCTACCCGCAAACTGACAAATCAACAGCAGTTATTCACTAACCCGCTGTGAGTGTACGTAGGTACTGGTAGCATTCGCGAGCGCAGCGGTGAGCGGAGCGAGCTATGTCAATGGTAAGCGAAGCGAGATGCTTGGATGATACGTACTTATTTGTAACCAATCGAATGCACTTATGGATAAGAAAACGACGAGCAAACGAACTGAGCATGTCATTTTTTTTGTGTGATATTGTCACATTCAATTGCTAAGGAGTTAAATATGGTTCAATTTTGAAACCTATGCTTCTACTCGTTTTTGTGATATCGCTCTGCTTTTGAAGGCGTATATTCCTTATTGACTAGAGCATAATCTGTGGCGGGTGGAACTTTGCTCGTCAATAACTAGTTATTGGCCGCAATACCGACGTAACTTGTGGATTGTTGTGGTTATTAATTATATTGCTTTGTTGTTGCTTTCTTTGTTACGTCAGAGTCTGGCCAGAGTCTCGCCGAGTCATTTGACCGGTATATTACGTACGTCGATAGGGTTCGACATTTTCTATTAGTTTAGAATAAGCTTTCTGTGTCATGCCTTGCGCAATTTCCAAATGGATTTGTGACAACACTTCCATGCTTCGTAAATCGTAAAACACTTTAAAATCTGTCCATCTTAAATTTTTTTCCAAACATTAATAATCACATCTCTTTCCCATAGGGGTAGGCAGAGACCACGGACTTCCACTTGCTACGATCCTGACACACTTCTTTGCCTCATTCACTTTCATCACATTCTTCATACACGCTTGCCGGTTTAGGGTACTTTTGACCTGACTCTTTTCCAAAAGGTCCAGGTATGTTCGTCTAGGTATATAATGTAGGTATAATTTTTAAGGTATTCTATGTAATTTTTTTTATTTATTACTATAACGATGATCAGTCTGATCTCGTTTTACTCGAGCAACCGTGACGTCGTCAACACGGTGTTCCGTGTCGGGACAAATTGGACCAAATTGTGATGTTGAGCAGTCGACACCTTCCCTCGGGACGGTCCTGACGGGACGCAAACAAGACGTTGATGCTATCCACGAATACTCTCTTGGTATTGAAATTCGACTTGAAAAGTGATGTATATTAATACATGATGGATTCATACTGTCTTTTACTGAAACCAAATTAACCTTTAAAATATCGATGCCTTCCGGCCTACTGGGGATAAGCGCCATTTTGGGCGAAATCGACTTATATATATGGTTGGAATCGTCTTTTTTTTCTGCGTCGTTTGGTCTTACTTTCATGGCTCTACGACCAACTTTTTGTCGCTTAGGCTATATGTAAATTAAGGACCATGGCCTTATTTTTTCGTCTTAAACGACATGGTTTTCGACATATTTTCGTAAGTTGGTCGTTAGATAAAATATTTTTTAAGTAATTTAGACTTGTACTTTTTGGACTTTCTGTATCACTTTATTAATTGGTCGTTAAGCTTATTGGGCTGCAAATAATTGAAGCTAAATATTACACTTATCCTTTTTTGAAAATCTGTTAAGAAAAAAAAAATGTCGTTTAATACAATTGAGAACTTTTTCAAAAATATATTTTGGCGCTTGATCATATTTGCCCTCACACCATGCATAATTTTTGAGGAGCTTATCACAAATTGTCTCAACAGATTTTGATTATCATTTGTCGCTTATCCTTATTTTCCCTTCCTATTTCCAAACAAAATATGGCGGTTAGATAAAAAGGCATAAGTAAAATTGATACTTGTGCATAATATTCCATAACGCATTTTGTCGGTTACCTTGTAAAACCAAATTTTAACGGTCAATAGACGCCCATTCGCTCAGGTCAAATAGTGATGAGTCCAAGTCTCGACCTGTCATTGCGCACGCGGCCGCGGCATAGGCGCCACATGTGTACGCGAGCCATTTTAGCGCTCGGTTTATAGCTCAGCATTGGATTGAAAAAGTAAGTGTTGCATTAAATAATTAAGTTTTTATTATTGAATATGACGATGTGAGTAGGTAAATAACTGAACTATGAGTAGGAAAAAAATCACAATTGCATTTATAAATAAGTAATTCTTCATACATAGTTAGATTATAATATTTACATCTAACTATGAATGAAGACTTAGGTATTTATTTATAAGTTATTCTTCATACCATAGTTAGATGTTAATATTTACATGTATATGCATGTATGAAGAATTATTTATTTATAGGTATATGCAATTGTGATTTTTTTTAGTTTGAAAAAAGTAGGAATTCATAAAAAAAATACATTCGTTAGTTTAATTAGTCTATATTCATTAAAATGGCACACAATCACAGATATCCTGAGAGGACAGTAGTATCTTTACCTCTAAATCAAAACAAAATAAATAATCAACAAATAGGGAGATAATCTAAGATCTGAGATCCCTGAGATGCGGATTAGGCATAATCACTGTTCAATTTTTGTTTTCAAATTGAGGGTAGCTTGGTAAGTCACCATTGATCCTGCCAATCAACGGACGCCAGCGAGATGCCGACAGAATGTCGTGGCGTATTGAGCTGAATGGACATTCCTTTCGCTCTTCTTAAGCTTTCTACATTTCTCATTTTCCATACAAATACCTGTGTGTGTGTGATCATTAACGTTAGTGACTGGTGGAACCTATAAACTCTGACTCTGTTGAAATTTACTTGGACCTATCTCCTGAGAGCTGTGCTCATGCATCATTTTCAGCCAGCGGAAGTTGAGAATAGGTTAGTGGTGCTCAATTGCCTTCTTGAAGACGACAGCCTATGTATGAAGAATTATATATGCCTAATCCGCATCTCAGGGATCTCAGATCTTAGATTCTTGTAATTCTTGTAATTCTTTATTGTACACAAGAGAAACTTAAAAATAGGACATTAAAAACAACATGTACAAAGGCGAGCTTAACCCTATTAGAGTTTTCTACCAGCAAACCTTGAGTTAAAAGAAAAGCTATTACAATAGTGGATGCAATGTGTACTAACAACAACTAATTGATTTAAAAAGAAAAGTAAATTATATAATGAAAATAAAAAATAAAGAAAACTGATTACCTACCTACCTACTTATAATACAATATACGTACAAATACCCATACATAAACATAAATATTAAACCACAAAAACAACAAAATTAAATAAATATATAAATGCATTATAATAAATAAACAATACACTACTTAAATACATAAGGATACATAATTATTATACTAAATAAGATAAATAAAAGATTTAAATTGACATATAGTGCTCTTTTACCTTTGATTTGAATGAAGAAATCGTTTGACAACTGCGTATTGAATGGGGTAGGGAATTCCACAGCTTCACAGCATGTACAGTGAAAGAATCACTATAACAGCTGGAAGAGTGGGAGGGGGTTTTAAGGAGAAGGGACATACTTGATCTACATGGCTTATCACGAGAAACAAGGTAGTCAAAACGTTCACGCAAGTAGGAGGGGGATAGAGGATTACGTAGGATGAAGAAAAGGAAGGATAACACATGCAGGTCTCGTCGACGACGGATGGGAAGCCACTTTAAACGGTCTCTGAACTCTGACACAATATGGTCAAACTTGCGTAAACCAAAAATAAAACGTATACCTACACAAGTTTTGCAACCTTTCCAACTTGTTAACCATCACCTCCGTAGCATCTAGGAAGCAAACATCAGCATAGTCAATAAGGGGTAACAACAGTGCTTGAGCTATTATTAGTTATTATCTCCCTATTTGTTGATTATTTTGTTTTGATTTAGAGGTAAAAATACTACTATCCTCTCAGGATATCTGTGATTGTGTGCTATTTAAACTAAGAAATGTATTTTGTACTTTTTTCAAACTAAAAAAAATCACAATTGCATTAAAACATAGCATCTTGTACTTTTCTAGTTTGAAAAATAAAACATAGCCGAATATTTTTTTCATTCAGCCGAATGTGAATTTTAATTTTTAATAACTTACTACAATTTCGTTGCCTGCATGATGGAATTCAATAACCACTTATTACATTTTTCCGCTATGTGATGTAAAAAATGTAGTGAGATAAGCTATTTTTCCCTAATTTAAATTCAAACATAAAATGCAGTTATATTTATTGAGTCTCGCGGTGATTAAGAAGGTGCTGACACTTAGGATGTTTTTGCTGTTGGTAAAAATAGAACTTTTCAGGTTAAGCGACAGTAAATGGTGTTTAAAAGGCGAATTATACTAATTTTTAAATAGTACTTTGTAGATATATGTTTTAAGGTGATATGGCTTAAATTTTGAGCCTGTGGCAGCAATAGCCGATTTTTAATGAATTTATTTCAAATATTTTCAACTTTAAACCTCTCTCCTGTAAAGTTTGGTAAATGGCGCTTATCCCCAGTAGGCCGGAAGGCATCGATATGTATTCTCGAGTCAGATCTCAGGAGGTGGAAGGTGGGTAGGAACTGAACACAGTGAGTATGATTCATACCAAACGACTTTGCAAGCATCATACGTAGCTGAAACACATTAAAAACAAGTCTGATAATTATTTCGGGTTCTAAAACCACTCGATAAAAATATTCGATGTTGAACTGAAATACTCAAACCTCCACAAACTCGCATTGCTTACGTCAGAACCGTCTGATTAACCAAATTTTCTTAGTGTAAATATTAAACAGAGCAAATGCAGGAGTGATGCAACTCGCATAGTAATTCCGAGCCAGTAATTTCCCCGCTATTCAGCAGCAGGCGAAGTATTAAACAAGATTACAGCAGTCTTCTACCTCGCGGAGATTGTGGAGCGTAAACTTAGAAGTAGTGTAGACTGCTGGGAGCGTTCCGTCTCAGTCACACACAACAATATAGGAATAAAACTTGTGACAAAAAGAGACAAAGGATATAGGTAAATACTAGTTCATTTTCGTGTGCCGTCTTTTTGACGGAACATCTTTGTTTTAAATTTTGTTCTACGAAACTGCAGATTTATTATATTAACCTCCTTTAGGGCACGCCAGCTGGCAGTCTATATATTCATAGGTCTATGTTGCGATAGGATGACGCAAAGACAAGCAATGGCAAAATGCTAATACTTGCAAAACTTTCTGTTCCACTCGACTAATTTTGTAAAAGAAATATTTTTTCTCGTCTCAAAGTTCAAACTTTTCTGGTTTTCCCTAAAAAATGTTCAATAACACGAAATTAAAACAGTCAGAAAAACGGATATCATTCTAACAAAGTCACGTATTTCTATGTTGGATAAAGTTCCAACTTGCTTTCAAAAGTTTTTTATTCGATTTTTATTCTCTAACCTAGACTTTGATTATTCCATCGACTCGGCCGGCCTTTGAATGATAGTCTGAAAATACTTTCCAGGTTTCCTGGTTTTGATCAAATGTACCTATGTATTGCTTTGAATCAAAGATGGCCGACTGAATCTAAAACATTTTTTCTTTTTATATTTATTTACTGTATCATTATCATCATCTCCCTGCCCTTATCCCACTACGTGGAGTCGGCACAACACGTTTCTTTCTTCCATTTCCCTCTATCGCTCGTCATTGTATTTTATATATAAGTATCTGTCTCATAATTGCCCCACATTTCATTGCTCTGTAATAACGGTTTACAATTTCTTAGCAACTAAATATTCCCAAGGAAAATGTAATTCGGCAAGTTGTGGTATTTGCGCAAGTTTGCAGCTCGGCAGAGACTCATCTCCTCAGGATATTAAACCGAACTGCTGAATTTATTGCCCCATAACTAATGTTTACCTGCTACTATGCATTTAATAGCACACGATGCACTCAACTATTATAAATATGATGCTTATAGTAGATACTTATACTGCTTCAATGAAGAACATGTTTGATTTATTTAAAAAATGTATCTAAGTATTATATCAGTCATCTGGTAACACAAGCATTAAGTTGCTTAGCTTGGGACTAGATGACGCTGTGTGGAATGTCCAAAGATATTTATTATTATTATTATTAATATTTATTTTCATCGTCATAATGTGTAATTACTAAAAGAGTAAAATGGCTAATTAGCGATAAACTCAAAGATTCAATACCCACTTGGTGAGTCATTATTTATTTTAGTTGTAAAATACGTTTTGCCGATATGATAATCAAAATTACTTACATGAATCAGATAAATGTGAAAAATGGTAAACAGATAATAAATAACTATATTCAAAATTCCCAAAAACTTTGGCCTGACTTACCCATAAAACGCAAAAGACAAAACACATAAAAATTTGTCCAACATAAGCGCCCTTTCTTATTTCTAAAACAGAACTCATTTAGAACATTAAAGAGAGATTCTCAATTTTGAGGCGTCTCGTAAATCAAGCACTATTTCAACAGCGACATTGACGAACAACAGAAACTTCGAACAGACAGACTCGGAGCGCGAACAAAAATAAACATCCACTTACCGACTGAGAGTTCTCAGCGAGGATTTAAGGATGAGTCTTGTTGAAAGCGAGCAATTTGTGAGGGATTTTGAGTGTTTCATGGAAGTGTGCTTGATTTAATATTAGTGTATGGCTCGGTTGCTCATATTTTAGTTACTTAATGTTTTAATAATATTTGAGTAATAAATATTATGTTTTTAGTGATTAACAATGTACAATTTTTAATTCACCAAAAAAATATAATGGACTATAAAAAAGTACAAAGTTGTGTGTATTAAATTAGATAAAATTATAAATTTGTATTTTGTTTTCTCAAACAAAAAATAAATTAATATAAATTATTCTTTAATCTTACTTTCCTGAAACTCTTTTGTACCCAGACTCACATTCCAATGATTCTGTAACAACACGTGTCAGTGTTTGTATCACAACATAAAGCTCTCGCTCAGTCAGTCCGCTCCTTAAATATCTGTTAAACCCATTCTCTGAAAGCTCTAACAAGGTGATGAGTGGTGATTACTGCAGTCACAATACTTTTATAAAAATACAAATTCGAAGGGCACAGAGTACTAAAGCGTGCTACACACGGTCTAGATACTATAATATTTTATCTTAAGATATACATAGGCCATCACAGACAAAAATACGATAATATTGTAAGATTTCGTCGCGAGCACACGTATCCTGTTTTGAACCAATATTTAATAACTTAAGATATGTTACTATAAATTCTTATATTGCTCTCTATATAACGATAAGAACAATCATCTTCGTCGTGTTTAATGGTCCATTGTATTGTACGAGCGATATTGTATATCTGTATATTGTATGTGTGTGTATATTGTATATTATAGTATCTTAGCCGTGTGTAGCGACCTTTACAGTATGGCGTTATCTGAAGGGGGTATATTTAGAGTGTGAAGTGATGCATAGCACTGACATAAATTACATTTAAAAATTACATCATGTAATGGACGAATACATTGAAGAGTAATAAATGTTTTTTGTAGATTTTATGGCGTTAACGAATTGAAGTTGTGAATGATTTAAGAATATGTTTTCTTTGTGATTTCACAACACGATTTGTTATTTATGATGGAGGATTGTTTTGTGTACTATCCTCTTTGTTTTATGATTCAATTTTTTTTATTTTACTCCGTAGTAATCCTTAGTACTAATCTTGGTACTAGGTAATTTCTAATTATAGATCTTTGATGCGTGTGTGCACGAATGCCCAATGAGTGACACCTTTGAAGTTCCATTTATAGTTATTATATTTAGTCCACTGACTGGTGATGAATCATTTCACACCTGTTCACTGATCGGGGCATCCTCAATGCGACTGGATATGAAATTTTTCATTAACTCTAATTTACGTCTATACATACTTACTTATACTTCAGTAAGTAGTTTCAGATTTTTGTATTAGCAGTACCTAAACTTATATAGCCGCATCGTATAAAAAGTCAATGATCAGAATTTTTTTCACCGATGCTTAGAATGGACTTTTTTAATGAACGTAGGCTATATCTTATCCTGGTTAGATCCGGGTACCTTGGTACACCCGTACAAAGCCGGGATGGGCTTCTAGTAATCGTGTAAATATATTAATTTAGTATAGGCACATATTATAATAGACTTAAGTAAGTATTTTGTTTTATTTAGCTCTTTTATATTTTGTTTTTACTCTGTGTGTTGTCAATAAACTTTTTCTTTCTTTCTTTATTTGAGTGAACTTTAATTTTCTTCAGTTTTTGCGACTGACTGTACATGACACTACCATCTGTCCCAAGGTGAATAGTGAGTCATAAAGGCGAGTGCACACTGCACTTGTATTTTTAGGCAGAGCGTGTCGCCCCACTTACCGCGGTCGATAGCAGAACAGTTAACTGCATACTCATGCATAAATTAGCACGGTGACGCCGAAAATCTAGTTCGACAGTATTAACAATGTCCCACTGTTACTGGGTGGTCTTAAAATACCGACTGTTATTTAGTTTTTAGCCTGCATCGTCCTATAAGCTTTTTTAAAATTTTAAACAGAGATTATTTAATTATACAAACAAATTACGTAAAACATTTATTAATTTTTTTTTCTTAGTAAGTAATACTATGTACTAATACTCAATACCTACTCGAAGTTTAATAAACTTCTAAGAGTGAAACATTTAGTGCTTTATTTTTTTACTGTCGGTCGTGCAGTAGCTTTTCCTCAACGTTTCTTGTTTTATCGTATTGAGATTCTTATTACTGTATCGTTCGACTCCGCTCACTGTCCGAAAGCGGTCTTTTGTACTTGCGGTCACTTTATCATATTCATTCTCTCCTCAGAGTCTGCAATCTGTCCGCAGCCTAATCAAACAACCGATCCCCCATTCTCAACCTTGTTTTGTATCAGTAAGGCTCAAATCCCAACACCCATTCTTCATATCAAATGTTTTGTCCAGTTCACTTTCGTGATAGATTGCTTTCGGCATTCAATTTGAGTCTTATGTCAAGGACATAAGGGCGGTCAAGTTCTGTGTTTTGTGGCTCTAATTAAGAGAGCATCCATCACGCGGCCGTTGATGGCGCATTCATTAAGTTGGTTTTCCGTCATTTTTTATAGAATTGAGATTGATTGCTTTATGTTCGAGTTTTGGGGAACTTTTTGGGTTGTGCTTGTTTGATGACCAGCGTATCTATAAACATGTCAGGTGCACACTCTACCCGTTGCGAGTTGTACTCATCATGCATATCGCTAGTATAGCATAATATGCGTATTCAAACTAAAACTTAACATCGTATTATAAATATAAGGTTATTCGGATAACTTAAACGCTGGGAACTGAACATGTCATTTGTTGTTGCCTGATTTTTTTAATATGAATATTTCCACTATAGTTAGTAAGTTATTTTTAAAAACAAACATGTTATTTAAGTTTTCAAGTTAAGGAAATATAAAGCTTTTTATTTTATTTTATTATTTATTATTTCCACTGCTTGTTCCAAACGTGTCTATAATGTGTGTGGAACAGGCATTAGAATCTCCTAGTCTTAAGAATGTGACTTGTAAAAGATAATGAGATCTTATTAAATAAATAAATAATGAGTTTCAATTTCAATTTGAGGGAACAGGTACACAATCAAATACCTCGCTTAGAACCTACTAGTGAATATAAATAAGAAAATTTAAATTTATTAATTGAAAATATAAATATATTTAATTAACAACTACGAGTATAACACAACGTATTTTTAAACAGTACCTAATTTCACTTTCAAAACTATCGTGAGTTGTACTAGACATTATATGAATCAACGGGAATTAAAACAATACTTTTACGTGAGTAATTCCCGTTGTATTCATATAGTGTCTAGTACTTACCTAATTTCTCATTCCAACAATAATCAACTCGTTGAGAATATTAAGTTCTAGATATTAGTATCTTTGAAATAGAAATGGCGGCTTACAAACTAGAATACTAATTGTTACTTCAGAGGGTTTGTTGTATATTCGTTTCTGGAAACGGAGTAATAGCTAACCTTCAATCAGCACGCTGCGGCCTCGAGCAAAGACGCCATGACAGCTGGATTCAATCTTACTCGGCTGAATTTCCACCGACTGCGAGGATGCGTTGCGAGGAACGTATTTGGCAATAGGTATCACTATCACTACATGGTATACCTAAAACAAAGTCGCTTTCTCTGTCCCATACCTAATGTATGCTTAAATCTTTAAACGGAGCTTAGGCATTGTTTTTTGACAGTTCTGTCCGCTTGAGATAAGTACGATTCATGGTTAAGTATGGAAAAAAATAGATCAAAAACAACTTTTAAAAAACAGATGGAAAAAAGTGTCACACTGCACGAAAATTGAGGAAAGCCACTTTTACCTAGAAACGTCAATTTCGAATTTCGGGGGTTAAAATTGAACTTCCTCAATTTCCTACTTTTTCCTTTTGTGCCACAGGCATTCTGTTTTTCAGAGTTTCTGTCATTTTTTTAATATACCTAATTTGTATTTACCCACTAATATTACTGTAGGTACATAATTTTGTTCTATTTCAAACATTTGACATCTAACCTTCTCAGACATTCAAGTATTCAAGATATTTTGAAGAAGTCTAGAAGCACGTCAAGCATATACTCGTACTTAGTATCTTTTACCATCCAATTATCTCATATTTTCTCTAGAGACTGTGCTTCCAGGGATATTCTAATCCAAAGTCATCAGCGCAACTCAGTTCATAAATTTTACTACGCAAATATTTACTATAAAGTTTTTTTTAACCTAGGCAATCAAACGAGTGCACTGGCCCAGTGAACCAACCCCTCCCCTCCCTCCCCCTCCCCCCCCCCGCCCCGCTCCCCTCGCTTTCATAATTCGAAGTTCCAAGACGAGCTTTGCAGCCTTTAAATAAAAACACGGCTAGAAACTTTTAATTAAAGTATTTTCCATCTTTATCAAGCATAAGGGCAAATGTCAACAGGTAATCTCAGGGGACTTTAATTAGTCTCAGCATTCGAATCTTTAGTTTGTTTTTGAGTTTCGTCCTGAAATAATAAAGATACAGCATCGCAGTTTCTTCACAGTATTTAATTAAACAGTCGGGGCACAATAGACCGGAGAGGGAATGGTTAATTTAACCCTTTGTTCGCTGCTCAGCGGGTCTTACGGGCCCCGTTATAATCGTGGTGTTACGGTAGATTGACTTGAAGTGAGGAACGCAGATTTGGAGCACACTTCACGTAACAAGCTTCGCGTTCTGCCATTTTCAGGTTTTAAATGGTCTTATAATCATAAATACTACTTCTTAGTGAGCTTGATAGTTTTTTCTTAAGTTTCTGTTGATTTGATTCTTAACCAGGCTCAATATTAATTGTAGAATAACATTTTTTTTTAAATATTAAATAAATTGTTAATTAAATTGATTAATAATTTAGAGGCAATATGGTGTAGACTGTAAGTAACACTTACCACCATTTTCTGATCCCAACGATTTATGATCTTGTAGTTTACTAAAAGTTCAGATTGTTTGTTTCCATTTGTTTTCATTGGCTTCGCTATCTCTAAGTTAAGCGCTCAAAACTCTTTGTTGATAAGAGCGCTACGGGCATTGTGCACTTACAGAGTTGCAATCCTTTGAACTACAGTATCAAGATGAAAAGTTTTTATATCGTTGGTCATCCCTCTTTACTGCCGTTCAGTTCGACATCAACGTTTCAATGACCCTTTAAAATGTCTCGAAATGCGTTTATCCTTCAAAACAATCCCTAGACTAATAAAAACAAAACTTATCATGCTTATTTTATCTCTGAAATTTAACTTTGTTATCTTTTGCGTAGACAGATTTCTTTTTTGTACAATTGTTTAACATTTTTAGGGGTTAAAAATATGACTCGGGATGGATAATTAAGTTACTTTGAATTGAATTCGATTGTTATGAAAGGGAGGACAACGTCTTTATTTAGTTTATTTTAAGTTTTGGCGGCATCAGAATCATCACTAGTACCTATAGTTTTAAAATTCTTAACATCGTCTGGATCGATATAAAATCTGTTTTTAATATGAAATGCAAGGTGTAATCTGCGCGTAAATCCGGGCGCTGGCGGCCGGCCAGCGCCTAAAGCTATCTACACACCAAAGCCGCCGGCCCGCCGGCGGCCTGATTTTGTACGACGGGTTCGTGCCGGGCCGGGCCGGCGGCTTTGGTGTGTAGACCGCTTAACGAGGAGCCATTGCATTCACTTCACAAACACGCGGTCAACCAATCGGGGTGAAGGATGCTGCCCTTTGAACCTTTACGATATTGGTGTTTGTGTATTGCTTATGGAATTGGGTTGACTACACCGTGATTCGAAATTAGGTACACCATATAAAATAGTCAAACAAACCAAAAACCGTTAAGTAGGTATAACGATTCGATTCTGTATGAAAAAGTCCTTAAATTTGAACCTAATTGATGACTCGTAAAATAAGCCTACTTAAGGTTATTTGAAAATAAGTAATTCATTTTGGAAAAGCTTCTGAAGTGACATTAATAGATCTTCAGTGCGCTTGACCAAAGATGGATCTTCTGATCACTTGACTCAACAAATAATCTGTCTCGATAACTGTTCAGAAACTCTTAATATCCATTAACGTATAATGCTTGAATACTTTTTAGGTTGAAATTCTTTCTTCTGTATTAATAGAATAGTTTCATTATGTTACGTACAAGTGTTTTGCTTCTTTGCAATCCCTCACAAGTTGCCTGGAAGAAATCGTTTCATATTTGATGTCGCCAATTGCCAACTTACACGAAATCATCAATTTTTAAGTTCATATTTTCTTCATGTTCATATTTTGTTCCAGGTGTGTGTGACGTGGCAGGCGGTGCGGGGTCAGTGAACTCCTTGCCGGCAGCACCAGGCTCGCGCCTCGCGCCTTCGTTTGACGCGGCTACTCCGAGGAATGTCACTGCGCTGGTCGGCAAGTCCGCCTACCTCAGCTGTCGTGTGCGCAACTTGGGGAATAGAACGGTAAGTCGTTTGATTCTATTGTTATTAATGAATTATTCAAGCTGAACCAATTGGAGCGATGTCAATGGTCCAATCGGAAGTGTTAATTAATTATGTGGATCAATCAGAGATAGCATAGATTTTAGTGGCACGTTCGATAATGTATGTACAACTTTAGTCCATCATCTACTCTCTAGATGCACTGTGGCTAGTTTAAATCCAAATCTGTCAAAAATTAAGAAGTGCGTATAGACTGATTAGCAAATTTATGTAAACGCATTGCATTTTAAGAGGGTCAAAAGTAGTAGCCCGCTATCTTACTAAGCTGTTCCAATAGAGCTTACAGAAAAAGGATAAATTTTGCAACTCATTAAAAATTTATAAAGGAATAAGTTGACAATGTTCTGAGAAGACTTTTAATAAACTTATACGACTTATTATTTTGTTCCTTTATTATTTTCAACGTCATAGTACTGAAAGTAGGCATTTAATTCCTCGAAGTACTCGTAGTTGTTACTATTTCTTAAAGCGAGCTAATAAGAACAAAAATAAACGCACGTGATTGGTCGTCGAAAATAATTGTATTTCTCGTGATTGGCTAGACTGTCAAATCAATTGTCAATTTTCAAATCTAGCCAATCCAATGATTTTCGACGACCAATCACGTTCGATTATTTTTTTTCCTATTAGCTCTCTTCAAGAAATAAAGTATAGTAACATAATAATTATATTTTTGTAGACCGCCATAATTGGAAGTGTCATTAGAAATATTTTCTTTATCAATAATTTCAGTAAGAAGATACTACCAATTGACCAGACGGATCCTATTTGCTAAAGTACTTACCAATCATGAAACCTTGTTCATAGCAACCTAGATATACTAAATGGACCTGAATTTTCTCAAGACCTGACTCAGTTCCCAAAAATTATTAAGCCGCAGGGAAAATCGTTCCGCGCAGTATTTCTTACGTTAATATGTAATGCGGTGTTGCAAACAATTTTAGAAACATTTTTCTTGTGCCAGTAGATCTTTGTTTGTACGAATAACGGCTGTGTCGCGAAACGCTTTGCGGTTGGCGCTAAATGAAGTTACTCATATTTAAAATTTATGTAAGTGAATACGTTTATATGCTAAACTCTGCATTACTCGTATGCCATAAAATAATGTCAAGAATATACTTTTGTCTATAAAGTCAAAATTAAACACAAACTACCAACCCGCGACCACTAAAAGAGTTATTTAAAAATATATGATGAAGAATGAATTTTAAATCTACAATTTCAAGATATTTGAAAAAGGTAAGATGCGTGTTCCATTTAGCTGTACGTCTATAACAATAGTGACCACTAAGCAAATAGTGAATGGTGTCACAACACTCAATACCACTGAAACATTCAGAAGGCGGCGAGCGCACCACAATGACTTCTTTCATTTTATGTGCATAAAAGGGCCTACTTTAAATGTAAGTGGGTATAGTTTCCGGGACCCTCTTCCTTCCTTCAAGGACAGGGAGGTGGCTGGGGTTGGACTATAGATACTACACTCTTCAGCTTATTTTAATTATCCGACTTCAAAAAAGGCGGATGTTTTATGTTATTCTTTACTTAAAAAAAAAAATATCAAAAAAATACAGTAGTAGTAGACCGATTTCTATTTATTTTTTCGGTTGAAAGGGTAATGTATTTTGTATCTAAATAAATCGCGGGTGTGATCAAGGGTGAGTTTATATTTATGTTGATGCTTGATTGCCAATTTTTGACAATTATTTACTAGTATCTTTCGTCCATGCTAGTATATAAACACTTATTCGTTAGAGCAACGGCTGTAGGTACTTATAAATTTTGAATTGTTATGATAGCCGCCAAATTTGCACAGCTCGACCGAATAATCTAAAACGAATAGCTTAACAAAGTATTGCTGAGGCGTAAGACAATATACACTAAAGTAAGTAATTCTTATAAATATACATAGGGCTTGTTCGGTTTCTGGGTCCGATCTGGTCAGTGGATTTGGAAATATTAAGTAGATGTTGAGCATAAGCCTGCATTCCATTATCAGTTGGGTCAAACGCAGCCTTTGTTTATGTCCTTTACATGTGCCTTACCGAAGTAAAGAGAAGTTTTTTAACAATATTTTGGTTAAAGTTATTGTTTTTAATATAAAACTGAGATGTCTTTGACCAATAGTTTTAAAATTGTTGAAAATCGTCCCTTTAACGTTTCTAGCACACTGTTTTTTAATAACTACCTACTCGTAATTAAGCAATGCCTAATGCTTTTGCGCTTAGCATTAATTGCGTCAGTCCCAAATGTAAGGCATCATTCATGACAGAAAACATTTTACCACCAGAGCCAGCCTACGAACTTTTGGTATTACTATTTCTCTAATTTTGAACGCTGCCTTCATTATGGCTTCCAAAAAGTTTACCTTTTTCTGCAATTTTGCCACTTATGAGTGACAAAATAAAATCAGTATCAAAAGCCGTGAAAATTTGGCAGTACAATATGAATAATAGGATGATTTTCTTCGTTCCTAAAACTGGCAAACTACTCTCATTTGGCTGCGCGACTTGGTCATAAATCGCTCCCGCACAACATCCTGAGCGGAAGCGGCAGCGGAGCGGGGAGCGGGAAGCGGGGAGCGGCGGCCGCTCGTAATTACAACGAGCAATTAGCCGCTAGCAGGAAACCATGACGACTATCGCTGTATTGCTGTATGCATAGGACACTGAAAGTTCAACCAGGAGGCTTACCATGACCACAGATAAAATAATACCATGACGTATTATTAAACAATTTAGTTTAGATTTTGTCATAACTTTACGTCAGCGCCTTAGCTTACGTCAAAAGCAGTTCATTTACTTATTTCTATTCTATTCTATTCATTATATACCTAAACTGAATAGCTTTAAACGGTCACATTAAGCCAGCTAATTTTTAAAAGCAAGTTCGTATGAGCAAATGGCCAACTTTACTCACGAGGTTTTAAGGCTCTTTTTTAACCATGACTGGTTTTTTTTTAACCTATTTTATCCCACTGCTGGGCAAAGGTCTCCCCCATGTGCCCCCATGTCCCCCAGGTCATGACTGGTTAAAAAAGTTAATAAGCTGGGAATGAGAATTGAACGTACCCTCCGAAAATGTAAATGCCAATTGAGGTCACCTATCAAAAAAATGTGATCATTCAAGTTGCTTAAGCAACAACATTATCAAAAGATTCTTTCGATTTTAAATAACTGGGTCAAATCAATATTATAAAAAATATACTATCTGTATATAGCGGCTTGTTAAAATTTGTTGAGTAAATTGCATTTTATAATATAAATTCATCGGCATATTTCACAAGATTTCTTTGAATTTCGTATCCCATATGTATTTTAAATTCTCATTTAAAAACTCGATTCAGCCAATTTACCTTTATGATCCGACTTTATGTTTAAAAATATCTAGAACATAAAAGTTTGAAATGGGTCGGAGTTAACAGTAATCCGGTTCCAATCATTAAAACATTCTGAGACACTCTTTTAATTAAATAAACTCGAATTCACTGATTGGTTTTAGTACAGAAATTTAACGTTACGATTGTCAGTCAACTGATATACATTAAAAAGTGCTTTTAGATTTTCGAAGAATTCAATTTAGTACTTATTCGCAAGAGGTTGCGAGTTCGACGCCCGTAGCGGGACAACATTTTGCACGCTCATATCTGCAGGTAATGCAAACATTTGTGTTGAAAATCAAAAAATGTGGGCATGTTACCAAATGTAAGTACCTATTTGAATTTGCCACAGACTACCCCCTTTGACTTTCAAAGAAACGAAATATGCAAACATCTAAAAAACTGAATGAATATTTATACGGAATCTTGGAAGTCGTAATTATACTTTTTTCGGAAATTGAACATACTACCTTCTACACGGCTACCTACTACACATTTTACTTACCCCGAAAGGATATACTCGCTTATATAATGTTATGCAAAAGCACGACGCGATTTGCAAGCCGAGTTGACTAGCGACCCCCCCTCGGTTCCCTCACAGAGGTCTGCATAATAATCTCACTTCTCTTCTTATAATCGTTTATGTAGGCCTGTATTTGTTTATGGTAATCACCCCAATGAATATTCATGGCTCCTTCGCGCCCTGCCACAATACAGATAATTTTCAAGTTTTCTAATTAAGGATTTTAGAGTCCATTTCGTTTTGTTTATTTTGTGGTCTTCGGCGCTGCGATTGTTGCTATTGGAAACGAACCCCGGCCCTTTAAGCTTTTATCAAATGATTCGTTAATTTTGGATTGTATTTTTTGTTAATTTGTAATTCTTGGCTTTTCATAATGAATCTTTAATGAAAGAATAACTTTAGCGCGTTCAATATCCGTGCCGCATGTGGCAATATTGCGTGCACTTGCTAACTGGCCGGGAATGGGTTATAAAAACTATTAATTCACTACCATAATTTGCTAAACTTATTAGGCCTCATTATAAAAACCTACTACTCTGCCTACCCCCATGGGAAAGAGGCGTAATTATTATGTATGTATGTATGTATGTATAAAAATTTAAAATAAACCTTGGTTTAAACCTGGTCTAAGTTAGTTCGCATTACGAGTATATCATTGTAAAATGTCCAAGAATATTTAAAAAAACCTTTAATTTCATCGCTTGTATACAAAAGTTTGCTGTTATCGAACACCAGTCACGACAAATAACACGTTCGCTCAACGTCGCGCAGACAAATCGTTGTTTTTGTATCGACGTCCTTCGACGATCTCACGCATTTATCACGAGACACATCTGTGAGAATCACCAAATTACCATCACAATTTTGGGACTAGAACTTTTATAATGAATACTGAAATATATTAGAACAGTCAGGTAAATGCATCCACGAAACAGAAATACTTGAGGTATTTTTGAGATCTATAAATGCTAAGATCTATTTTATTAGATAGAAAATGTATGTTTTTTAACTCCAATAAAAAGTACCCCATAAGGACTTAAAATTAAGCTCCAGTCTTCTTTTGAAAATCAAGTTGTGATTTCTTGTGGATAATAGTGTACAGGGTAAGACCTGGATGCAAAAGGCCCAAAGCAGAAGTGTTTGGCGTTCAGGGAAGGAGGCTTATGCCCAGCAGTGGGTTCTACCAAGCTGACAATGATGATGATGATAGAAATATATATGACCACGATTGCTATAATAGTTTGCATACCTAAAAGCTGACAATGATGATGATGATAGAAATATATATGACCACGATTGCTATAATAGTTTGCATACCTAATTGGATTCAGACACTCAATTGGTAAGCCTGCATCGGTTCCCGCGAAGCCTTAATCCGTTTACTCGTAGTACGGGGCCGTCGCATAACGGTGTAAACTGATGTTTACCTGAAAATTCCTTGCAAATGTTATTACGCCATTTCCGAAATTGGGTTCAGTATTCTTTGTTAAGTTAATTTTATGAGGTTCAAGATTTTTATGATAAAAACCTATATTGTACAATTATTATGTACGAGTACATACCTACAATAATACATACCAACATAGCATGTTTAAAATTTTCTCAGAGAAATTGACCTCATCACTGTTATATTATATCTTAAAATGTAATTTGATCGATCTTTTATTTTTTAAATCGAGAAAAAAAAGATCGACCAAAATAATTTTATAGATTTAAATGAAGCCAAGTGTTATATAAACAACCGTATTTATCTACCTTCCTTTGACTTCTCGCCAAGACACCTACAAAGAACTACTTATCTATAGAACAGTGAGTCTTTTGTCTGTTTTCCTCAATGTTTTAATTACTTCCAGCCAATAGAGACAGAGACCGGCCGATAACCAATAAAGCCTTGATCCCACCATCCAACTTCATTAGTCGCACTACAATATAAATTTCCTCAACTTTCAGCGTGTCGTCTTGAATTTCAATTATAACCCTGTTTAGTCTTGTCTATTTGTACACCCCTGACAATTCAATTTGTCTTAATTTATCTCACGGAGCAGCCCTTGGGAATATTAATATTCGTTGATGACATGGGGCGCATCTCTTAATAGAGCCCTTTCCTGCGAAACCGCATGGCTTTACAAGTTTCTTGATGCTTCATGCAGCATACGGTACGGCAAGTGCTCTAGTCGAAATTTAAGTAGAGATTTTAAAATAAAATACATAAAAACAAGGTTCTTAAGGGAACATTAAACACAATGCCACTATCCATAGCATATTTATAGCTACGACGTAGCCCTTCGTAGCACCGTAGACTGGCAGCGCTGTGTTTCCAATTCTAGAAACAATTATTATTATCAAACATAATTATATTTGGTATATGCCCACATTCCAGAAGTTAACTTTTTTATTTATGAGAAAATAAATCTGACTTATATTGTCCTATCCCCAATATCGACTTGAAGTTGAAACGGAGTGTATTAATTCTAGATTTTGCTGAATTGTGAATATTAAATGGAGTCGTTAGATGGAGGCTGCGAGTCAAAGACTGCTCTTTGATTGGAAATGAATTATTCATCGCAATTCTCAAATTAATTTACAGAGTATTAATTAACGAGAATAAAGATGTTTCCTTATAGCGTAATTTAATATGAAGTGAATTAAGGTCGTGATGGATGGTAGGGACGAAAACGGCGTGAGCAAATGTGTTCTTATTCATATACTCTGTTTTAAGAAATGCTTGTGGCGAAGCTTGCCAAGACCTTCTTGATAGATAGTGCAACGTTCTAAGCGGTCACAACTTGGATGGGTGACCGCAAGTGACATTAACAACTGAGCGCTTCCGTTCGTCGTTCCGTACGTAAAATTGTCGGTCTCAGCTTTTAAAGTCGTTAAGCCATGACGGAGGCATAAAAACTCAGTCACTAGAGTTGCCCCTTGCACGTATATGAAATGATATTATTATCTAGACAAATCTATGTGTCCCTCGCTCGAGGCAAGTATTTATTTACAGAAACAATTCAGTTATTCTACCTCATCCGTATTAGTGTCATTTATAACATCAATACACAGGGAAGATAAACAGAAAATTGGCCATACAATTTCAACCTTATCGTTTTACGATACGATTGAAATGCGATAGCATTGTCGAGGAATACCATTTCTTGAGTAAGTGACAAAACACGGAGAATGTTCGTAACTCGATCCTCTCTCAGAGTATATTCGATAAATATTCACGAAATGATTGAGAAAAGCTTTTTCATGTGACAGTTAAACATCCAACTATCGATTACCGTATTTCAATCCCACCCTCGTCGCTCAAAGTTACTTTAGTTGTAAAATAGTTACTCATAAAATCATATTCTTATTTACATATAGCTAAATAACAGAGACGTAACATAGAAACTATTATTCTAACACAGAATTTTAAGTACCTAGCTCATTCCCAACTAAATGAACTACATTGAAAGAAAGAAAGAAAGAAAAATATGTTTATTTCGTAGGACCTCAAGGATCGCTCAAAAACGTACAGTCTTAAAAACTAGGTGACTCCTGCCTGTTCCAAAACATCTCCCTACACCAGGAAAGAATCAGGCAAGAACCTGGTGGTCTGGGCCTAGCTTTTTTTAAAGCAATCCCTTAACAATCTAGATAGTCAAGCTTCAGTAAAGTTGGTTAAACATGTAATAGTATTAGTAAGTGTTGCTAAGTGAGCTAAGCCCGCTGCAATATATTGAGCTAGAATCGCCACAAAAGCATGTTAAGAGAAACATCATTGGTTGGTCAATGAGTCTTCTGCGTTGGAAGCTGTCCAGCTCGGGAGTGGACGCAGTTACACCGGAGAGCGGGAGTTACGTCATTACATTACGTGATTACTATATCTCTAGGAAATCAAAAAATAATAGAGTCAGCAATTTACCATACGAGTATACATAAAATTATAAAAAAAATATTATGTTATTAATAAAACAACAGTAGAAGGTGTGAGACGCGACTGCAATTAGTTACCATATGGGATGAAGATTCTCCGGAAGAATCAAAACATTGTTCGTACCAAAATCGACGATTTATTTTTACGTCAGTATTTTCCTGTGCTACGAGTACAATATTTGAAGTATATAAAATCGCTGTAAGTAACACCACTCCTTGCCACAGAATCGATACGGCCGTGGCCCTCCATAGCTGAGTTATCGGCTCTTCTACACGGCGCTGGCAGGGAGACTTCCAGCTTTAAGTGTTATAACTTGGTCATTGGGATATTTATGGCTGTGTTGGTAACACTTGGACCTGCCCGTGAGATATTGAAGGTGGATGGAATAAGACGCCGCTTCAACTTTGAGAAAATTATGTTGTTTTTTAATAAAACAACGAACAACTAGTTTAATTTGTTGGTTATCGTTGTTGTGCGACTTGTCAAGTCTTGTAGCTTGGGCTAAGATTTTACATCAGAAATTCATAGATTTATTTTGTATTGATAATTTAATATCTTTGGTTGACTACTTCCAACATATATTATCTAATATCACACGCTTCCGTGTTAATTGGCGCTTACTAAATTATCTGTTTACACAATCATAACTTTAATGAAATCGTTCATTCCACAATTCCCTTTGCCAACAAAGCAAAGTTTTAATTGAAAATGAGTACGTGGAAATCTTGGGAATATAAATGAAGCGACACACACGACTTAATATCCTCAAAACAAACACGCCGCACTCCAAACTCAGCAAATATAAACAGTTCTTGATACTTTCCGAGAGGATCTCGAAACTTTACCTGCTAAGTATCAAAACCTTTTTACGTTTCCTTGTTTTATTTTGATCGTGAAGTGGGTGTAGTGATTCTGGTTCAGAGGATATTCCGACAATTTATTTAATAAAAGCTTAATAAAATTATAAGGACTCGTATTTGGAGAAGAAAAGGTAATTAACTTAATAATGTTTTAAAGAAAATGCTTCGCTGTGGATATACGAATAGCCAGTGTTCTGTCCATAGAGAATTGTTTTTATTTCAACTACAATAAACGAATGAGGAAATAAACGTAACTAATGTATATTATTATTATATTTAAATGGTTACTAAAGCCATTGAACAAAAAATTTAAGTTTAAGTCACTTTATATCAAATTGGAATATAATATCTAATTCGGAATAAATTAATTAGAAAACGCGACGCAAAAATTAAATTTTATGCGTCTTCAAAATGTCACTTGTTATAATTGAAACAAAACTTTTTTAATATCGACCCCTATTCGATTCCATCGGGAACTCAAGTTAATATAACAATAAATACCCACTTTTTCTTTCGCACGTTCAATTTCATATACCAGCTTAATTTAAATTTATATTCGTCGCTTTGCGTAATTAATTTACGTATTTTTGTGTGAAGCTCATCTAAACGTATTCATGGTAACAAATAGCTTAGGGATACGAATTCGCTTATAGAACCTTCTGGGAGGTACATACTCGATATAATGAATTCTGCAAAGAATGTTCTGGTAAAAATTAAATTCGAGCTATTTCGAATTCTCAATAACAAGCTTTGCTTTCATCATATATTATCATCATCATATCAGCCCAGTTGCACCCACTGCTGGGTATAGGCCTCCTCTTCATGACGCCACTCAGTTCGGTCCTTTGCTTTATTGAGTGGAATTTATTGCGGGTTTTTTGTGAAAAACACATTTTTTATTTATTTTATTTATTATTTCTAGCAATGTTTTTTTAGGGAATAAAATATAAAACAGACATAAACAAAAAAAATTACACCAATAACATGAATGTGGTATGTTAGGATTCAGAATAAGTTTTTTAAAAAAAAGTTTGAGGTTGTTGGCACACACGTTCAGGCATTACGTCACATATTATGCACATCAACGGATTATAAGCTTTCTGCGTTATCCCATTTTCTATTTACTCTCCCGCTCTAACAATAGAATGAAGATTATTTACTCTCCCGCTCTAACAAAAGAATGAAGATTATATCCACAGTTACTCTTTTAATAAAATAATCCCGTCCGCACCGCGAAGTTACAATTTATATGTAAAAGTTGGTGGGAGTGCTTTTATCGCTGGCAACATTATCCTATTATTTTCCCGCCAATGTTATAATTCAATTTCGCTGAGTTGGCGCTCCTGCCGGACGCCATCTTACACGCAGAAGTAATGTTAGTCCAATTGAAATATCAACCGAAAAAGTCATGGTGATTTTTTATTTTCATTGATATTTTACCGCGGTTAGGTTACTATCTCAGTTCGCCGAGTCGATCTATTATAGGCCGCTCTCTTTCACACATTTGTATGGAAATGAAAAGGACGCACAATAATTTGACATCTTTCATGATTAGCCTGATTTGACAAATGAGAAATATCGAAGAGCCCGTCATTCTTTCATATTTTTCTCCAATTGAGTTTTCTCCCTATTACTACGTTAGTTTGACTCGGCGAACGAAGTATAGTAAAAAATATAATAAAGTAGGTATAATATAGTAAAATAAATACCTAAAAACATATTGTAAAACAGAGGTAATTTTATAATTGCGTTTCAATCATATCATGTAATGTGGATCACAAAGGTTGCCGAAGACAAAAACTTTAGGAAAATATAATAAGGAAGAGTTTACGTTTTATTTCGTAGCATTACCCTTTTATAACATGAACATCAATAGAAATAGATCGAACAATCAATTTCATTGACAACACCGTTCCGTTATGATCCGTATCCGGCTACGTCACGCTCCGGACATCGGCCGCCGGACAGCGGACGTGACGGACGCGATGGCGGTACGATTTATTGCCAGTGCCTTGATCCTTACTTCCCTGATTGTAGATTGACGTGATATAGACCTCCATTGACGGAAGCTTACGAAGAGATCGAGATTGAGAAAATATATTAATGAAACAAACAAACAAATTCTAGACTAACCGAAATCAAACGCTACTTCTTTAACATAAACCTATGTACTTATTTATTTCTTTGGAAAAGAGGCGTAGTTTTATCTCAGTATTTCTGTAGCACGAATAGTACGGAATTCTACGCGCGCGAGGCAGATTTATTTTATTCTTTAATTAATGTGCAGGAAGGCATCATAATAATACACTCAGAACGTTTAGTGTACTGAACCCATCAGTGTCTCAGTGTAGCATTTTATTTTAGATTTTTTGTACCTAGAAACAGAATCCCTTTTACCTTTTCCTAATCTTGACTTATTATTTTTGTATCCTTATCTATAGTAAAATAAATACATTCGCTCTTACATATTCACTATGATTTATTATCGCCTGATAAAGTAACCTATATAAACATATTTCTTATCCAGCTTTGCTCACGGAAACATACTGGACAGAATGTGATGTAGACAAAGCCGCGGCTTTTCTCGTGACGTTTTCCTTCCTCAAATTGATAACGTGTTAATGCGCTTATTATCTGAAATCTTTGCATCAACGTCAAAGCACTTTCGAACCAAAATCGATAGTGATAGAGGATAGAATAGAGTGACATAAATATTTCTATGAGCTGATGGTCAACGAGTGCTTGAATCAGTTGTTTATTTATTTATTTATTTATTTATTTACAGCACAAATAAAGTGACATTAATGATCATTATAGAAGTAAGATCAAATATCTAAACACCTACGCAAAAACTAAGATTTAGAAAAATGGCCTTTAGTGAGTTACTTTATAAAGGTTTGGGTTTTATTATAATGTTTGATTTCACACAAACAGTGTTTCAATTACTTATCCATATAAAAAGACGTGTGGCACTCGGGGAATGCCGCGGTAAAGCTATTGCATGCCATCTAGAGGAGAGTTGCTGAAATAAAGAGACAAGCGTTAGGTTTTTTCGTTACGGAATTTCTGGATTCGATCTCCACGCTCAAGGCCCGCAATAGCGGCTATGCAATAGCTTAAAAATATCTCCATCAGTACCATAACTCCTTGCGTTTCTCTTACCATTCTCCGTGAAAGTGAGAAGTGTCCATTACCACGAGCTAATTCATCTCACCCCGTCCCTGATTACTGTATTCAGAGTTTCAGATGGTAATGATAGCGCGCCATGATTGATGGTAGTGCGCCGCGGGCCCGAATCACTGTTGTCTGCTTTCATTTCACCCCTTTAATCGGCTGAAAGGGTAGTGTTTTTCTCGGAAAAGATTGGATTATTATATCATGTTGGAGCTTCTAAGAATTCTGCCTTAGAAGTTCTACGATTCAATAAAGTATTCCTAGAAGTATAATATTCATTGAATGTAGGTAATTATTGTAAAAATTGTATTCTTTGCCTTTTTACTGCGTAAATAAATAAATTATTTTCTTAATCCACGTCGTTGATGAGAATACGTGTAAAGTAAAGATTTTTTTAATAATCTACGATGTATTGTGTAGTTTTTTATTCACAACATTCACAATTCAAGACATTACAAAAAAAAAAAAAAAAAATATTATTAATTGAATGTCCAAAGATATTTATATTTATTTATATATAGATACATAAGACAACAAAAACCGCCAATGTTTTGGTTCATCCGAAAAACCTTCAATTAGGTATTAAGTAATGTTACTTATAAAATAGTGTTTCGTTTTTCCTAAACATGTGATATTACGTTCGTATAAAATCACAACGTCTTTCCAGAAAACATTCCTTACAGATGACGCGGCAAATCGTACTCGGCGTTTACGAAAGTTGTGGAGAAAATAAAGATTTTCTCAATTACCTTCGTGAATGACACATCTATTTACAACCGTCAAAGAAAAATCCCTAACATTTTAATATTAAGTTCTTTTAACTATTTTTCTTGTTTTCTTGTCAAAATTGTATTTTATTTTAGTTTAGGTTTTTTTTATACCTATTCAAAACAGTGAAGTAGGGCACTGGTGACCCGTAGCACAGGTTCTTTATACCTATTTCAGGCACCAGTCTCTCACAACATTTTTTTGTAATAAGTTCATAACCATCAAACATTTTGGATTAAGTAATTACCTATTTTAACTTCTTTTTCATGTACCTATATATTATGTTTTGTAACACCCATCATCGAATAAACAAAGAACTCGTATCAAGTTTACTCCGAAATAAAACTAGATGGCGCCACAGGAAAAGTTAGAACGCGCTATCGAAACGTTTCATTCAGTGAACAGGGTCTCAGGCCTTATTTGTGTAAAGTTGACCATAAGCTATCACACGTTAAAGCGGCAAGTACCTAGCTTCAACCCTTGTTTGGACTAGGTATTGAAAGCTGAGACGTTCTCACCTGTAGTTATTTGGTTAGTAAAAATAAAAGATTGTTGTTCCCGTACGACCATCTTTCTTTTAGCGAACCCCGCGCACCCCCCGTTACATCTGGCGCCCAACGCTCGGCAGTTGCGACACGCGAGTCGCATACGTCCCACGAACTCAGCGGAAGCGGACTACGCTACTACGTACGTCGGACTACGTCACCGCACTACGCACGTCGGACTACGTCACCGCACCACGCACGTCGGACTACGTCACCACGCAAGTCAATTACCTACGTCACTGATTACGTCGGATGACGCACTGACTACGCACGTAGTACTACGTCACTTGGATGAACAACGAAGACGATTGTCAACATCAACGTTCTTCAGGCCCTACGTACGTTACACGATCTGGTCGAGTTACAACAGTCAAGCTGAAGAAGTCTGCAAAGCAATCCACGATGGCTGTTCAATTAACAAACGAGCAGTTTGAGGTCTTGATTGCTAAAATAGCGAAACCTCAAACTAGATCCGGATCATTTACTACTTGCCATTACACATTTAATGGTAGTAGAAAACCGGAAGAAGTCGAAGCTTTCTTGTCAGCTGTTAACATCTTCAAACGCTCCGAGAGTATAAGTGATGTCACTGCACTGGATGAACTCCCATTGTTACTGAAAGCGGAAGCTGGAATATGGTGGCATGGAGTTAAGGGTGAAGTTAAGACTTGGAATGACTTCGAAAACCGGCTACGATATAACTTTGCACCAAGGAAAGAAGCCCACCTAATTTACGCCGAAATCCACCAAGTAAAACAGAAACTTCACGAGGTTACTGAGGATTTCCTGCGCACAAAGCGAATGTTGTTCTCGCAACTCCCAGCCCCAGTTCACCCAGAAATCCAGCAGCTTGACATGGTTTACTGTCTACTGAAGCTGGACATCAGAGAAAAAATCCCACGAGCTTCCATTCATAGCTTCGAGGAGCTCATTACCGCATCTCGTTCTGTGGAGGTAGTACTGAAAGAGAAAGACCTTCCCAAAAAAACGACAGAAACAGTGGCAACTCCTCCTAAAACTACTACGCCAAGCGTGAAGAAGAGATGCAGATATTGCAAGAACTTCGGTCATAGCATTGAAGAATGCACAAAGAAAAAGAAAAGTGAAGCAACACATCCTAAGTCTGAGAAGGCTGAGATGGAGACTCAAGCTCCTTCACCGTCTACACCGAAGTTTAGTTGTTATGGCTGCGGTGCTCCTGGAGTAGTAAGGAGTAACTGCCCATCTTGCCATAAGACGAAGGCCAAACCTCAACCTACGACCTCTAGTGAAGTTGGGATCTGCGCTATCGACATTACAGATGTGAGAGATCGTCCTGTAGTGTTCATAGAGGTCGACGGCATCCACGAAGCTGCGTATATCGACACCTGTGCAAGATCCAGCATAGCGTCCTACAGTTTATACTGTCAATTACGCCGCGAGGGATACCATTTTGAAAAGCATGGTGGCAACCGTGTATGTATTAAATACAGACAACTCAATGCTGAGACAACTTCTGATGTCTATCCTAACCCTAGGATTGATGATCCTTTTGCAATCGGAGCAGTTTTTGTGCAAGGGGAGGGTGAAAAGGAACACCCTGACAAATATGCAAGTCGTGGAAGACCTAGCAGAAACAAATAAACCCAGGATCTGTCTTCTCGCCGGGGCGTCTTTGAAGCCAGAAGGGGGAGACTGTAACACCCATCATCGAATAAACAAAGAACTCGTATCAAGTTTACTCCGAAATAAAACTAGATGGCGCCACAGGAAAAGTTAGAACGCGCTATCGAAACGTTTCATTCAGTGAACAGGGTCTCAGGCCTTATTTGTGTAAAGTTGACCATAAGCTATCACACGTTAAAGCGGCAAGTACCTAGCTTCAACCCTTGTTTGGACTAGGTATTGAAAGCTGAGACGTTCTCACCTGTAGTTATTTGGTTAGTAAAAATAAAAGATTGTTGTTCCCGTACGACCATCTTTCTTTTAGCGAACCCCGCGCACCCCCCGCTACAGTTTATTAATATTACCTATGTTGTTTGTGAGAGAAATAAAATAAATAAATAAAATAAAATAAATAAATAAATAAATAAATTTGCCTTAGATTTTCCTCGTGTTTTGTAAAACTAGTTTCGCTATTCCCGGATCGACCCTGGGCTGGTCCCGGATCGACCCTGGGCCTTTGAAGTGAAGGCTTCCGGGATATGGACTATATAACAAACATTGTTAAAACAATGCCAAACATTTACTACACGACATTATGTTCAAGTCCACTCACAAACTTTCGCATTTATAATATTACTAGTAGCACGTCCCGGCTTCGCACGGGTGTACTAATAAAACTACCGGGATAAAATATAGCCTATAACCTCCCGGACAGTCCATTCTACCCACCCGTAAATATTTTTTGAAATCGATCCAGTAGTTTCGGAGATTACCTCCGTCAAACAAACAAACAAACAAATTATACCTCTTTATAATATTAGTATAGAAGTATAGATTAGTATTTCTTAAACGTGGTGGCGACATCGCCTAAACGAGGCGACATCAATATTTGTATCACTTAGCAAACGTCTTAATACTCCACGGCTTTAATACGACTGTGTATATTATATTATTTGTGGCACGTTTAAGTTATATTTACCCACGAATTAGTTTACAAACTAATCGATTCAAAGACTTGAAGTTTATGATTGACATTTGAATTAATTGTATATTAACACTAGCAGCACGTCCCTGCTTTGCACGGGTGTACTAATTAAACTAAAGGAGAAAATATAGCCTATACTATCCCGACAGTCCATTCTACACATCGCGGTGAAAGAATTTTTAAAATCGGCTGAGTATCGGCGGTTACTTCCGTCAAACAAACAAAAAAATATGTCTACCGCACTTGAAAATACAGCCGTGTTCAAATTTCATTTTTAGAAAAATAACCCACGGAGTATACATAATTCGAATGATGTTATAGCGAATTTACCCGAAGTTTCTGTATTTTTTTATTTTTTTTTAACCTATTGTGTCCCACTGCTGGGCAAAGGTCTCCCCTTTCTCCTTGTTAATATTGACGGAACTATTTTTGTCCTGATTGTTTTGGGAATGAAGGTTAAACGGAACTGTATGAAATAAATTGAAATTGCTCGCGCCGAGAGCGGCTGAGGGATGAATAGTATTCCAGTTTTTTTGATTGATGTTCATATAAAATACTTTGGACTGTGTTGTATTATATCGTAAAAGGGAATGATTTTTAGCAAGAAGTATTACTATATTTTTTAACAAAAAACTTTACTTTTACGGTTTTTTATTAGTTTAAAATAACATACGTTGCTTATCTTGGGGCTAGATGATGCTATGTGAAATGTACTAGGACAGTTATTTTGTTTACTTTATTTTTTTAACTTAAAAATGGCACACCTTTAGAACTAAAAGTTTTACCTTAAAAAAAAAATATCTTGTACCTACCCAAATAACAATAACAACACGCAATTTAAAAGCTCACAAATTGCAACAATTTTTTGGATATATGTTTAGGATCTTTAGTAAATCTTAGCGTCGTTGTGAGCGACGAACGTGGACCCAATAGCTAATCCAAATAAGACAGATTCGGCCTCCGCGCACGTTTTCAAATCAACGCAGAACATGCCGGGACACAATCGTACACTCGCGACAACCTATCGAATGAAAGGGATTGAACAGGGCCGGTCTTAGGCTATTCCTTAAAACCAGATTTATTAGAGTTAAGATGATAGGTAAATGAAATCACGATATTTTATTAAAATAGGTTGCAATAACAAAACGCACGTTTAAGCTCGGTTTTTATAATACAAGCTTATAGGCAGTCTAAAACTTCGTTTCCAGATTTTTCCTCAAACAAGGCAATAAGATGATCACAAAACAGTGCTCGATCCACAGTTTTGCATCTTGTCTCTCTATTTGTTTCAAGTTCTTGTTGCTCTTGCCTATGTCCGGCCCTGCCCACGGCTGAAGACCCGAAGATTGAATGTGGCGGACTTGGTATTCGCGCATTACCCAGCGACGTGGTCGGCATCCGATCCACACTTATCCGTTTACAGCCGACAACCAATAAAGGCTGCAAATGAAACAAAGGCCGAGATGGCCGATAACACAAAACGCGGTGACGATATCATCCTTCAACGCTGAGACGAAAAAAGGCTGAAAAGAGACGGAGATACTGTCAGAAGAAGCTCTGACAGTATCTCCATCTCTTTTATAATTGAATGTTTTGTTTGCTTTTTGTTTCATATTCGGTAAGTGGATGGCCGTGTCGGCGATAGCGGGTGATTTACGGACGCCCTCGGTGGAAATATAGCTCGGCGAGTGATGTCGGGAAGTGTTTACAAGGCGCCGAATTGAATAACGTCGATAGTTTCACGTTGTTTAGTTGTAGGCTGCGGAGACAGCTGATCCTCTTACCCTGCGGTAATACGGAGCCTTTAGGTTTCATTTGAACTCCAACTCTTTAGAGAAATAGATGTATATACCTATAATAATATCAAAGCATATTACTTTTCTGTGTCTAGCTATTTTCTCTCTTCTTTGTACTTGTGTTGTAATGTGTGTGTGTGTGTGTTCAATAAAGTTTTCTATCTATCATCTATCTATTATCCTAAGAAATTTATCTAAATCTTTTCCCATCGATATAACGTCATAGCTCTGGATATAACAACATATTACCTTATATTTATAATTTGCTTTCAATTAAAAATGTTGTTTCCCATCTTCAGCCTCGGAGTCCAAACTTTCACCACTTTTCAAGTATCTATTCAATGATTTAATTGCTATTTCAATCCATTTTAAATTGTAAGTGTTCTTAAAAACTACCTTAATAGTAAACCAGCGGTTCTAGCAAGGCTATAGCAGCGAGGTATATGTTATCGACGAGGTGTACGTTTACTCGGGACATGGAAGGAAACTTGCGAATGCAGAGAGAAATAAAAAAGCGCCAAGAGCGTTACGTTACGGTTATTTATCGAGTGTCCCCATAGATAGATCCAATATTCCGATAAAGAAGCGATTGCCATATTTCTACAATGGTTACTCGTTCGGTTTAGTTTGCCCTGAGATATTTGCTATTTGAGTCGCTATTTTCGGCACTTTTGCCTTCGGGTAAATTTTCTGGATGTAATATTACATCCTCAATCAAAATTTTACGTGTAAAAATGCAATGTATACTTTAATATAATCTATAATCTATAATTTACTATAATCTATACTTCATTTCTTGAAGCGAACTAATAGGATGAAAAAATAAACTCACGTGATTGGTTATCACAAATAATTGTCTATCTCACTCTTACACTGTGAAAGCTGTCATGTTGCACTAATTGTCACCATTATCAATGAAATAGATTTACAAATCTAGCGATGAGTACATAAGCATAGTGGTCAATATTTATACATTGTTTGCCATTTCTTTGTTAGTAACGCCCAAACACTAAAATGTGGTGCTATCCTTAGGTATCCTTGATGTTATTTGACTATTGTCTATATACAGTCCTCACAAGTAAGTACGTCCCAAACATTTCATCACATTTCAAATATTTGAGTATGGTTTAGTATTAAGGATGTTAGAGATAACTTAGTATAGAAGGTGAGTGTGCCAATGAATCAATCAATGGTGGCGTCGAACAGCAAGTCATCAATACTGCTCCGCAGACGCAGCGGACGGAATATTCATGACTGGAGTCAGTGGCACAGAGCAATCATTGCAGAAGGATAACACAATGCGCTTTCTTACTTCTATACTAATATTATAAAGAGGTAAAGTTTGTTTGTTTGCTTGATGGAGGAAATATTCAAAACTACTCAGTCGATCCAAAAAAATATTTCACCGATCGATGTGGAGTCTCAATGGACTGTCGGGATGGTTGTAGCAATATGTAATGTTTTTTTAACAATAATTTACTAATTGTACTCATCGCTAAAATCGATACTAAATCTGTTGCATCTCTTTTCGCTGCCATAGTAACCAGAAAAAAACTTTAAAATATTTATAAATGAATATATGTATGTAAACTGTAAAATGAGATTTAAATAAGCATTAGCTAAGTTTTCTTACTGAACGTAAACTTCTGTGACAATGTTACGTCGGCAATAATCGGCGGTGCATCGCGCATAAATCAACCGTCGCCTCTGCATTGTCTATGCGATTATATACTCTATGATTATATAGAACCGGTGACGTCACGAATTATTGTCTTGTATATTATACCCGCACATTTGTAAGCCGAGCGGTTTGCTGTAAGTTATTGCTACGGATTATTAGCTATCAGGGCTGGATGGATAGTTTCTTGTTATTTATCACCGTATATATAAGATATTGGTTTGTTTGTCATTGGCTGATTTTTCATCTGTCGGTCAACCAGGGCTTGGAAACCGGGTTAATTTTAAACCGGTTTGGCCTTAAATACCTACAAACCTTTATCTTACGGTTATGCTCCAATGTAACCTCTATTGGGAGCGGTTAATGCGAGTGGAACGGTCCAAGCGGTTTTGTTCTAAAAAACCGGTAAATAACGAAAATGAACAGTTCTTTCCCAAAAAGCGAGCACGCTAGCGCCACCGGCGCCGCGGCGCGGGGCGTCGCGTTGATTTGGTTATATAAATAAATAACCAAATCAACGCGGCGCCCCGCGCCTTCGAAGACTGGATACAAGAAGTGCGCTGCGCACAAAGCCGGACTTACTTTACCCAGTTCGTTCTACCTTTATTAAAATGGGTAAATAAAAAATATTGTATACTTATAGATAGGTACTTAGGTTCCTATTTTACTTTAAAACTATTATTATGAGAATCCTACTAATATTAAACTTAACTGTACCGTTATTAGAAACCTAAATTATGAGAGTAGCTTACTTGATTTTAACCTAGTACAAGTCGTGCATAACCAATCCATCCTCTATATCCGGTTCCCCCTCCACCTCAGCTTGCCCCTTCCACAATAATTTCCCCCACCATCTACCACCTGGCAGCTCGAGCATGGATCGAGTTCTGGCCACATTTGGCTTTTTGATTTTCGACCAAGAAGGTCGCACTAGTGGAACTGAGCCTAGCTCCTAAAAGACTAGGGTCAGTATTTTTTGTCGTGCGGTAGGTACAGTAAATACCTACCTAATACCTATTACTTCAAAGAAAAGTTTTTAACAAGTTTGGTGAGTCTTTAAAACTTTTCTAGATGGTGCAGAATAGGCTTATTTGCCTTACAAACGGCTTTACCGTTCGATTTCTTACAAATGTAAGAATTACATTTTATTCTGATATTTAAACTTTTAAAAATTGGTGATGCGGGTAGTCACATTTTATTGGATAAAAGTGACTCCTTTACGTAATAATTAACATTAACCGGTGAAATCACAGATTACATCGAGTTTATTGTGTCTTTTCTATTTTTAGAAATTTGAAGGTATTTATCGTAAGTATTTTCTTCGATAAAAATACTTACTTTTTGCAACAATTAACACTTTTTACGTTGGTTTTAGTTGTTGGCATCGATTGATATGGAAAAAGTGACTAATCCATCGGAGGATGAGCGTGTGGAGCGGAGTAGATCGCGGAAACGGAAAGTGTTGAGATCATCGAGCTCCGAATCAAGTTCTAGCTCGGACGAGAGCTCAAGTGCAAACAGTAATGACCATGGGCATAAAAGGAAGAAAAATAAAAGGAGCAAACGTAACAGTAAGTTTAATCAATTACTAGCGATGATTTCCAACCTTGACGATAAAATAAACAAGCGATCTTTGAGTGAGTCAGTGGCAACAGGGGAGGATTGCAGTAGTTGCGCGATAGATCCAAACATTAGTGGGGATTTATACGATGACGAACCATTTGAGATGCAACCTGAGACCGCCGGCCCTAGCAACTCTGCTGCGCCCCCCTGTGATCCACAATTTGATTTTTCGGTCAGTACAAAAATAAAAGAACCCGCTGTGCCCTTGACCTCTTCAGCATATTTGGAACATTTGAAAGCTCTCCAACACTTTGAAAAAGCTGAATGGAAAAATGTACGCTACACTGAGGCTCAGAAACAGTATGTTCACGCCCCTGGATTCACTAGCCTGGAGTCCAACACTGAGGTCAGCAACTATGATAATTCCAAGTTTACAGCGCATATGGAAACTGCATTTTCCGGATTAACTTTTGCCTTACTCAAGCAAAGCGAAACAATACGAAATGACATGCGTGATTTCCTTAGCTGGGTACAGCAAGAAGGTGAATTAAATTACACAAAAATATTTGAGAAACTAAACGCAGTTTTCACAGATGGTGAGTACTCGAAAATCACCAGCGATTTGCTTCAGATGACGTGCGGCCACAGAGCAGAGCTGATTCAATACAGAAGAGATGCAATATTGGCCTCTGTGAAAGATCCAGTGCATAGAGAGGTTTTGAGAAAGATCCCTCCATCTTGTTCAGCATTGTTTGATGAAGAGAAATTTAGTGCCGTACTGGATAAAGCCGGAGGTGTCCGGAACTTGTTTTGGCCTAAAAACAAAGGCCGCACGACTGCTGCGCCTCAAAGTAATTCAAGGCCGACTGCAAACCAGCCAACCCCGAGCAGGCATAATCAGAAGTCATTTCGAAACCAAAATGACGCCAAAAACAATGCCCAACCCAAAGCCGGGCCGAGTCATAACTCGCATCGAGGCAGGGGTGGCAGGCATTACAGAGAACAACGCGTGCAACACAAAGGTCGCAAGACCGGCTCTCCCTCATCCCACCGGGAAAGGAGTAGCCAGCACAAGCGGAGATATTGACGCGACAAAACCTTTTCGTGCCGGGCAACTGCAAGACTATTACCGTCGGTGGAGAATGCTGAGGGCTCCGCCCTACATTCTAAAAATGATAAAAGGGTACCGAATACCTTTCATAACAAAACCACCGTTGCAGTTGCCGAATCTAAAATACAAGCAAACGACATACTCGCCAGAGATGTCAAGAATTATTTTGGAGATGAAATCCATAGGCGTGGTACGTCAAGTAAATCAATCTCCAAGCTTCATCTCCACAATGTTCTTAAGGCCAAAAACAGACGGCACGTCAAGGCCAATATTCAATCTAAAGGACTTGAACAGATATGTTCTCATAGACAAATTCAGTCTGATAAATACTCGAAAAGTGCTACAATTCCTTCAACCTCAAGATTGGTTGGCCAAGATAGACCTGCATCAGGCATACTTTCACCTCAATATAGCACCGAGCCATCGGCGTTATTTAAGACTGAATTACAACAAGAATTTATACGAAATGACCTGTCTCCCATTCGGCCTGGCCTCTGCCCCGAAAGCCTTTGCCTCCGTTACAAACTGGATGGCTCAGATACTGAGACAAAGAGGACTTCGTCTCATAGTTTATTTGGACGACTTTCTGCTAGTACATCAAAACCAAATAACTCTAAAAAATCAAATCAAGGACACAGTACGCTTGATGAAACACCTGGGTTGGAGAATAAACGAAGGAAAGTCCACTCTGGTACCTCAGAAGTCCATAGAGTTCCTGGGTATTATGTGGAACACCTGGCAGAACATCAAGTACCTACCAGATCGCCAGACTTCCAAGATAAAGGCACAGATACAGGATATGTTGGAATCAAAGACAACAAACCTACAATGCCTTCAAAGACTGATCGGTACATTGAATTTTGCATGTTTTGCGATCACAAGAGGAAGGTTAAACTTTCGAGCCTTGCAAGCGCATGCAAATGCCTTGTTAAAACTACCTCCTCGATCAGTCATTTGCCTGAGCCCAAAAGCGAAAGCGGAACTATATTGGTGGCTGGCGAATTACCTTTCCAAATCAACGATACACAACCCTTTGCCAGCACATTACCTGACAACGGATGCCAGCGACATAGGATGGGGTGCCACACTCAACAACTTAACTCTACAGGGCAATTGGTCCGCCGCAGAACAAAATCTCCACTGCAATTTAAAGGAAATGATAGCTATTCTCAAAGTGTTGAAAGAGCATGCGCAGAGCCTGACCTCGCAAGCCTTGTTGATCCAATGCGACAACAAGACCGTAGTCTCATATCTACGCAACGAAGGCGGAACCCAGTCACAAGCCCTAGTCAATCTAACCGCAAAGGTATTTCACCTGCTGGACCGATTCAATATCCATATGACCATCTACTACCTGCCGGGAAATTACAATACCGAAGCAGACCGCTTATCACGGCAGCGAGACCCTCCGGAGTGGCACCTGCTTCCGTCTGTTACGAAGGTCGTATTCAGGAAGTGGGGCGTACCTGTAATAGATCTCTTTGCCTCCAACCGAGCCCATGTCGTTCCAAATTATTGCACACTCGACGTGTCCGACCCGCAAGCACAGCATCACAATGCTCTGGGGATGCTTTGGGACTACAGGCTAGCGTGGGTATTCCCCCCGCCGCACCTCATTCCAAAAGTCCTGGCTCATCTGAACAAAGCATCGGGAATTTACCTTATTGTGGTTCCCCGTTGGGAAAAGGTATTTTGGAGGTCAGACCTAAAAGCCAGAGCTTTGACCCATCCGTTCACAGTCAGGAATCTGTCGAAAGTTCTCATCGATGTATCAACGAACCGACCACCGCCCAGAGTGCAGGAACTGACACTCGAAATACGGAAATGTGGGGGTGGGATCCCTTCTTGAACGACTGGTCAGACGAACAAAAAGCTCTACTAACCTCTAGTTGGCGTCAATCTACCAAGAACACTTATCGACCAGCCTGGAAAAGGTGGGTCGCCTGGGCCGCCAACAACGATGTCAATGCAGTAGCACCCAATGGATCTCAGCTTGCGCGCTACCTAACTGACCTGTACCAGAAAGAGGGCTTATCATTGAGAACAATAATGGTGCATAAGTCTGCGGTATCTACTCTATGCGATCCCAATAGTGAAACGAAACTGAGCTCTCATACACTTGTTAAACAAGTTCTTAAATCGATATCGTTAGCTAACCCGAAGCAGCCAAATCCACCTATCTGGGACATTGACATTCTCACTGCCTTTTTAAGTCAAAGAAATGCTGACACTACAAATTTTTACGAAGCTTCAGGACATACGGCTGCAGTTCTTCTCTTATGCTCGGGTCGACGGGTACACGATTTGACTCTATTAAAAATCTCGCCGCAACATTTTTGTCAACTCGAAGATAGTATTATTCTTTGGCCAGCTTACGGTTCCAAAACAGATACAGCAAGCCGGAGACAGTCGGGCTGGAAATTAATGAAGAACACAAATGACAAGACTTTGGACCCAGTTTATTGGGTGAATCACCTAATTAAGCTATCTGGACCTAGAAGAGCAGAAACTACCTCTGACCATTTATTCCTCAGCACATTTGGCAAGCCAAAGCCAGCTACGCAGACAATTATATCTGGATGGATTAAGAAACTATTGCGACAAGCAGGCATAGATGCCACGCCAGGTAGTCTCAGATCTGCTGTGGCTTCGAAGAACTGGACAGAAAACTTCCCATTAGATGATATCCTATCACGCGGAAACTGGAAGTCTGCCAATACGTTTCAGAAATTCTATTGCAAAGAAATCAAACCCAGGACGGAGAACCCTACTTTGATTTCCTCTTTCTTCAAACCGACAGATTGATTGGTGATTCACAATCATTGTATCTTGAAGAAGAACCTATCTACTAATTAGACTTAGGTACATGTTTAATTTATGCTTTGAAACAATCATAATCAATGTTATGGTCCTATTCATATTTTGATTTTTATATAAGTGGATTTCTGATTGTTGATTACCTAAGTCCTAAACTTATATCATATGCTAATAGATATAACACTAGACATAAAGCCCTGTCTTATTTTTTATTTTCTTTTCAATAAATATTTACATCTGTTATAAAACAAGTTTTACTATGCCCTACTTTATTTATGCCTACAGAATCTGTAGTACAGATCATACTTACATAAATGTCCATAGTAGGTACCTATCACATTGGCGTCACCATCACCACCAGGCGATAACAGACATCTCTCTCATAATTTAGGTTTCTAATAACGGTACAGTTAAGTTTAATAGCTACGTTTTACCTGTAATTAAAACGTTTATTAAACATACTTACCTTATTAGAAACCTAATACTTTAAACCCTGCCTGGTGGCCTAGGCTTTATTTATCAGGGAAAAGCCAATGAGGCCAGAACTCGATCCATGCTCGAGCTGCCAGGTGGTAGATGGTGGGGGAAATTATTGTGGAAGGGGCAAGCTGAGGTGGAGGGGGAACCGGATATAGAGGATGGATTGGTTATGCACGACTTGTACTAGGTTAAAATCAAGTAAGCTACTCTCATAATTTAGGTTTCTAATAAGGTAAGTATGTTTAATAAACGTTTTAATTACAGGTAAAACGTAGCTATTGTTAATGTGAAAAATTGTGAGAATGTTTGTTATTCTTTCACGCAAAAACGGCTGGACCGATTTGGTTGAAATTTGGTATGTAGATTGGTGATACCCTGGTACCCTGGATCAACACATGCTACTTTTTATCCCGATATTCCCGCGCGAACGGGATTTACGCGAGTTACGCGGGTGAAACCGCGGGGCGCAGCTAGTGATGACATAATTTTTAACATTGATAGTAAGTTCGAGATAATAGTTTGAATTTTTGGTTCTAATTAACTAAATAGGTACCTAGATACCTATAAATTTATGGTAAAAAAAATTGTAGTAATAGGTAGTAAGTAGCCGACAATAATAATTAGATAATTATCTTTATTGGACACTAAAATGCATTTTCTTTAATTTAGGTACGTGTTTATTTTCTTCGATAAATATTATGAGTTAGTACGGTAGATATTGTCCTAATATGGTGTTATCTATAGGTACTATACTATCTATACTTTTATACTAATAATTTATAGAGGAAATTTTTTTTGTATGTTTGTTTGTTTGTTTGACGGAGGTAGGTAATCTCCGAAACTATTTAACCGATTTCAAAAATTCTTTCGCGGGTGTTTAAAATGGACTGTACGGGAGGTTATATTTTATCCCGGTAGCTTCATTAGTACACCCGTGCGAAGCCGGGACGTGCTACTAGTTATAATATATAAATGAACTGTATATAAACCTAGAAAATAATTAATAAAATTAATAACTATAATTAAATAAAGTGGGCGTAGGAGAAAAAATATTTTCTTCATTTTTTTTTCATGGTGGTATCATATATAGGTATCATGGTCTGATTGCAATCCCATCATTTTTAGAAGTGGTCTTTTAAAAATAGTTTTTTTTTTTTAATTACTTATTGTTTTAAAATTTTTTTGAACACTTAATATAGAGAAGAAAATATAGGTATAGATAAATAATATAGAAAAAAATAAAGAAAAAAAAAGTACTTTCGTAAAATTTTTAAACTATCATGGTTTTGAACATTATAAACACTAAAACCACAAATCATGGTAAATAATCTCGTGTCAAGTGTTAATAACTTTCGTAAAATCTGCTAAAAACCAATAAAAATACCTTTCAAAAAATTAAATAATACTTTTTCATAATATATTTTGTTATTTTTTTATTTTTATTTGTGCCAAAGCATGGATAGCTGTGAAGGCTTCAGACTTAGCCTCAGTTGCACTAAATAAAACTAACCTGCTAGGCTAGTCCTTAAAAAACACAAAAAAAAAAATTTTCGTCGCGATAATTATGTCTTGGCCCTAAAAAGTTTCGAAATTTCATACAAAATGTAAATGTAAATAAACCTAACCTAACGCACAATAAACTAATTTTACCGGAGAGCTCTCAAAAAAGATGCGATTCAACCAAAACGGGGCGCGCGGAAGTGAGACGGAATGAATTACCAAGCGAGACTCTCGCTGTTGACGGAAAAAGGCAACTCTCGGTCAACGGCGACACAATCGCGTCTTAGGTGCGCTGTGAAATAAACCGGTTTATTAAGGTGTTTCATTCGTTCGCGATAACGTTTACGTTCGAACGAAAAAAAGTGGAATAACGGTTTATAACGGTTTCGAACGGGTAAATTTCAAACCGGTTCCAAGCCCTGGTCAACGACCTATCTGACAATATTTCTTGATTTAGGTACAGGAATAAAAGTTATGCTAAACCCTTACCCCTTTATGAATATTGGACCAGTAACCCTATATTAGCTAATATGGATATTACTTCGCTGATTCAGCTATTTCTAAATGATATTGACTCTACACTTCAATGTTCCGAAACAATAGCATTATTTCCCCAAAACAATGACTAACAGACACCTATCGCTCCCCTCTTTATTTCGCTCGAGTCAGCATCTTCTTCCACCTGGGGCACTGTAGTATCGATATTATCCTCGTTACCGAGTCAAGTATCGCAAAATATATGAGAATCCAGCGCAGCGCCGCCCTCGGTAACTTGCATGAACTAATAAATTCATACATTTGAAATACTTGACTCGTTAGCGAGGATAGTTAACTATAAAACTCGAAAACTGATGGTAGGGCCTGACCTTCTGATCCCGGTTTTATAACTTGAGAGCTCAGTGATAAATCCCGCGTAAACTGTGAACATTACCTTAATTGCTCACACTGCCCATTGTCCTTGTTTTAAGCCAAGATTTTTCATTTACAATGAATATTTTCAGGGTTATTACCCCCTTAGGGCAAAACACACTGGCGAGTTTTAGCACAGTTCAAATAAGATTGTAAGGGTTTGTCAACATGGTTTCAATGGCGGTCGAAATCAATCGGATTAAGGGCGTTATCCGGATAATCGATTTTAGTAAAGTAGCCTGAATGAGGAAATCCAAAGGTTTCTAAGCTTTGCTATATACTTTGGCTGGTAGAGATAACGACAGACTGTACTACTTAGACAATAAAAAATAGGCTTTTACAAAATTACTTGATGTTGTACAGTGTCTAAAAAAATCATTGATTCACGGCCCGCATTTGAACCAACGATCTTCGACCCAAACTCAAGATACTGCCCCATTAGGCCAACACGGTTATTCTGGACAAAAGAGCGCACTTAATGCTTAAGAATACAGGACGCTGAAAAGCCAGCTGACCGCAGTGTGCGCCCGCCCTTATCCCCCAGATAATGTATTTCCTTTGTCTATTGTGTACCGTGATTCATCTAAATCACTTCGCTTTTTATGGTTCCCTGGTGGAATAAGAGAACGGAAGGTGCGGAGCCGCGGAAGTATGGAGATTGTGCTTTATATTTTCCCTCTGGTTGTTTATTGAAGGTATCGAATATTTTGGCGGAATAATAAAATATCTGGGATATTTCGAAAAATCACTTCAGTCAGATTCGATCTGGGATCCTGTATAATCAGCTAGATATTGTTTGGTTTCTGTTTTTGCATGGTAACAATACTTTTCTTTTGGCAGGTAAGCTCGAGTGAGTGGAATTCATCTTGGTATGAATCGATAGCCAAACTTTCAATTTCTGTAATGAATAGGTACCTGTACTGATAAAGTCAAACACCAGTTGTGAAAACGCAGAATGTCGTGGGTGTTTCTATGTTTATATTAAATGCATGTATATATAGCTTTTAGTTGCTTACCTTAGGACTAAATGACGCTGTGTGCAATGTCCAAGGACATTTATATTTATAGGTTACATTTTACCATAATACAAGCATTCAATTTCTTAGCTTGGGACTAGATGACGCTGTGTGAAATGTTCATGGTTTTTTTACTATATAAATTTAGGTTATAATATTAGAGGTTTTAAATCAAGATGAAACAAACATGAGGAAATAATAATTAGGTTTGCGGGACGCGCTGCGTGCTGCTCTCGCGGCTAGTCCAGCGTTCATGATTCCAGTTTATATTTGTATCAAAGTGCAAGGTTTCAGCTTTCCAACTCGTTTGTGGAGCTGCCCGGCAGGGCTGCCATTCACATGGACTTTATTTAGCGACAACACTAATATTACGGTAGATAGATAGATAGATAGATTAACACTTTATTGCACACCACATTTACATTAAAACAAATTACAGACACAAACAGATTACGGTAGCATTAAGATCATCGATTTTCTGTATTAAATGAAGTCAGAAGCAGTTCAACTAAAATCCTTAGTGAATAATAATTAATACCTTGTACTTGAAGCCCTTTGGGGAATCCTAATTTCACGATTCCAAAAGTAACAAATATTTCTTTTTTCGTTAATATTTTTCGAGATAATTAAAATGAAAACTGATATTTCAGTTAAAAAATTATTGTACGCAGTTGTTTTTAATGAGTCTTTAATTAATTTATACATTAAAAAGAAGAACGTGTCAACATTTTGTCTCGCCAGTTCGTGGACGCGCACGCTTAAGAGAGAGAGAGAGTAAGTTAGCTTGCCGAGTAATTTCGCGATCTTAAATACCGTGTATTTTATGTCCGTACGTATCATCCACTTAGGGCTTTATGCCTATTGTCATGATCATATTTCGTAAGAATGTGGTCTGCCAGCCCTAGTGCAAGAGGGCGGGTCAAGTGGGGGTGAGGGGGGAGGGGTCCACGTAATTAAACCAGCGCAAGCCCTCCACAAGCGGGTCAGGTATCAATCGCCGCCGATGGCATAACTCCGACCTTCATGACCACTAGGATCGAGTCTTCAGTTGAGTGCGATGATCGTCAGTTTTGACCTTGGTTCTTTACCCGACTGGTGGATGTTGGAGTTTGATTTCTAACTTAATTTTGCTAGTAACCTTTGCACAGTGCTAAGGATCTGTCACACATTCTCAATGTATTTTTTTGGTAAAGTATACTGAGGAAAGCATGGGATCGGCGTAACTGGCGAAAGCGGGGGGAGGCCTTTGCCCAACAGTGGGACAAGATGGGCTAATAGTAATAGTAATAGTAATAAAGTATACTGCTAAATTATGTGCCTTTTTTTAGCCATATTTTCCCCCTGCTGGGCAAAGGCCTCCCTTTCTTTCTTCCAGCTTTTTATATCACTGGCCGTAGTGGGCTAAGAGGGGAAGGTGCACATGCCTTTACTTTGTAATTTGTAATTGTGTGTGTAATTTTTTTTCAAATCAATCAGTTTAAACCTATTCACGAAAACTTCCCTCAAGCACATATTACGTAAGGAACCCTAATTCGGCAGAACAGTTTGTTATCGCTTGGACCTCCAAGATAACAAACAGTTCTAGTGAATTAGGAATATCCTTATCCGCAAGATAAACTTATCAATAGAGCAGCTGTTTACATAGTCAAACTAAATAGCCGCACTAACTAACTGAATCTCTTAGTGCTTCGTGCTTAGAAAGTGGGTAAACTTAGGTTTAGGAGATCTTTATAGAATACTAAATTGAAACCTGAGATCAATATCCCGAAAAATTTAAAAAAAAAACTGGTTTTACGTTTTTACATCTAAACTGGAAGCTCTAAACCAGTATTTTAAACAGAAATTAATTTGAAAAAACTCTTGTAAAGTTGTTGCTTTTCACAAAAACATTTGTTTGTAATCTATTCCCATGTTGTTTTCGCATTATATTTTAGAATAAAACGTAATATAACTTTTAAACTTTGTACATTATCATAAAAACATACGGTCTATTTTAGATAGGACTCAATTGCAAAGGATCTTGCTACAGATAATAATCTTATTAGTATAAATGTGATATAATGTAATATAATTCCATCGTTACAGTGTTATTAGCCTTTAGAAATTTCTATTTTAATCTAAAGCGATTTGAAGTATAATAGATCCCAGGGGATTACACTTAAATTAGATTTTTATATCTGTGTATTTTAGTGTTTAAATAATGTAAGTAAATTGAATTGTTAAAAAGTAAATTTAATTGGACGATCTATGTGGCGCAGTGGGCGAAAGCCTGCTTAAGACGCAAAGGTTGCGGGTTCGATCCCCGCTACAGGACAAATGTTTGCATTATTGGGTGTTCCTATGTATAAAATGTATGTGTTTACAAAAAATGTAGCAAAGTAGTATATGATGATTTGAAATCTTGACCTGAATGCGATCCAGACTACTTTTAATACTTTTGAAATCGTGAAAGTACGGCCGGTCACGTGCCACCCTAATTAAGGTCCTACAGGAGAGACGTTTTTTATAAGAGCTCCTTAAATAGATCCTATCAATCCACATAAAATGGCCGACGACAAGCTCAGCCTTGCTTCATGCTCTTAACTTCTATTCCAAAGAATACACACTTTTCAATAAGAGTTGTAGTAGTGATGTTGGTCGTCGAATACCGTACTCGAATAACATGTTCTATGTGATGATGATTATACAGTAGTTGTATTTAAAAATAATCAAAACAAACTTATAAAATACGTTTAAAAAACTTTACATGCTTAAGAACGAATACGAAAAAGCGTATTAACCATTTAGACTTACAAAATTGCTTTTCCTCAATTATTTTGTTTTCGGATCTATTAACAATGTTCCATGTATGTAAAAAAAACAAAAAAGCGAATAATTCGATCGTAGCACATTCGTAGCCCGCGTAGCGCTCTCGTAGCCTCGTAGCCTCGTAGCACTACACTGATAGAGTTTGGCTCAAAGCATTCACTTACAATAGACCATCGGTAGTTAGATTGTACCTTATTGCATACCTAGAATACGTTCCGAACTACGAGTACAATATATTAGAATCCCAGTAATTCTATTGTACCGCAGATTCCGAAGAATCCGAACCGAATCTAACGAACAAAACGCTGCATTCAATAACAAATGTGTCCACTAACTCCCGACCATTTGCAACTGAAATGGAATTTATCGAGTAAGTTATAGAGTTCAAATCTGTTTGAATGGAAGCCGATAGAGTAAGCCCGGTATAGAGAGTTCGGTAGGACAATGCGGCAAGATCGCTCGCAGTTATTTACAATGAAACTTTCCTGGCTACCTGCTCGATGGAGGATTGGCTTTCTCTTCGAATTTGTGTAATCTATGCTAATACTGAGCGTTGTGTATTTTTATCAGGGAACGCCTCCTGATTGAATTAAACTACGTTACCGAAGACTTTTACGGAAAACATTCCGCTGATTTCAATCTCTGCAGCAATATAAATAAATCTAACTATCCTACTAATATTTTGTGAGAATGTATGTATGTTTCACGCAAAAACGGCTAAACCGATTTAGTTGAAATTTGGTATGTAGATAGGTACGAGTATTTCATTGATTATTTTATTCATAAATCACAAATTGTTTCTCTGAAATATAATAAATAATAAATAAATATTACAACAATAAATTATCATCTAAAGATAGGGTCTAATAGGTACTTTTTCATGTCACGTTACGTCGTTCTTCAATTTGTAATCCACCCATCTAAAATAGAAACTAAAACTTTACAATAAACTACAAAATAATTCAACTTGTAAAACTAGAAAAACTTGGCACTAAATTTGATTTATCGCGAGTTTTCGCGAACTAACTGAAAAATGATATTATTTATCGGGTGAGCTCATGAAAAGTATTATCTGGCAAACAGCGCTGTAAAGCCGTGTATGCACTAGACATGGTCTGTAAACTATAAATAAAAAAAAGACGTGTGACACTCGGGGACTGCCGCGGTAAAGCTATTGCATGCCACCTAGACGCGAGTTGCTGAACTAATGAGACAAGCGTTAGGTATTTTCGTTACGGAATTTCTGGATTCGATCTCCACGCTCAAGGCCCGCGATCGAAGCTATTCAATAGCTTAAAAACTAAATTCTGTTCATTTTGTAATTTACCATAATAGCAACATAAACTTACGAGTAGTATGAAACAAAGCAAATTGCTTTAGAAGATTTATCGCTTTTATAAGTGGAAGATCTAAAGCTAGCTATTAATCAACATATTTCATATAATTTACTAATTGGATTGGCTAAACAGATGATTGGATAATCTGAATGAAGGTAGATTAGACATTATATTAACACAATTAAATAATTTACGGAAAAATATCGTCGATTTAGATACCGACAATGTTTCGATTCTTCCGGAGGATCTTCATCTAGGTATGAGTAGGTCTTTCCTCGCGGATTTTCTGCAAGAATCGAAACTTGTAATTTCACGTCTAGTACAACTCATGATAGTTTTGAGGGTAAAAGCACGTAAAAGGTAGTTTCGTTTGTAAATTATGTTTAAATATTTTATTTTTGTGACGAGGCGTGTTTTTACAACACTTTTTTTTTCATAATCGTGACCTTTTAAATCATAATATGTTTTAAAAATATGTAGCGCTTGACACATTCTAATTCACAAGTATTCTCTTTTCGTGCACGTACCAGCCATTTGAATGCTACTATGTAGCTCGATACTAGCTTACTTTAAATGTGTTCCAGTTTTAACACTTTGAACGTGCTCGATCAAACTATCCAAGTCCTGGCTCAGCCTCGCTAAGGCTTAAAGCTGTATTTATAAGCGAGGCGGTAAGTAGCACTCCGCGCCAGAGTGCTCCCACTCATATCGGTGACATATTTACTGAGAGCTGGAGGTAGAATGCTTGCGGAACAGCTTTTGTGCATCTTGTTATTAGAACTGTTCTGTATATTTAAGTTTCTTGTAAAGTTATATTAGTACCTCACGCTGAGATAAAAGTTAGTAGCATAAAGTAAACTAAGTATAGAGCAGAGTATAGAGATAATTATCTTTGTTGCAGATTTATTTTACAAATAGAGTTAAATCCAATGAAAAGCTATTATTATCTTATACCTATGTACTTTGTTTGTACCCTACTATATATATATCTAACATCAGCCTCACTCAGTACCTCATAGCAACTAAATGACTATTAATATTATTATTTGTATTATTATTATTAATACTGTATTAGTATTAGCAACTAATGTGTATTTTAATATTGTGTACCTACATTTATTGTACCATGCATTAATTATTTGTATTTGTATTTGTATTATTAAATATAATACAAATACAAATACAAATAATTAATGCTTGTTAACTTATATTTAAGTAATACTCGGAGTGATGATTCACTAAAGCCGTATCACTATTATTATTCATTTATACTAGTGCCATGAATTATCTACGGGTTTATCCGAAATTACAATAATTGAGGACAATACAATGATTTCCAAGCCCATGCGGGTATTTGCATATATTGTTAAAAAGTTCCCATATTTACTCTATTTGTATATTGTGGCACTGTTTATTCAGTTAGATTCGTTTCAATAACATCAAAACTAATAAAGTGGATAATAGAGATGTAAAAACGAAACACAAAAACAAAAACATATTATTATTCAAATAAAATAATAGAGCTTTTTGAGTATGGATAGATGTTATTCACGTATGTATCAAATTATACTTTTAATGATTTTTATGTTAGATAAAAACAAATAAATAAATAAATAAATATAAATAATATCCTTGGACATTCCACACAGCGTCATCTAGTCCCAAGCTAAGCAACTTAATGCTTGTGTTATGGTAACCAGATGACTGATATTGATACATATTTTTTTTTGTAAATAAATACATATTATAGATAGAAAACACCCAGACACGGAACAAATATCTGTAGAACATACAAACATTTGTCCCGTAGCGGGGATCGAACCCGCAACCTCGGAGTCAAATGCCATGTTAATAGATAGCTTAATATTTGTTAAACCATGGACGACCTGTTACGTTATAAAATGATTAGCATCTGCAGGGAACTCAATAGATGTCAGCTTAGGTACCGTGTCCCATCGCAGTAACTTAAGCACTACAGCGTCTCGTCTCAGTAACTGTGAGCTTAAGACTTGACTCCACATGAAACCTCTGATCTTGGCGCAGTTGTATACTACAAATGTAAATGTAGTTTCTCAACACACGGCAGTTCCACCTTGCGTCAATGATGGTGTTCCAGTATATTCAATTCAAGTATTCAAGTAAGAACGTGACGTGTCAAAGTGGTCTTTAATATGACTTTATTGAGTAAATATATTTTGACTTTTGACTTTTGACTTTTATCTTTGCTGTGTTCCATTTCTCTGAGGAAGCTGTTAGCTAGTCGTAGCTTCTAATAAAAATATATCGATATATCCTAGCTTTGCATTTCTCTCACAAATGGAGTCGTCGTTTAGGACTCTAGGGACAGTTCACGCGGACACGCTTTTCTGACTCAAAAATAAAATCACCATACGGAATGTAAACTGACGGGAAACACGACTATTCGTATGTGAAGTTATTCAGGTATAAAATATCTTTAAACCTAGGTATAAAGACAAAACTAACAGAACACGGGTTCAAAATAAAACGTGTTTATTTAAATTTGAGTTTTTTATACTAAAAGTTAACAACTTAATATTTCTGAATGCCTCTTTTAAAAGAACAATCATTTAGAAAACACAAACAAATGCAAACTCGTTCATATAACTTACAGTGTTATTTTTCAGTATTTATATCTGGAACTTACTTGACGCATCTTGCAACTTTTAACTACTTAGCAAAAATACTTCGACAAGCCATAAAGTTGAGCCAAACTGAATTTTTAAAGGGTTGTTTTAATAAAATTCAACCTTACTCTAATGAGTAAGGTTGAATGTTTTATTTGGCAAAAATTAAAATGTTTTAAGTATACAATCTGCCCCAGTTTTATAATTCAAGAGTAATTATGAACCTAACTATTTTTAAAATACTATTTAAAACTAAACTTACTACATATTTTTATAATTAATTGACCGATACTCCTCCGATAAAATTAAAAAAGGAAAATTTCAAAGCACGAATTTATGTTTGAATTTTTTACCAACACAAAATATTTACATTACAGTAAAAATACTAATATTACGCGAAAATGTCAGCGCTGGTGGCGCCTGTAAGTATAAGAAGTCTAAATTTATACTTTTGTTCGATTAAAAAACCAACGAACTTTCTATTAAAGAAAATGCATTACTCCGAGCGAATATATAATTAAACAAAATCGAAAAGATTAAAGATAAGATTTTCGTATTTTCTGAATTCCAAATGTTACTTTGTTAAGAACGCAGATAAACGTGCAAAGTATTGCGGGATGCAAAGACATTATTTCTTGAACAAACTCAGACAAAGTTTCGTGGCTTCGTGGTTTCGTATTGTTGTATTCAGCTGTTGTATTCCGAAACTGTGTTGCGATCCCGGGTTTATCTGTACTGTTAGCAAACGTACTGTGAGAGGTCACGGCTGAAGGAGGGGTTGAGGAGGGGGGAGAAGAGGGGGATAAGTGTTGTTTCAGCTCAGGAGTTTTAATTAATCTGCATTCGTTAATCAATAGTTTTAATCTCGACTTTTTCAAACTTTTTTTTAAGTTTCACGATGACGACCTCTGTAAGTATTTGCATTGGGCTTCCCTCGGCTCTGACTGGATCTGTTAATCAATTAAGTTTTAAGTTCTAGTTGGTCTTGCGTTGGCTGTTCTAAAAGTTCATTAAAAAGTTTTAGTCGAGTAAAAAAAAGATAATTGATCTACCAGACATCTAAAGTTTGGTAAGGGTCATCTGGATAATTATCTTTAAAATTAAATAAAGATCTAAGAAACACAGTCTTAATTATAACTGTACCTATCTCAAAAACACAAAACCTCAAAGGCAAATAGTTATTCTGTTTATTTTAATTGTTTTTCGTCTTTGGTATCTCTTTATAAGTATTTTAAATTGTTGTGCTTGCAGTATAATCAAAAGAATTATTTTCATAACCTCTGACTTATAATGCTGAAATTATAAATCAAACCCAATCAAAACATTTCATATAAATAACATAATTCAGCGCAATAATTCTTGCATCTGATAACAAAGTTCAGTCCTAATTATTCTCGTGTGTTGAACTGCAACAGTTTTATTATGATCTACTTTCAGTTCGGCTGAATATAATCTGTGTTACCAACTGAAGCATTCCTGTGAGTGCTATAAATCGCGGCAAACAAAGAAAAAAGGCGTTCTTCTCTCCCCTAAATCATTTGAAGTGATATCAGGGGGAGAGGGTGGTGACAAGTAATGCACCAATATCAATTGTATTCCTCCCCGCTCGAAGGTTTTATTAACTCGAAGAACTTGTATGTTACTCGATCTTTTTGGCGTTGCCGGATTATTTGTCTGATATCTCGTACGTGGCTGTGATCAAAGATTGTGAAAGATTTGTGTGGAAAAATACATGTTAAATTTTCAGGTAAATTCTATACAAATCTGGGGGAGATTTAGAGCGTGTAATTTGGTTCGACCTGTAACCTTCATGGATACATAAATTAAAATAATACTGTATAAAACGTTTTGAAGATGAAGATAAATAAATAATAATAAATAAATATCCTTAGACATTCCACACAGCGTCATCTAGTCCCAAGCTAAGCAACTTAATGCTTGTGTTATGGTAACCAGGTGACTGATATAATACACAGATACTTTTTTTTGTAAATACATACATATTATAGATAGAAAACACCCAGACACGGAACAAATATCTGCAGAACATGCAAACATTTTTCCCGTAGCGGGGATCGAACCCGCAACCTCGGCGTCTCAGCCGGGCGTTTACCCAATTGCGCCACAGAGGTCGTCAAAATCTTGAAATTAGCGAACGTATTGATCTAAAAGACTCTATAAACTAATATTTAACATCATGGGCATAGACTAAGCTGCTGCTAGATACTGCAGAACATTAAAGTTTTGTAAGTGAGTGTATCAGACTATCAGTGCATTCTGCGACTGGCATTGTGGGTTGCGTGTAAATGGCAGGCCTCATGTAACGGATCAAAACAAAATTGCAAGCGCCCTGATAGACTGCACTGCACATAGCGTCACTGCTGACAAGTGACAACAGCTAGTTTACTTCATACTGCAACATGGATAACGCTTGTTTATTGTATGTAGGCGAGTTTTGTACTCCTCAATCATGTTGGTTTTGTGTTACCTGTTTTATATTCTTTTACCTTCAGTTCTTTAAACAGTTTTTAATCAATGGCTATTTTTAAGCAACCTGTCAAGTTTTAGAGCGTATACGAATCGTATTCAAATTGAACCCTTACAAAGCTAAACTAACGAATTAATCTATTCGTTAAAATTTATTCTGTGGCTCAATTAACCGCCCACCTTGCATTTTCTAGTTTTCTAGTTCTAAATTTACCCTACTTACTACTGATGCATACGAAAAAATAAAGTAATCAGGGTAGTTTTGAAAGTTTTTGTACCGAAATATTACATTTGACTTACATTACATTACATTACATTTGACTAATTTATGTGCCTAACTTACAATTTTATTGCGATAAAATGTAAACTTGCTACCTAAAACAGGTGGTCGGTTAATAAAATTGTGCCGCTGAGTATGTATCGAAATTATGCGGTGCAGACCACAGTGACAAGCATTTATTAAATCAGCTAACTCTTAACCCTAGAGTGCTCGCGCTATGAGCATTTTGCCGCCCGCGGCACAATTTTCGTTATATTTTGTGTACTATGCATTTGTCATGTTCAAGCGTCCATGTAGCTGCCCCCCTGTCTTTCAACTTCTTGTGTTAGAAATAAAAATTAAATCAGTGCGCGAATTACTGCAGGAGACAAAGGTTATTGGAGGTGTGTCGCGTTTCGCGGCAAAATGCTCACCGCGCGACTACTCACGTTAGTAAAATTTATGGGTCTTAGTTTTTATTTTTGTTGAAATATTATTCATTTTCATTGCGTATAGTATTATTTCAATGTAAATATGGTATGATATTAGTTTTTATTTGTTTTAATTAATTATTGGCCCTTGTGTTTATGTTTTATTTTGTTTAGTTCATTTCATATCGATACGTCCAATATTTCTGAAAGAAATTGCCCTGGCTAAGAATAGACCACATATTGTTAGGAAATTTGGCGTGAACATCTTACAGAAATATCTGAGATACCAAATCTCTCGATTTGTGCCACCGAAACATCAAAATATACCCTCAGTTCGAGAAGGTATATGCGTCATCAAAGAAAAATAGAAGGACAAAAAAGGGTGCATTTGATGTGCAATGTTACTGTGCAACGAACATCGCATGTACATGTGCCAAGATTTATTTGGTGAAATACATGCCGTAAATGACGAAAACGAATAATGTTGTTGGTTTGATAATTTTTACAGTAATAATTATGAAGAAGTTCTAAAACACCAAAAATTATTACCTAAGATTTCCCAAAGCATTTTTTTCTAATTTCTTATTATAAGTTTTTGAAAAAAGTTTTCTATTTTTATAGTTAATGGTCTATTTTATTATTAAAACATAACAACAAATGCATATGACTCCGTATTAACAAAAAAAATTGCGGCGGCAAAATGCTCCCTACGCGATTACTCGCGTTTCACGAGAAGGCGCGACTACTCTAGGGTTAAGACGTTTTGGTCGTTATGTAATCTTCAAGAGGTTCTAATGTTTTTTTTTATTATTTAAAAAAAAAACGGAAGATTTTACGAGAACTGGCATAGAGTGAGCTAGCTGCCGTCTCAGCGGTGGTGGTGATAAGCCGGCGGGTAAATAGAAAGGCCTCATGCAATGCTTTTTGTTCACATGACTCCGTGTTAGCGATGCCTATCGCGCCAAGAATTAACTTTTTTAACGTTTTTAATAGCTTTGATTAATCTTTTAAATGGTATTTTTAAAGCGATTCTGGGAACTTTGTTTGGTTTACTTAAATTTCAGCGGTAACCTACAGCATTTAAACATGCTTACAGCTTGTTTTGATTTACGAGATAATTATTTTGCTTCGAAATGTTTGACTGTTTGAAAATGATGCTTTTAACATGGACCACAGATAATTCAGGACTTTACCGAAACTGTCCCTTAAGTACGTGAAAGGCAAGAGCGTGTAAACAGGAATGGTTGTTCGAATTACCAAATAAAATCAGAATTAAGTTTTAAATAAATAAATAAATACGCAACAACAAATTATTACAATTTGGCAGGATTTGGCACTCTTGAAATCGACAGTAGCGACACTTTGCCGTTTAATTTCGGAAATATTAGGTGAACTCATTGATTTTGTGACAATTATCTATGAAGATACAATCCTGTCAAAACTGATTTCAAGAGTACCCAATTATCATACAAATTACGATCGGGATCGCATTGTTTTTGCATTGCCATTGTAATTGCCGTCAAGAGTTTATTGAATAGTAAATGTGAATACACAAGGTACAGTTTGTGCAAACGAGTGCGGGTTGATTGCCGCTCCTGTGTCAATGGATCACTGGGCACAGCTTGCCAGTTAACAACGGTATAGACTCGTTTTTGTATCCTTTTTTCCTGGAAAATAGTAATACAAGAAACAAAACATGTTGTACCGGGAAGTACCTGAAGCCGTGTCAACGAAAACAACGTTTCATTGCAACATTTGGGGTCAGGTTATGGTGGTCAACTGTTACGAATTCAATACTCACCAAACTTTGTTTACATCGTACTGTTTTTCGAAGTTTTGGCGTTTAAAAAAACTTCTCAGTTTCGTTTTAATTTGCAGTCGAGCTTTGGAATTAATGTTCTTTTTGTTAATATAAAATTCTTCCGAAACAATAACAAATATTTTAAAGTTTTTACAAATAAGATTGTAAGGATGTCCTAATTAGTAAAAAAAATATTAGTCAAATTTATTTGATCTCTATTTTCTCATTGTTAAGATATAAAATCTTAGAAAATTGAAATTAAATTAAATTAATTGAATTAAAATTGAAAGTACATACATAAACATAATTTAGAAATATACTTTGTTAACTAGATTTCATTATTTATTTTGCTGGTCGTTGTTCCACCAATTACACAGTCGTATAAATACATTTTGGAAAAACACGTAGACACTCGTATAAATACATTTTAATACATTTTGGAAAAAAGTTTTTGTAGCTACTCGTACTCTTAAAGAAAATAAAAGATTTTAATGATAATGTTTTGGTCTGCTACACGTCCGTATAATTCAAAATGAATCGGAGGTCCCACTTCGATAAATTTCTCTTTTTCTGAACTGTACGTGTTTCCTAAAAGTTCGCTCGTTTGAACAAGTGACCTATTTCATTTGAGTTCGACGACTGTCTAGTTTCTTTGGTCATTAAATGTGCTTCTTTAAGTAGAATAATCCAAATAAAATAAATTTAGAGGATTTTCCTTTTACAAAATGCTGATTTTAGAATCACATTCAGTTACTATCGCTTCATCTATTTTCTAATATGTTTTTAGATTAATCTTCGCGTCAACATTTTTATTAGTATTCTTCTTCTTCTTGCTCGGTACACTCTTGACAGAGTGGTCGTGGTCATCAATCTGGTCCTCCCCTTGTGACAAGTTTGACAGCGCGCTACCACTCCTCTCTGACAGCTGCCCTCCTTGCACACTCATGTAAGGGTCCGTTTATTAGTATTAAAAATACTTTAATACACTAAAAATCATAAAAAAAATATTTGGATAGCTCGATTATACTTTAATATAGTCGTTTGTAAGTTCGTTCTTATGAGCAAGAAGCTAACTCTGTCGACGGAGTTAGGCCGTCTAAAGCCTAGTAAAAAGTTTCAAAATATTAATTATCTTTAACCATTAACCAAGTAATCAACATACCTATCTAAACTAACCTTATTCGCAACAACCTTTATCTATTTCAAATAAATGATCTGTACCTCCTCCGCTTAGCATCAACAAATGAGTTAGTAGATATAAAATACATTAGTGCGTCGACGATATCCGGATCGCCATAACTCCTGAACGTCTAGTGTTCAGGTATTCAGGTCGGCCGGATATGAGACCCACTTAGGCTCGTTTCCACACCTTGCTGTACTATATTGGTCATGGATTGCGATAAGATTAAAGGTATTTATTAAAAACTAGACTGTTGATGGGTGGTAAAGAACCTAAGCGAGCTTTGCTTTGTTTTCATTGCCTGAAAACGGATAAAACAAAATTTTGAATGAATCCTAACCAGATCAAATTATCGCTACATACTTTTAACTATAATATTACACACTTTTTTTCTCATTTAAATCGTTCTGAGCGTTGTGGAATGTCCAAGAATCCAAATCCAATTCCAATTGGTGTTTTCTATCTATAATATGTATGTATTTACAAAAAAAAATGTATCTAAGTATTATATCAGTCATCTGGTTACCATAACACAAGCATTAAGTTGCTTAGCTTGGGACTAGATGACGCCGTGTGGAATGTCCAAAGATATTTATTTATTTATTTATTATTTAATTAGTAAAGAACTGAAGAAGATTTGTTTAGGAAGGCCGCAAATGCGTTGGGATGATGACATCAAAAGAACAGCTATAGTAAAGTGGATAGAAACTGCACAAAACCGAAAAGAATGGCATGTTATGAAGGAGGCCTACACCCATAGGGTTGAAAATGGCTAAAAAGAAAAAGAAGAAGAAAGAGCTGACTAAGCTACGTTCTTGTTCACAATCAAGTGCTCGTTGAATATGAACACAAGTATCAGTGTAATACAAAATAACTCACATGTGAGCCGTACTGCCGCCGACAATTTATTACGCAGGTATCACGTGACATGTAAATGTTACATGAAGTGAATGTTACTGACGGCGCGGAATATGAGCCGATGTTACTTTACTCTTTATGGAGTAGGTTGTACACTGTGATTGATGTTAATTTATATGGTTTTTAGCTATATCTATCTATACTAATATAATTATTTGGCAAAAAATATTATTATTTTAACTTCGAAGAATACAAAATTCCTAACAAAGATGTTTAGATATTTCATCTTAGAAATACAGTCGTGACCGTTTTAATTTAATTATCATTTAATTGTCTCTTGTGTTGTTTCATTTCCAGACCCAAGCATGTGGTGTGTGTGTGTGTTTGTGTCATGGTACCCAGATAACACTAAAATACTACCTATATTTTTTTCCAAATACCGAAGTTAACGATAAAACAACATCGAAAATTATCTATAAAAGTAAAATACGTTATTTCTGTAATATAGCGAATCAGAGTCAAATGTCGACAAATGAGGAAAAGGCTCACGTAATCGCGATTAGCAATAATGCTGCAATTAATCACATGTCATAGATATTGCGATATGCTATGGATATTATCATGTATTTTGTATGGAACTATAATAATAATACATTTTTATTTAGTATACTCGTATAAGTAGGCCGTGCTGTTTTACCCTTTTTGAAACAGGCGGTTAAAATTCTTTCTGACACAAAAACAGTCCCAGATGTAATTTGAAGAAAAAAAGTAAAAAAATTATGTAAAAAAAAGATGGATACTACAGCTTTGGTAACTTTAGTTACAAACATCATGAGTATCAAAGAGTTATAGTAAAAGCAACAGTAAGTGGTGTCCGAGTAATAAAATCAAAAGATTATCTAAAAATCTCTCCCGCAAACTATGCTTAACCTAGTTTCCGCAGCTTTCAAAACATTTCAATATTTTTCCTTTTCATTATTTTAAAGTTGGCAAGGCATTAAACAAATTTTCGCTGAATAATAAAATAAAACAATTTACTGGCGGCTCCGCCGTCTCTGAAACTTTCTACTCTAACACACAGCTTACTGTAATACCGGCGAAAATGCCTTTCGTCAACTTTTCGCTGGAATAATTTTAGCGAAAAAAATGGAAAAAACAAGTTTTATGTAGTTCGTTACCGCTTTTAGCTCATGGGAGGGATAGAGCATGCCACATTACACTTTTCATTGCAACTTGCTTTCGTTACAATATGTCTAGATTACACTTTAAAAATCAGTAACAAGGCTTCAAACATTATGTATACCGTATGGATAATGTTTTTTTAATGGCGCAACCTAATTCTTTATCTATTCTTCATTATTATTTATTGTTTAAAAACTTGCAATGTAAGAGAGATTTAACTTTATTTGGCAAAGCGTTTTCGAAAAAATAAAGTTTAATTCATAATCTGTGCCTACTATTAAAAATTACACCTTGTGATGGTTCTACCGAACTTCAGGATTTCTGAGAACTCGGAGTATTTAGAAAGAGTTGTTTAATTGTGTAGGTAAACATAAACAGGAGGGCGAAGCGATTCGTACCCTCGTTCTGTAAACAACTAAATTGCTTTTTGCTTTTTGCAAAACAAGGGTATTTCGGCATTATGAATAATAACAAGTACACTAAAAGTTCGTCTTCGTAAAGATTACTGGATTATGATTTCTGTTGATACCTATTGGTACTCTGTGCTGCAGAATTCTAGGTAATTTAAGTGACAGACAAAATTAAAACAATGAAGAACTTCGTTTTAACAATCGGAACACATCGAAATTATGAATGTAATAAAATAATCTATTAACAAAAGGAGAATAAACATTTTATAGTAATAAATATTTCAACGACCTCTGTGGCGCAGTTGTGTTAACGCCCGGCTGAGATGCGGAGGTGGCGGGTTCGATTCCCGCCACGGGACAAATGTTTGTATGTTCTGCAGATATTTGTTTCGTGTCTGGGTGTTTTCTATCTATAATATGTACCTATGTATTTTCTTCAACATCATCAGAGCTAGAACAAATGCTAACAGATCTGAACAGTGCAAGCCTCGACGTTGGACTAGCGATGAACCAGTCAAAGACAAAACTTATGACCAATAGCACCAAACGCAAACTACAAGTAGGGGGTGGGGAGATCGCATACGTCAATGAGTATATTTACCTTGGTCAAGTAGTCTCTTTCCAGGCGGGTCAGGAGAAAGAAATTATCCGTCGCACCGAAAACGCCTGGAAAAGCTACTGGGCCATGAAGGACTTAATGAAGGGCAACCTTCCTCTTTGCCTGAAGCGACAACTCATGGACGTGTGTATTCTTCCCATCCTTACTTACGGTGCTCAGACCTGGTCTTTGACGGCCCTTCAAAGGTCCAAAATCGGGGTTTGCCAGAGAGCGATGGAGCGTAGCATTTTGGGTGTAAAGCTAACAGACCGAGTTAGAAACACAACACTGCGCTCGAAGACCAAAATCGCCGATGTCAACCAAAAAGCTGCCAAACTGAAGTGGGACTGGGCAGGTCACGTGTGCCGTATGCCGGAAGAATTGTGGGCTAAAACTACCACTGAGTGGGTCCCACAAGGCGTTACGCGGCCTCGCGGTCGGCCCAGGCGGAGATGGCGGGACGAACTCGATAGCTACTCCTCTAGCTGGCCGACAGAAGCCCTACACCGCGGCGAATGGAAAAAGGGAAGGGAGGCCTTTGCCCAGCAGTGGGATCCAGCAGGCTGAATAAATAAAAAAAAAAAAAAAAAAAATGTATTTACAAAAAAAATGTATCTAAGTATTATACCAGTCATCTGGTTACTATAACACAAGCATTAAGTTGCTTAGCTTGGGACTACATAACGCTATGTGGAATGTCCAAGAATATTTATATTTATAAAAAAAAAAATTACTCTGTTACCTACCTCTTCATATTAAATGTGTCAAAAAGAATACATGTAGGTACATTTCTATTTTATGCCTGTTCATAAGAATTAACTCGTGTCATAGTTCTAATGGTTTTTGAGGTAGGTTTTCAGTCCGGACACTCTTTGTTTTGACATTATCTTCTAAATACAAATGAGGTTTTGTGGATGTAGGGCGCGCACCCTCATTATATCCCCGAAACGCGGGCTGTACCGGGATACTGCCACCCTTTCAAAACTCTTAATGCCGTCTATTCAAGATATGAGCTAAAAAAATCTTCAAGAAATATTGCAATTTTTAGCTAACTTTAATTTGTCGGTCGGCCTTCAGGTTTCACCAGACAACTAACTAAAACTATAGTGAGATAATCTTTGCCTACACTTTAACGGGACTCTGTAGTGCCTGGGACATTGTTGAGATGGAATAGGCTTAAACCACACGTTAAAATGAAATCACAAAATAGTCCATGTTTTAAAAAACTAATTCATTTAATTTTATCTGTATAAACCATAATTTAACAAACAACGTATAAAGATAATTCCTTAGATTAATGTTTACTACTCAACTGTTCTGAATAAAACTGTATCATTATGAAGTTACTCATATACCAGTATTATACTCAAGTAACATAAAACTAACTGATTAAAAATTTGCCCGATTTACTATTACTTTTAATTGAGCACACCACCTTTACTGAGTTGAGCAAGCACTTCTACTCCAAGATGTTTGAGTCCAACCGGAATTTACTGGTTTTGAGATCCTGAAGACCATCGCCGGGAATTCGGAGCTGCTCAAATTGTTCTATTCAAACATTCCTAGGAGCAGTAAGTGCTAGAATTTTCACGGTCTGGATTTTCCACTGGATGCACTGAATTCCCGAAATTACGTAGATGTCCTGTGGACTAAACCATACCTCTGGATAATTGTTATAAACTGTCTCTTAACTGTATGTATGATGTTTGCTACATTTTTTACCTTCACATATTACGGATAGAAGAAATACGAAAATTGTATGCATTGTGTATCCATACAATTATTTCGGATTTCTTCTGATAATACAAATAAATAGCATTTTTTTTTATTTGCAAATATATTAGATTATCAGGTCTATATTATAAACACACAATTTATGTGTTTACATTTTAAAGCAAACTGTAGGTTCCCGAAGAAATACTCGTACCTATACCCAAGGCAAAAATATCCTCCTGGCGCAGTTAACACCATTACCACGTCACTACGATTCAAGGTTTTTTAGACTATAAGTGAGCTATAAATAACTTGATAACCTCTCTCAAGTGCTACTTAAGCTAATAACATATCTATAATATAGCATAATAATGAAGTTGGTAATCATAAAAGCTCTGTATATTCATAGTTCATTATACAAGTTTGGAAGTAGCGCCCTCAAGGGTCTGGGGCTCACAGCTTGAGTTACTCATCAAGCAACCTCATCAGGCTTAGCTAGTTAATAGTTTGCATTGTATATTGTAGAAATTTTGCAATATACTTGTATATTATGGTGTAGTTTCATACTTTAGTTGAGACTTAAACACAATGTTCTTAAAAAAATAGTAAACAGGATATTATTTTCTATAGAAAATTATAATTGTTTATTTATACAGAAAATTCATATTTATACACCAGGGTTCCCTTGACCTAGTGTTAGAGAGAAAGTGGTATGTTATCTAAAACGGTACTCAAACTATGATAGATTGAATCCTTACAACAGTGAAACTTCCATAGTCTCAAATATTCAACTACTTATCTTGATATACGCCTTTGAAGCGCTCATGGAGAGGCTTGCTAAGACTTTCTTGATAGATCGTCGAAGTTAAGCAACGTTCTACGCGGTCACAATTTAGATGGGTGACCGCAAGTGGAATTATCAACTGAGCGTTTCCGTGCTTTGAAGGGCAAATTCATCTGTCGGTCTAGCTTTTACGGTCGTTAAACCACGACGGAGGCCTTTAGGCCTTAAAAAGTCCGTCACCAGAGTTGGCCACTTACTCATACGAACGAGCGAACTACTGTCACTTCTGTATCTTCTGTGTAACTTCTGTAACTTCTGTAACAGAAATAAAATATAGTTCTCTTAAATATTCCTTGCAATCTGCAATTCTTTTAGAATGTAACGGCAAAGGTACATGACATACGATTATTGGCTGTATTCTTTGAATCGAATGATAATATCAAACATGCAGAATCCAATATTGCTGAGCTTCCAAAGAGCTTCCAAAGTTAGCATGTCCTGCTATATTAAACATGTCACATTGTCTAGACCTCCCCCCTCTCTCCTCCCTTCCCTGCCCCTAAGCCTTCCAATCCAGTGAACGAACGATATTGTGCTAAGCATGTGATCTATGTGAGACTCTCACTTTTCAATGACTTACTATATAGTGATGATGAAAACTTAATTTTATCGGTCTTATTACAATAAACTACACATAAAACCTGCTTTATCAAAATCATGGTCTACATTGGTAACCATGGGTTTGATAGGACAAGGTTTATTTCAGTTTGTACGGATTGTAGAGTAGGGCTGTTAGGAATTTGGTTGAACAGATTTTATATGCAGATTTCTCACTCAACAGTTTATATAACATTCCACTCATAAAAATCTTGGCATAGTCTCTCGTACTCTGCCGTAAGTGCATCTTCACTTACAATGTCTTATGTTTAGACCCTGTTCACACGGCATTGTTTGCACGTTTTTTCACGTATTCGTTTTTTAACGTACAATCACCCAGGTCTTCACACGGTAAATTATCATTCGTGTAAAAAACGAATAGCCGCAGAAAAGTGAAGGAAAAAACCGAATACGTCAAAGTTCATTTGATTTTTTGACGTATACGTTTAAACGTATAAGCAGTACACGTTTTTTTGCAGTACAATCAATACGTGAAAAAACGTGCAAACAATGCCGTGTGAACAGGGTCTTACTTTATGATTTTGTAACTTTGTTGCATTACCTTAGTTTGTCATGAAAAGCAATAAAGGCCGCAAGTTGGACATAAAATGTTTATTTTTCAGCTCAATTTGGCCTCAGCCGCCACAACCTCCTAGTCTGTCGTTCACACACCCTACCTACATAATTTATAGATGCTTGGTTCCCTGAAAAACTACCGCTCTAACATAATAAAATTCTTTTATTTTCTTCGCTTACAACATGGACTGGAAAAGGGTATGGTTATACTTTATAGCAGATATAGCAAGGTCGCTGGTTTTTTTTTCACCTTTTGTGGTTTCTGTATCATAATAGCCCGTTGACGGGGATTTCCAACGGGGATTAGTGGAATAACCCAGATCTACCTAGTATGTTTTTTAAAATAGTTTCTTAAACTGAGTCAAATCCTGTATTTATGATTTGTAAGCTAAGTACCTTTGAAGGCTGGTTTAAAAAGTTATTTAGAAGGACATATTGTTACAATTCTTATTTTTATATTTTTCGTCTTGAAGAAGCAATGAGTCATTTTGGCTAAAAGCAGAAAATACCACTTTACTAGTCCATAAAAAATACCTCATTGCACAACAGAAATACAGCACAAGTTGTGACATTCGCTTGCAGAACCCAAGTTATTCCTTCCCTCGAGACGGTTTTAATTTAACTTCTGACGGAACTGTATTTATTTGGAGAGCTTTACGACAGACTCGATTGACCAACTTTCCGAATAAAGTTGGGATAAGATTGTTACAGACACGTTTTAAGTAAGATTCTTATGATGAAACTCGTATTCAATCACCGAGATGCCATGAAAATGTTACCAACATTCTCGTCAGCTTTTTGCAACTAAGGGGATAAGGAAAAATGAATTGACACAGTGTTCTAAATAGTTAGTAGTGTGATGACACAGGTTGTAACTGTCAGTGGTGTACCATGACACATGATTTGATCACAAATTAATGAAAATTCTTATACATTTTCTAGTTTTTGTGATCATAGATCGTGGCCTTACTTTGTTTGACTGGCTCCACATTTACCAATATTGTAGATAAAAACGGATGCGTCACTGCTAGCCTGATTTACTTGGTTACAATATATGTAGTTACAGAATAGTTGAATCACAGTTGATTAGCAGTTAATCATAGTATACTTTCCAGTTAGTACAGTATTCTCAGTCGTCAGTAAAGTTGACACAGTTGATATAGTAGTTAGTATACCAGAGCGTCATACATCTCGTGGTCTCCTCACGTCCCGCTCGTTACGGGCGCCTGTATAATGGTCCACTCCGTAGGCTTCCTTGAGTTACGCCAAAACCATTACTTTGTTATAAGAAGGCTTTTATTGAAAGGTATTAGGTGCTAGAAACTATTTCACTGAGACTATTAGACCCATATTTTCTGAGCTCCTTTCGCTGAGAGGTTTATTCTACGTATATAAAGTGACCCGAGCTTTTGGCTATATTTGGGCTCTCCAAACCACTAGTAAAAAAAACAATCTCATTACAAAATAACTCGAGCACAAAATTTAAAATCTTCTGTGTTTTATAGGTCTTTTTATAGTCAACAAGGAAACGAAAGTCCAAATCTTATTACAATTTAGAAGCCACCAACTAGGAATACATCTGTGCCGCAAGCCGCAAGCCGCAAGACAATCAGTCGGTAGCCGGATTAAGGCTAAAAATACAAACAAAGAAACAAAGCTGACGAGGGTACCGGCCCTTATCTGCACACTTTTCAATTGACAAAGAAAACCTTGCACAATGTGCCTGCCAGAGGGTTCACACTACAACACAATTAATTACACTACGAAAATAAAAACATTAGAATTCGTTTCAAATTAGTACCTAAGTACTTTAATTTAATTCTGTGATTATAAAAAACAATAAAAACATTTATCTACAGTGTAGATATTGTTCTCAAGCTCTTCAAATCTGTGTATAATTAGGTGTCACACGAAGTGACGTAAACTAGAGTTTTAAAAGCATAACGAATATACCAAATTATTGTTTTAAAAAGTAAGGTTGTATGAGTTAGAAGCCTACGCTGGTGACGGTAGTTAATAGGCCACTAAAAGGCCTCCATCATGGCTTAACAACTTCGAAGCTAATATACCGTGCTCTTCGGAGAGCTCAATACTTTAGAGTCGTGATAAGTAAAAAAATTAACAATTTTCACTATATACAAACGCATAGAATTCTTTACTCCTAGAACACTCAAAGTGTTTCACGGTTTCTCAAGAAAGCTCCGTAATGTGTGAACACCTGCGTACTTACCGGTCGTTCCCGAACATTCCAGCACATTCCTGGAAGCTTCGAGAACAATGTCCGCCGGCGCCGGCTGCCATTAACCGGTATATAAACGGAATTATTACTGCCGGTTTATCGCTACCCAGAACAAACTATTGCACTTGGAATTTATCAAGAATTATTATTATTTACCTTATGCAAACAAATAAATATAATTTCAACTTATACTAGTTTATATTTCTAACACGTAACTAAGGCAATTGCAATGTCATCTCGAGGAAAATGAAATGATTTCACTGCTCAATTATCTTTTAATTACATTTTGAAAACTAACATCATTCATCATTTTCCTGCCCTTATCCCTATGTGGGGTCGGCACAACACGTGTTCCTCTTCCATTTCCCTCTATCAGACGTCATCTCATCACTCACACCTTTCTTACTCATGTCATCCCTCACACAATCCATCCATCTTTTCTTTGGTCTTCCCCTAGACCTATATCCATCCACATTCATATCTAGTACTCTCCTAGTAACATGACATTCTTCCCTCCGCATAACATGACCATACCAAGCTAATCTACTACTACTCATCTTCTCATTCACTGGAGCCACTTTCACACTTCCTCTTATGTACTCATTCCTTATCTTGTCCATTCGCGTCACTCCACACATCCATCTTAACATTCGCATCTCAGCCGCATGTATTTTTCGTTCATGAGTCCCTTTCATAGCCCAACATTCAGATCCATACATTACGACAGGTCTAACGATTGATTTGTAAATTTTCCCCTTGAGTTTAAGGGGCATACGTGAATCGCACGTTGTTCCGGAGACCTGTCGCCATTTCATCCATCCCGCATTTATTCTACTTCTTACATCCCTGTCTATCTCACCATCATTCTGTATGACAGAGCCGAGGTACCGAAAATCGGAGCAGGCTGGTAGGGATACACCGTCTAAGGCAATATGGACAAAATTGGAGGGACCACCGAAGTCGCAGAACAGGTGCTCCGTTTTGGTTCTGCTGATCTTCAATCCGACACTCTCCAATTTGTCCTGCCATTTTCCCAACCTGCTCTGTACCTCTGCTGCGTCTTCACCAACAAGCACAATGTCGTCGGCGAACAGCATGCACCAGGGTGCCTCCTCCTGTATGTTTAATGTCAGGGCATCCATTACCAGGAGGAACAAATACGGGCTTAACGCCGATCCCTGGTGCAAGCCTACAGCCACATCAAACTCGTCGGTGACGCCAGCTTCGGACCGAACACGCGTACAAGCTCGACTGTACATTGCCCGAATAAGCTCTACATACTTCCCAGGTATTCTTTTCTCTTTCATCGCCCACCACAGAACCATACGGGGTACCCTATCATACGCTTTCTCCAGGTCTATGAATACCATATGCAAGTTTTTATGTGCACTTCGGTACTTCTCGCACAGTTGGCGCAAGGCGAATATGGCATCAGTTGTTCCGCGACCTGGCATAAACCCAAATTGGTTCTGTGATACCTCACTCTCATCTCTCAATCTTCTCTCTAACACTTTCTCCCAAACTTTCATACTGTGTGACATAAGCTTTATACCTCTATAGTTGTTGCAGACCTGTACATCACCCTTGTTTTTGAAAATGGGCACCAGCGAACTGTTGCACCATTCGTCCGGGATCGCCTCTTCTTGCAACAACTTATTGAAGAATAGAGTTAGCCACCTCCATCCGTCAACTTTCAAAAACTTCCATACTTCTACTGGGATACTATCAGGTCCCACTGCTTTACCATTCTTCATCTTTTGCACTGCCATTCTGACTTCTTCCATACTAATCTCATTCACCATACCCAAATTTAACGGCACACTTTCTACCACTCCACTCCAATCATTCTCTTCATTCATCAACTTTTCAAAATACTGCTTCCATCGCACTTTTATTTCATTATCATTCGTCAAAACCTTTCCTCCGTCATCTTTTATGCATTTCACGTGAGTGATATCCCTTGCATTCTTTTCTCTCTCTCTAGCTAAACGGTATAGGTTTTTCTGGCCGCCAGGGCTTTCCAGTGATTTTGAAAACTAACATTACCTAATAAATCTCAACGTCTTGCAGATATCATTGTAATTACCTACTTAATTAAAAACAACATTCATTTGTTTAAATAGAAACGAGCAGTTCAGAACGTACTATGTATATTGAAATCTATTATCTATTGATGAAAAATAGATTTCAATACGTCAATCATAAAGCAATGAACACCAACATTGTAATTATTTTTAGAATGAAAGCAGCTAACATTTTTAGTCACATCTAGAATATCTGCAAATTTCAGATCAAAAAACTCCAGGCACTTGCTGTCACTATTTTTAGTTGTACCATATTATACTAAACCGACCATGCAATTATTCAACTTTGTTCGTGATTACGTTTCGTTCTAGGCACGCCACCATAACACTAAAACTAGACTTGACATAGCCTTGTCGTGTCGTAAACGGTGCTGTTAGTTTTTGTAAAATAAGACAATAACCGAGACTTTATGTCCTACGGGTTTCCACGGGTGATCATGATGGCGATTGGAAGACTAACAAACACGCGACATATATCCTAACATTATAAATGGTAAAGAGTGTGTGTGTGTCTGTCTGTCTGTCTTTCACGGCAAAACGGAGCGACGAATTGACGTATTTTAAGTGGTGATAGTTGAAAGGATGGAGAGTGACATAAGCTACTTTTAACTCGACATTGGTTATTTACTACCTACTCATCAGTTCTCGGTAAGTTAATAAATGAAATTAAATTCTTCATTTCGGACTTCAATTAGGTCCATAGATTAGGTAAGTACATGAAATTAAATAAAAATGTAAAACACAGCAATAGATACTTAAGATGTTTTACTAGCTGTTTTTGCGGCTCCATTTCATTTACATAAAACTAGTAGACAAAGGGTCTTATTCATAAAAACTTGACAATTGAATACAGGTTTTAAGAACGTTTTTTTCTTGTCACCCATATGTCAACGAAAAGAGATAGCAACAGATTTAATATGCGTTTTAGCTAATACAGGTTTACTAGTCGAATATGCATAATGGGGGACTTTATTCAAAGAAATAGTGATGTGCTAAATCATTCACAGTTGCTAAACATCAGTGCTTAGAACATTTGTCTGGTCGTTCTTAAATTATTGATGAAACCGGAGGCCTGAGCAATGATCGCTTTACTTACTGTATCGGCAATAAAGCCATTAAGCCATGACCATAGCCATAAACGGCCTAACAACTTTGCACGAACATAAACCAGTTCCTATGAGCTATTTTAGTCATTTTGTAAGTTATCAAACCGGCCATTCAATTTTGCAATAAAATTTTTAAAATGAATATCTTCCAACTGTAGCTTGCTTATGTAATGTTTGTCTGTTCGTCGCTTCTTCTATGTATTACGAAGAAAGTCTTTTAAATATCAAAAAGTAAACATTTCAATTGAACGCCACATCGACATGATACAGCTAGTCAATTGTCAAACTAAAAAAACTAAAATCAACATTTTAGCATTATCAGCTGTTCTATTGTTTCAGCAACACTATTTTAAAACAAGTATTTCAAATGGAATTTAGTGTTTAGTAAATAAACAGTCTAAAATAGTAAGTTTACATTTTTATTTAGTCCCGACTCAATGTCAATATTTGTCGTCTCGGTTCACTCAGTCGGTGTCAGAATATATTTTAATTAAATTCAAAGGTTTATGGAGTTCAGCAAACAAGCCTCAACCACATCTTGTTAGAGCAAACTCATTTTAATATGCGGTTTGATTTAAAATATATCTACATTTTATTCAGTCAGAAAAAGGAATTTAAATTCAAAATAAATTCAGTGATAAATAAAACATTGAGCATCACATTCAAATATTTAGTTGAATCTGAAATTAAATAAATCGACTTCTCGTAGAACAATAGCGATAGTAAATTCAATCGTACGAAAGTATGTTCTAAAAATCTCAGCATCAATCACAACACGATCCCATTCAGTAATTGGACAATAATTCAATTCGCTCAGAATTTGAGATAAAGGAACATGACATGTCTGGGCCGCTTTGTCTCGTCCGGGGGGGTCGGGGGGTTCGGGGGGTCCGGGGGGCCACAGAACTCTCAATATCCGACTTATACACATTTCACTTCGATGTGACAGAAATATTTATTTTGACAGGTCCTTGATTTACAACTCCGATGCTCCAATTGATTTTTAACTTTAACTCAAAGCAAGAGAATTTATTTTATAATGAACTGTAGCAAAAGAAGCAAGACTGCATCGTCGTACCAAATGAAAAACTGCCAACCCTTCTAACATACTTTTATGTTTGTATCTGTCTTCATAGATGGTAGCTCAAAATCAGTGTTTGTCCACCATTTACCGCAAATCAATGTTTTGAATATTTAGTACCGCCTTTTAGTGCTAAATCTGAATAGTAAACAGCTCTTGTTTCAGTACATTGAATCGTAACCCAGTGAGTTGGAGCTCATTTTCCATGGAAGGTAGGCGCGCAGTGAGTCGTGCCTAGCCGTGTCCGGAGATTGCTCCATTCATCACGGATTTTGTATTTATTAAGTCGGAATGAATATTTTTTTCTTGTATTTTCCATATTGTTGGATGGAATTTTCTCCGTAAGCCGATTTCTTGTTTTCTATGCAAATGCTCATTGTAGCCGAGTTTATTTTAATAAAATGTTATTGAAAATAATCCTTAGGATCCTTTAGAATAAATAATATTAGAATATTAAGCGTGATAATTCAGATTTGCTTTTCAATAATCAATATTTTCTTTTACTTTTTTGTGTATGTTTTTAAAAATACTTGTAATATGTTGATATCTGAAGTTTATGTACAGTAAAGTTTTGAAAATAAACCCTAACACTTAACATAGTGACTATAATAAATTCTGCTTACTTAGTACATTATGTTCTGAAAATAGGATTAGATAACAAACTTATAAGATCATGAGCGTCTATATAAATGTACGTATTGTCTTCAAGCATTTTAATAAATGAGGCATTCTCATTACAGAGGTGTTTAAATTTTCTACTCTACTTTCCAAAAAAGGACATCACTACCCAAAGTCACGTCTAGGGACGATCTTGTTGAGCTCGAAAAGAAATGGTACAGTGTCGCAAAAAACTGAGATCAATGGAAGATTTTGTAGGAGATATTTGCCCAGCTGTAAGATAAAGAAAAAACATAAAATACCTCAGGTAAATTGTAGATAATTGAAATTAATCTACAATTAACTAGCTCAATCTGTTCTGAAGTTCAAATAATTACAAGCCTGATTAAGCGTTTACCGAGTTTATAACTCGCAGCAAATTATAGCTAGAATACTCAGTGTCACCTCAGTACAAGCCGAAGGTACCTGACACCTATAATTTGCCAAAGTTAGCGCTTTCTGTAATAAAGTTCATACCGCACGTGACACCCTAGGGTTGTCCAAAAATATTGTTTGCATGCTATAAGAATATTAAAAACGACAAACTGTCGCATTTGAAATAATCAGTTCCTATCAAAAATATGAAATAACCATGGTTTGCATAAAATGTTTTGTCTAAACTCTTTTAAGTGGCAACCCTAAAGTCCATTCTCATTTATTTTTAAGTTTACGAGGCTAGTTGCGCCGTGCCCGGCCTTATTTGCAATGGAAAATAAACATTTCATTGTAGAAACGAAACTCAACGATAAAACTTGAGGAATCCAAGGAGTTTTATTTACCTTGCCTAAGCTCTGTGTACACTGAAGAGCAAACGGCGGGAAAGAGTTACAACTGTCAATATTGAAGTTCAGTGACCTTCTATTTTAAATAATAAATAATTCTTCTGTTCTAGATGAGTTTCTGAACTTTCTCTTGAAGAAATTGTTTTTGGTACAGTATTATTTGTAACGTATCACCCAGATGTCTAACAAAATATTATGTTCATTTCATGCATTTGTGAATGTTTAAATTGCAACGATAATCGCGCTCATTCCGTGTCAGTAACCTGTATTCAATCAGTTCACAAACAGCAGGTAAACCATTTATTTTAGAATTGGGCTCTAGAGTCTTATAAATTGGAAAAGAAATAGTGCAATACCAAAGCCGAACTACACGAAAGTATTGCACGCAAAGCTGTCTCGAGGAACGTGCGAGGCATACAATAGTGAGCCTTCGAATAAATCGAGCTAAATTTTATTTGAATGCCCTGAGGAGCTAGTCTCCACTCCGCGTCTGACACTGCGACCTCCAGCATTCCGTCAAACGCCAGATGGTGCAATAAATCCAGCCGTGGACGTTTTTCTGGCCGGTCTGTACACTCCTTAAGATTTATTCTCCTTCCAAGTTAAGAATTTATTTCGTTTGTTTCAGGTGAGTGTTGCCGTCATTAAATTTTCACCGGAGTTTGGGTATGTTCGAGTTTTACTGTTTATCGTCAAATATTTCGCGAAGGTTGATTGCGTTCATCATTACGTCAGCGTTTCTTCTCCAATTTTCGGGAAGATTAATTTGATATTTATGTGACTAGGGTACAGTCGGCAGAGAAAACATTTAAATTTAATCTAAAAAAAAACAGGGTTGCAAGTGAAAATCCACAGTAGAGGCCTCTGCCTCTACTGTGGATTTTCACTTGCAACCTACCCCTATGGAAAGAGACTTATTTATAATCTACATATTTAAAAATAATCTAATTCTAAATTACTGACGCAAATATCGTAGACAGTAAGACCCTGTTCACACGGCATTGTTTGCACGTTTTTTCACGTATTCGTTTTTTAACGTACAATCACCCAGGTCTTCACACGGTAAATTATCATTCGTGTAAAAAACGAATAGCCGCAGAAAAGTGAAGGAAAAAACCGAATACGTCAAAGTTTATTCGATTTTTTGACGTATACGTTTAAACGTATAAGCAGTACACGTTTTTTTGCAGTACAATCGTCGTGTGAATGGATATATGTACGTTGTATGGCCACTATATATACGTTAAAAAACGAATACGTGAAAAAACGTGCAGGACAATGCCGTCTGAACGGGGTCTAAGTGTGAAATAATGTGAGTGAGATTAACATTACAAGTAACCACCGATTGTTGACGATAACTCCAAACCACTGCAATATTTACAGGACGACGTTTTGTATCACAAATAAATATCGTTTAAAATAAATAAGAAAAAGGTTAAAAACTAAAGTGTATTTGTTTCTAGCAAGTAAAATTGTAAAATAATTGTATCTCAGTGTTTATCCATAAAATATTTGTGCTCTATTCCTGGCACATACAGTAAAGTAAACAAAAGTTTCAAAATGAAAGCACGTTGAAATTTTATATAATAATTTCCACTTTACTTGTCGTCTGTACTCAGAGCGCTAATAACGACAAGAACGTATCGCTCGACAAGTAATTAGATTTCGAACAAAGATTAAAGATGAATAAACTTAGTTGTAATGAAATTCTCAAATTAATGCGTCTCTATTCAGACAATAAAACGTAACTTTTTACGACGCCTGAGAGTAAGCCGTAAAGGCCATCCCACACTCGCAAGTAAGCTGTCAGGAACGCATCGCTTGCGTCACGGTTTCATAAACTTTAATTACGGAGCTTTTATGATGCAATAAAAAGCTCTATAAATAGGCCGGTTCGCTATGACGGGATATGAGGTGGCGTGTCGGTCGCGGACCTTATAAATCGTGGGCTCATGCCTTCACATTATTTAACGCGGGCGTCACGCGACGCGGCATGCAGCCTACGTCATTTGTCGCCGCATTTTATTTACGCGGCACGAATACAACGTTTTTGCGGTCACGTGTGGCCTCACCCTTATGCGGTTGCATCGCTTTATTAATTTACTAGCTGCGCCACGCGGTTTCACCCACGTAAGTCCCGTTCCCGCGGGAATATCGGGATAAAAAGTAGCCTATGTCACTCGTGGATAATGTAGCTTTCGAATGGTGAAAGAATTTTTAAAATCGGTCCAGTAGTTTTTGAGCCTATTCATTACAACCAAACAAACAAACGATGTAGATGTAGATGTAGATGTAGAAGTGTAGATGTAGATTACAGTACTATAATGTTAGGGGCCCTATTAATAAACATGACTAATGTTTATTTCTGTTTCTCTTTTTATTTTCCCAACAATTCAGTAAAGTCGTTTATATTCATTTGCAACTGAAATTATCTTAAAACTTTTCACAAATATTAATCTCAGTAACTCGTAAAGCATAACTCGGAGAATTCTTCGAACTTGTAAAATTCCAAAATGCGTTATTATACTTGCTTCTCAAGAATCCAGGCTTGTAAATAATGATCTTACTTGAATATTTTCTGTGAAAACTAATAAAAGAGCGTGGATGTCGTTAAAGTTGCGAACTCGGCTGGAGCCGGCTTCGGCTTTGAGCAGACTTTAGTTTTACAGCCTGAAGTTTACCAAAGCCGACTAACAAGCTTTACCTAACCTAATGTGTTGGCGAACAGCCCTAATTGCGCATTCACTGATAGAACGTAATTAAAATACTTAATAGCACACCCGTAGATACCTTATTTAGGTTGGAGCACCTCATTTAAAAATAATATTTCCAAAATAGTTTCGTCTGTTGCTTTTTTACTTCATTATTTTATCTAAAAATGTCATAGGCTTTCAAATGCCAACTGCAAAAAACTTTGTGTGTGTGAAAAGTTGACCCCTAATATTAAAACCATCCTAATACGACATTGCTTAGCGTCAGCAAAATCTGTCTTCTTTTTCCATTTCCCTCTATCCACATTTACCTTATTTTTACCCCATGTCAAATTGAAGCGATCATCTAAACCATAAAGTTGAACTTAAAAGTTAAGTTTCGAGTTTTCCCCAAGCCTTCCTATTTGTGTTACAAAGTTCCGTGTAATCGTGCGACACGTATCCAAGATGGCCGCTGGCCCCATCAAACAATACTTACATGGTTTAATCATAACTCTGTTCCGCGCACTCGGGTAAAAGTGGATTAATATTTATAAGGCGGGCCCTAAGCAGCGTCGAGCAGCCAACTTATGACTAGTTGTGATTTTAATCGAGATTTTATGCATGGAAATGCATTTCATTCTGCGATGTAAATTTAACTGTACTTGTGCTTAGGTATTATTTACGATTCGACCGAGTTACTCAGACGCCATGTTTGTTTACTTTTTTTATTAGCTTTTAGAACCTACTGTTTTTATATTCATTAGACTCATTAAAAGTTTGAGACGAGTACATAAATGTTCCTATTTTGTTTCGAAAAATTAAAACTTTTGACTCCTAAATGAACAAATTTACCATAATAAGTATTAAGTATATATATATAATCTATACCCATAGACTTAGATCTATGTGTCAGTATTTGACCGCACAGAACAATGCAAATCCACTTAGTCCATCATTGTTCTACAAATTATAATCAAGCAGCGCCATCTAAACAGAATGTCCCTTGCCCTGGAGATGTGCATTTACAAGCCAAATTAAATTCAACCGAAACTCTGATGACACGCCGAGCTGTCCATAACAACTTCCAACACCTAGATTATCCAGCGCTAGAGAGCTTTTAATGCGAAGTATTAGAGTTTACTTTCGATGTGACTGCAGTTTGGAGCATCGGGGAATAATCTATCTTAATAATTGTGGGCGAGAGTTGAAATTGCGGAGTGCGACCGCAGGTTGACAGCTGTCAGCGTGACAAGCGCCGGCTTCCGCGTGTTTTGACAAGTCGAGCTAGTCCGACTGCACTGAATAAGTTCGGCGGATTTGTGAACTTTGTTCATTTTGCTTTTGTGCTGCTGGATTGAAACATTGCTTTAAAAGGTATCCACAGAAGTGCACAGATACAACGGTTTCAACTTTTCCAATATTCGATACAATTTGTATGCAGTTCAAATATTTATGTACAATCACTGGTATTGCTCTTGTAGCCTGGTATTATTCCAATTATGTGACCTACAACCAGACAGACATATTAATGAATTTCCAAGCACTTAATTAACAAGTTTACATTTTTAGACATTTAAGATGACTTCGATTAGTTTGGGTAGTCATTCCCGTGTCCATTATCCCCAATTTCACCACTAACTTGTTTGTTTACAATGTTTTTATCCACCAGTTAGAGCTCGTGTTAATGCGCATATGAGAAAGTCACTAATTCACTTAACCGAAAATAAATCAACATTTGAACTAGTAACTTCTTGATCGCAAATTCAATAAACTTTGTCATTAAAATCACAAAACTAACAAAGAATGTTATACCATGTTCATAATAGCGACCACGAATACCTTTTATTAGAGACACAATTCTTCCAATTCCAGTTCATCTGTTAGGGAGTTACACTTAATTTTCCGAACCCATAACTTGGACCTGAAGTCCTGAACTGAAAGCGGCTTATTTTCGATTTAATTCGGTCGCTCGGAGCTCATGATAATACTTTCAATGATGTCGTTGACCCTTTTATCTAATTGAAACTTTTAAAAGTTCAAATCTTAACTGGGCGTATCCATTTGATCATACCTATTAAGCTCTTGGTGTTAACTTTACCTTCAGCGCTCAAGGTTGTGAGCTGAATTCCTACAAAACAATGTTTTTTTGTTTAAGTTAAGTTTCAGTAGTAGATTACGTATTGAAATAAATCTTTATAGTTGTGTCCGTCATTAAGTTAAATAAGTCACTAATTGAAAATTCGTTCAAAATTTATTTTATTGTTAAAAAAACCTTTAAGTATTAAGTTTGACCTTTAGCATCAATAAGGCGTTTGTGGCTCAAATTTCATTTTCGCTTTCCATCTGTTAATCAATTTTAATTGTTATATCAAACTACGAGCTCATGTGTTAAATCCATACGATTTTACAATGAACATTCAATTGTTACCATGTAATGTAATTCCAGCAGTCATTGCCGTCAACACCCCGTCACGTCACGGATGTCACAAACAAATTGTCACACGTCACGGATGTCACAAACAAATTGTCACGCGTCACGACATGCATCGTGGTCACGCGCAATTAGACATAACATAAATCATGCTTTATGGCAACACTAAAACTACTAATTCTGTGAATTTTTCGTAGCGTATATGATAGGCAATCTTTACAGCTAGACGTGTCTGGCTTGCTGTTTAAATGTGGTTGGAAATAACACGCAATGTGTATACCTATATATTTAAGGCATGAATAGGTAAGTAGGTACGTTACAATATAATTAATTAATATTACAAGCAGATATTAGATATTCTAGGCGGCCTAAAAACTCCGTCACCAGAGTTGGCCACTTGCTCATACGAAAGAAGAAGAAGCAGATATTCCAAGTACTTTGTTGCTGCGTGGAAAGTAAAGTGGCGGGAAAGTAAAAATCTATAAAAGTAATTGTGTAAACAATAACCTGAACTCATATTTTATTCCGATATTACACAAGCACATCTCAAGAGAATAGGTGTCATTGAATTCTCATTCCACCACTGAATCGCGTTCGAGGAAAGTCTTCCCTTTTCCAAACACCGCACAACGCCGCCGGCGAAACATTATACGAATAAAACACTGCTTATATCATAATACTGAGGATTCCCGCAAGAAATACAAACAATCTTCAATGCCTGTGATCACTGAGTCAACACTGAACATCTCATCATTATGATCCATGACGTCATTATGCTCTTCCGTGACGTCACACAGCGGTGACCCAATTGTCGAATGGCAGTATCAGGGATCGCGACCGTTGACATGGCAGAAAGTGCATCGCATTGCAGGCGGCATTGTTACCCCCCCCCCCTATGTCTCCCAACTCTGCCCCCTCTCGCGAGTGTAAAGAGAATTTACATCAAAGCGTGTGGAGTAGGTTTAACTTCGAATATTTCGGATTATCTCGAGATAATGAACAATGAAAATACGAGAATTTAAACTGATAGCTCCTGCAATGAGAGTATTGTAGCTTTTATATACGCAACTTTTTAAACAACCTGTATAGTTTTATGTAATCATCATCATCATCATATCAGCCCAGTTGCACCCACTGCTGGGTATAGGCCTCCTCTTTATGACGCCACTCAGTTCGGTCCTGTGCGATCTTCTGCCACGCTTTTCCGGCGATGTTAACGATGTCATCTGTTTATGTAATATCACAGATAAAATAATACTATGTACAGATGGTCACTCCTATAAAATCAAACACAAAAAATAGCCCGAAGAAAAACAGGAGTGAAATTAATGTTCTAGATGGACCATCTGTACATAGTATTATTTTATCTGTGGTAATATCTACATTTGCACCTAAGTTACCTCCAAATCTGTCCTATTGGGCTAAGCATGACTGAAACATATTAAATGCACATATCCAAATATACTTATGTTATAATTAAGTATTATTATAAACTTATCTTCACCCATACATTAGTATCGCTTAAGAAACTTCAAAAACGCAGGCGGTAACGGGCGGCCGTAAGCGACGCCAAGAGCACTTTTCAAAGCGCTATATTCACATGACACTGAAACTTCGCATTGCTTCGCTTCCATCTCGGTGTGAATTGACGCTTACGAAACCTATCTTTCAAAGTACCAGTAAATAAGATACTGTTAATAAGTTCCCACTAAACATTTAATTTTCTCCATTAATTAATCATACAACTTTAAACGTGTTTATACTAAACACTATTAATCTTTCCACGCGTTCTGACTAAACTTCAATTAAAACATTTCACAATAAAATGTTTATGAATGAATATGAATGCTAAGTGAGCGATTGTGTCCCCCGACCCGTCCGGGGAGACATTGTTCTAAAACAAATAAAAACTGCGCCAACTTACGACTCGGGGGTAAAATTTGGTTCGTTTATTGAATCACCTAACTGTGGCCCGCGGCTGTTTATACCTGTCGTTTCGCTTTTAAAGAAATGAGATGAATTCAACATTTTTATGTCGCTGCGGTACCTAATAGCACAATAATACTATGTACATAGTATTATTTTATCTGTGCTAATAGTAAGACATTTATTTGGCATACCGAGAACAAAGACGCTAAATATGCCGATGTTATGGTTGAATTTTAAAATCAATATGTAAGTAACTTTATGTTGATTGAATTTTTAAATAAAATATAATTGTGTTTCAATACTCTAGCGTAAATTCAATGCAGCTAGATATTGTTGGCGATTATAGAATTAATACGTATCACTAACTGAACAGATAAAACAAAAAGTAAATAATATAATACGTACCGCGTTTAATGATTGTAATCCAATGCTTTAAAATCATTTATTCTAGAGGTATTATCAGAATTAATTAAGTGGAAAAACAATTTGTTCATTTCAATGGGCAAATTAAAATTGGTTTATCGAGAATATCGGTCAGCAAATAATTTATTATAAAATAAACCCTTTGATATTCTATATCTATAATTTATGTACGTTCTATGTACATAACCAGTTTACTTACTTAACATAAAATATCATATAAACACTTAAAACGGGATATTTACCATGATTCGTAGATTTATGAGTTTCCAGATATTTCGGTCATGATCACGGTTAAACTAAAGTTCTTGCTAGTACTTATGTAGGTAGGCACGGGCAAACGAAACCCGTGAAATACCCGTACGTAAAAACATTTAAAAATAATTCAACAAACGCATACTAAAAGTAACAATGAAGTTTCAATCTTCAATCCAAATCAGACTCTAAACGCTCAAAGAAAGTCTAGACTCTAGAATCGAATCATTATTGCATCGAAACGAAGCTCCCGATAGGCACATAATGTAATGACGTTTGAAAAAGCAATTCCTTCCAGTCCAGCGTCATTACCATCGTTAGTCAAGTCACGGCGCGAGGCAGCGCGACTCACGGAACAAGTCGTCGATAGAACTGAAACTAGATAGAAAAGCTAATTCTGCGAAAAACCAGTGCTCAGGTCATATTGAAAAGTAATTCAGAAAATTGTATAGAAGGTTGTCTGCAGCTCGAAGCTCACAAACGTCGAATGTCCATCGGAATTCAGAAAGCGCAGCCAATCAGGGCACTTTGAGATGCGTCATCCGCAGAGCAAATATCACCCGTAGGTAAGTCTAACGACGGAATCGGGAATGCCTTGTATTCGAGGCATGTTTGAAGAGGAGGGGGTTGTTTACACGAAATGGGCCAGCGATGCACTACCACTCAATGTGCACGATAGGGGCATGCTTTTGAGGCTAGAATTCTATGGTTCTGCAAGAGTAGTACAAATAAACATAGGCAAAAATAAAAACAGCAAAATCTCTTACAATGGAAATGCTATAAAAACCCAATGACACAAATCTAAGTATCCAATACAGACACGGGTCGTTCGATTGGTAGTTGTGGTGCGATAGTTCGGCGATACACGGCCATTAGCCGGAGTTGGCCGGAGCGGCACCTGAGCCCGGAGTAGCTTCGTGTCGGAGATACCCAGTTCTATTGGACATTGGAATTCCAATCGGCTGAATCACTGTTCGATTGGCCAATGATTATTGAATTAAGTATTACCTTGGCCTATCTATTTGGTCACAATAATATAGGTATATACAAGCGACAATTAATTTATCTTGTGTTGTTTTTAGTTGTAACCAAAATGGCTTTTGGATGGAAAATCATCAAGGAAGCAAACATACCTGTTTGATTACTATCTGAGTACTTATCTGAGAGAGTGACTTGATGAGTATTTTGCTAAACCCTCGCGACATTGGAAAAAAGCTAAGATGGTTGATCGAGAAATGTGTTGGAAGATTTCAGAAGCATTTCATCTTTTTTTTTGGCAAAACACAGTTCAAACGCAAGCTATTAAGCCTATCATTAAAAGTTAAAACCATACATCCATAAAACAAAATACGCAAAGAGAACTGGAATAAAACATAATATTTATGCGAAGTCGAAACGAGACGGTATTAGCTAATTCGTTTTTACGATGCCCCCACTTGCCAACCGACAGATTTATGTTCCGATAGTTTTGTTTTAGTGCCCGCGCCTACACTGCCTCGAGAGCCTTCCAGTGCATTCTCATGACGACAGTCACTTGCCTACAGTTACTAATGGAACAAAAACAACGATTAAATAGGAACTGATACTGGGCGTGTAAAGGATTGGAAAATTCGTTAAGAATAATTATGCTAGAAGATGAGATTGTTGCGTACACTGATATTTATTTTTCTTAAACTTATTTCGTCCCACTGCTGGGTAAAGATCTCCCCCAAACTCTTCCAACCATCCCGTTTTTTGATAATAAATTAGATGACAATGATAATACTGATGATATTTAAAAATCATTTGAGATAATATTATTTCCTTCATTTTCGAATTTGCTAGAGATTGAGAGACTTTCTTCATTGTTCAATCATACTGAAAACCAAAATGTTCCCTTTTGTATAAAATTTCGTACATTTGGTTTTATAAAATACTATCTAAAATTAAGTTACCTTCACTTCGGTAGTTAAAATATCGAAAAGCCAACCACAATAACCACAACAATTACATCCCTGACCCAAAAGTCGGATTACCGTAAACTTAGGTGCTTACTGACTATGAACATAATAGGTATTATTATGCAAATCCGAAACATCGCACCCACTGTTTACTTGTATGCTTACGTCCATTACGGACGAGTTACTGGCATCGTGTAAAGAGGGCATGATACTTGAGATAAATAAGTTGATAGGGGATCAATTCTGGTTGTTTTCCGAGATATAACGCGCTTAGGAGTTTTATAAAGAGTGCGACTGAAGTGGCTTTATGGCGAATCTGATGGGGCCATAAAGAGATTTATACCAACTCAAATAGCTGATGTTGGTTACATCACCTGCCTCGTTGAGATGGACCCTTATCTTATGATTTCAATTTGCTTAAGTGTATGGTGTGTTTTTTTCTTTAACAAATTAAAACTGGCCATATTGTCAATTGGTCGATAGGATAGTTGTAAACTTTAAACATTTTAGGAGTAGTCTTTGTCTAACAGATAGTATTACAATACATCAAAGTTCAAATGATGTCATTTAGTTAACTATTTAGTTAATTTGTATGTATCTATATCAGAGAGATTAATAATTTAGCAAAGTTTATTAAAAGAAATATTCATAGAAATGCCGACTGTATTCCGAAAGTAAAATAGTAGTAGATAAAATAATATTCCTTCTGATTTTTATCATCCTATTGATTAAATCCTGTTCATTTAATTAAAAGTATAAATGAAAATTATTTCCACGGTAGACTAACTCTACATCACTCTTAATTAATACCAATCACTTCTAATAGAAACCCAAATTCTAAAAACAAGAAATTAATCAACAAAATCAAATGTTTTGGTGAAAATCCTCTCAGTAACATGTATTTAGGCGGTTCCCGCGGGTTTCCTCAACTATTCCAGGGTTATACCCCAACTGTTTGGAATGAAATCCTCCAAACAAGTTTGGAACAGATAAAATAGGGTCCAGTCTGTCATGTTTGCTGGCTTCGGAGACGCGTAATTAGGAACCAGGTTGAAACAATACAGTTGGGTTCTAACAAAGGGTCAGGGGTTTAAACTACATTGGGTTGGAATGAATAGCTTTATCGAGATTGTTTTAAGAAATAGATAGGTTTTGGTGCTTTACTTTTTTATTTTTAAAATGATTTTTTGTTAGATGGTTGGATAAAATTAGGAAATAGCTTGACCACTTTGGCTAATTATGATTTTGAAATACTTCTGAAAGTTCGGGAAAGATGAGATGGTGAGATTTTTTTTTTCTAAAAACACTGTTTGAAAACAGTTCTAACTTTTAAATACAAATACTCTTTTTTTTTTCAAATACACTCTTAGGTCTTCCTGGCTCTAAATCTTCATAAATCTTATGATTTGTGTGATCTTGACCACCTTATCCCGACCACAAAGTATGAAATCAGCTATTCAATACATGTTGCTGAACACAACTTGATGTCGTAAAGTTGTTCAAAGTTTTTCGCACTTTTCGAAGAGTCGAGAAGTTTCTCGTTGAATATATATAATTATGTACTCACCTGGCCGAGGGCATGTAGCCTGCGGTTGGTCGATTGGGGATTAGAGGAAAGTTTTGATACCCGGGATATCTATACATACTTTGTAAACAGGGTTCGCTCAAACTTGTGAAACATGAGTAATATGAGTATGCGTATACTGTTTGGGTACCTGGATGACCTTTGCTATGTTTTCATTGCCTGAAAATACGGATTAAACATTTTCTAAAAATGTGTTTTAGCTAGATTGATTTACCGCCCCCAAAAACACCTGTTTTCATTCCGAGATTAAATAATATCAATTTAGGAAAAAATCTTTGCGTTATTTTATTGACTTGTTTTTCAATCAGCACCTACGAGTACATATACAGCTTCTTTCGAAATATAAATTGCGTGGGCCAATTTATTTCAAATTATATTATCAAAGTAAAAAATATGAAATTCAATAAGTAAACAAAACATTTTGCCTATAATTACCTGAAATATCTATACAAATTTACAATAAAATTGAATATCTCTATTCTTCATACAAACTTTCACTAACTCAATAACAAAACTTTTATACAGAACTCTTTAAGTGTTTTTTAGGTCCTTTGAAGACTAAAAAACTTACCCATTTGTTAGCAATGTGTTTCTAACCAAGCCCATCATTCGGTCTACCATGAAACATCCCTCGGGACGAGGGCTATACAAAGAGAAAGTATCAGAACGTTGCTCTATAATGAAGTACATCCGTCTTGTGTAAGTGAAGCAGGTAGCAGGAGCGAGCCATGCAAATATTATGAAGCCTGATTGATTACACTCAATCTTAACTTTCACAAAAATGCCGAGCTCCGGCAATATACAGAAACTTTGCGAGTAAATATTTGTGAAGAAAGTATTTCCCGGAAAGTTATTGTTTTGGGGACATTGAATTGGCTTTTAGCTTATTCGGTTTTACTTCGCTGAATTACTTTCCTGGGAATATATGTATGGTCTTTTGTATTTTGACGTGTCATTGGCTTTTCCTCGGTCAGTTTGCAAACAATATCTGTAAATGAGATGATATAGTAATTCTGTTTTTTTCATCAAACAGTAGAGATTAATAAAATGTTGAGAGACTACCATTAATACATAACGCGTGATGTAGTAAAACTTGATTAAACTGAAAATTTTAGATCAAAAACACCCTTAAAGGAGGCTATTTCTTTCTTTATAATGTGAATATTTATTACTACATGTTGCGAAAATTACAGCAACAGTTGAAAGTAACACGTAATACCTACCTGTTAACGAAGATTGGTAGCTATACAACAAGTTCAAAAATCTTTTAAATATTTAGACTTTTAAAGAGCGGAACCTTGTTGTGGGACATAACAGGCTTGAAATGCGGTGTCCCAACGGGGCTCTTGTTGCGGCCAAACCTAGCTTAAGACCTAATGTACCAACTTGAGACAATGAATAAATGAATATGAATATGAATATGAAATAATAATATTAGACTTTTATAACAACATACGGATTACACTAGTTAAAATTGTTCGCTACGCTATAAACTCTAAGAATACTTCACAAAACTCCGCTCATTCAGAATACAACGACCGTCGCGTGAAACAAGAGTGAGTCAATACAGCCGTGAATTAATAAAACTGCTGAAAGAACTAGTTGTTTAACAAAACCGTTGTTACTGTGTAAATATCCTATAGCCAATTAACAGCGAGTCACAGTTATTATCAATAAAAAAAAGACGTGTGGCACTCGGGGACTGCCGCGGTAAAGCTATTGCATGCCACCTAGAGGCGAGTTGCTGAACTAAAGTGACAGCGTTAGGTTTTTTCGTTACGGAATTTCTGGATTCGGTCACCACGCTCAAGGCCCGCGATAGAAGCTATGCAATAGCTTAATATTTTTTTTTTTTTTAATAATAAATCATTTATTTTCCTCTTACAAGGTGCTACTTATTGCTATGGTACATGTACTATACTTATTATGAGTAGGATTAAGATAGGTACCTACATAGATAGGTATTGTTCGTATCAACTAGATGTCGTTTGTTGTACTTATTTAGAACCCTTTTAATTTTTTTACAGTGTCATCCAGTTTTTAAACTTATGCACCGTAAAATTATACAAACGGCAATTTCCCACTGAGCGCTTTATAGCACAATTAAAGTTATCGTCCGGTGACGCTCGTATTTTAAGGTAATAAAGTTTTGCATTCTGACAGGTCAAATAAAAAATATGACGCGTCTATCAGCCGTTTTAAAGGTAGTAGTTAAACTGGGTGCAAGTAAAGGGGTAGCCTCCACTGGGTGGAACCTGGGACCAGACTTGGGGCGAGGTGCTGTTATGATGGCTGTATTCCTTTTATGACTCAAATAGACGTTCTAAATTTGAACTTTGTTATATCTGTCATAATGTCAATTCCTATTTGAATCAGGGAATAGTAGAGCGAGAGAACAATATGGTTGCTATGCAGTTCTTTTATAAATTAGAAAGATATTGCAAATTTGAATGATATATTAGTGGTCATAAAGACAATTGTAACTGTGGTTCTAATGATTTTACCTAAAATTAACGAAGTACGACTAGCAACAATGGTGCTGTGCTACCAAACCGCCAAGTCAAAGTTAGTGCCTAACTCCAGCCCTGGGGGTAGGCAGTGCTTATCGGCCAGCGCGGTTCACCTCGGTTTATGCGACCATAAACATTGCAGTTGGAAATAATAAAAACTCTGCTCGGTGGAACAAGTTGCGGACATGCGGGTACTTTTGTATTTTACTCTCTATAAGCGTGTATAATTACTGAAACGTGCCATGTAAAGTTTATTGAAGCAAATTAATGTAATCCTTATTGAAGGAATAAAAAGAAATCAGTATATTTTACACTGAAATATCGTAAAGTGACTTTACCGTTTTTTTACCGTTTATTTTTTCACAACATCGCCAAGAGTGGCGTGATAGAGAAGAGGTCTTTACCCAGCAGTGGGTGTTACCGGCTGGGTAGATAGATTGATAGACTTTACCGTAGGTACTGTAGCGGAATGAAAAGGAAAGCGTTTTTCTGGGTCTTTGTGAAACACTAAAATAAGTGAATAAAAAAGCTTAATATTAACTTTAATATTTACTTTCATTAAACAAATTGGAACTAAACATAATAATTAATAGATCACTGAAAAATGCAGAATTAAATTCCACGACCTACTCTCAAATCGGAAGTCAAGCTAAACACATTAAATAAATTACGAAAAAAAATGTCTAAAGTAATGATGATCATAATGATCCCCTTATCTGTTCGCTGAGCTCGCGAAGTGCCGCCCCGCACATGCCAATACCGAAACAGTACACATTATTTTTAACGAACCGCCTTCCATACGCCCGTGTAATGCATTCGCTAAATTACTCTAACGTTCCATTCTGTAATGGCTCGTACATAGCCCCACTTTTTATTGAATGCTTTGAATTTGGAACAGTATGAAACAGAGCGAATGGAACGAATGCACTTCTCTCACGCGGATAGTTTGTGATGTTTATGAATGCTGTTCATTTATAAAAGTACCTACGCTCTTAAAATACTGGTTGCAAACTTTTACTACAAAAAATATATAAATATCATAATATTGTGAGTGATATTAATTCAAAGTTGAAGCGGAAGCGAACATACAAAAAAGCTCCAAACACATGTTAACTATCCAATAACAACTTATAAAAAGGACAATGGAATATGTGCGTAAAACTTTCAAAGAATCGACACATAAGGCTGGCGCCACACTGGACAAACATTACGTCGCGGCAAATCTGTTCTTAAACATTACAGCCACATTGACCAGTAATATATAATTATGTGACTGCCGCCAAGTCAACAAATAATATTCGTGCGCTATTGTTTGAAGTGATATAAATACAAGTAACTAGAATGCATCGTAGCATCATGCCGCGATGGAAGATCGGTGCGTGGAACAAACGCAGAGGCGAAAAGACCGTTCTTCTACCTTCTTCTTAAACTATTGTTGCTGCACCGGGAAGGAATTTTACACTATCACACGTACGTGGGCTAGTTGCAAGCTTCCAGCCGGGGTTGTCTTGGCTAATTTAAGCGAATCCACGTCACGTGTGGTGTCAGCCTAAAGCGGCAGTTGTCGGGACCGCGGGAAGTCGGGCACGTAGGCGTAATGTACATACCCGAAACTCTCGGTGCTTGACCCACTTTCTCGGCAAATTACATAATTGATACCCTGTAGTGTAGCCTCGTGGCAGAGCCCGAGAGAATACAGGTAACGCAAACATGGAAGATTCTTCCAGAACAATGCAACATCGTAATCAGAATCACTTTTAGCTGTAGTACAATTTAAACTTTCGCGATCTTTAGACATAATTATATGAAATTACGAGACTATATCACGTATTTAAAAAACCGTGAAGTGAATCAATAACTTTCAAGATTTTATAACAGACCGACAAACAACGGGTCTGAAACTAAACAAAATCTTGCAATTGTAAAATCAGATTAGTTTAAATACATATTTTAGTTTTTTCCTCACCCTTTACCGAAAATGTAAGTAAATTTTAATTGTCTTACGCAATTATGTCTTTTATTAGGTGTGTAATTATTAATTATGTTATTAGTGTCCTGTATAGCAGTAAGTTTTCTTATAATTTCAAAATGAAATAAAATTAAATACTCTTCATAGTATCGAGCTGTATCAGATGGGTCTAACTCTACCTTTGATTATAGTTTAACATTTTGCCCGCGAATATCATATTATATTCGTAACTTTCACAATTAAAATAAAGGCCATCCTCGCCGCTAAACAATAACATAACACGGTTAAAGCAGTTTAAGAGCCAAGGGTTCGAGGCGCTTAAGCGGTGTCCCCGGCACTTTTAAACAGCTGGGTCACATTACTAACTCTTTCAAGGTTGAAAATGTGTTCAATTGGAGTCACTGCTAAAAAAGTGCCGTACTATCTTTTTCAAAAGCTAAAACCAAAACATACCACTGATTATTCTCGCTACCCTAGAAGAAATTGTTCTCCTGTTTTTGTCACTCCAAGACATAAGTTAGTTTCTTTTCGCGGTTCCTTTAGGTTTGCAGCCTCCAAATGCTGGAATGATTTGCCCCCTCCAATTCGTGCCTTAAAAACATTATTTACCTTTAAAGTAACTTATAAAAAGTTTTTAATATCTTTGCAAACCAGTATCTAAGCTGCCTTCCTCTAGAAGCTCGCTCGATGAACCAAGGGGACGCACCCTTGGTCGATTAACTGTTCTAACAGAGACACAGATACCTACATATAGACAAAAATTGCCTAGCTCACAGCCTCAGACATATCAATCAGACTTAACATGACACGCAGTTTGACAGGCATGTCACTGCCATACAGGTTTGTGCTGACTGAAGTCTTTTAGAACTGTCAGAAATAGGTACCTATTTATGATAATTATGTTTCTATTTACTTTTATATTCATTTATTATTATCATGTTTGCACCTATATATATTATTTATTTTATGTAGATACTAATCCTATTTATTTAGTATGTCTATGATGTCACTCCCTTCAGGCCCAGACTGAAAACCAGCGCTTCTTCACGAGGTACCAACCTCGTGAAGTTAGCATTAAGCTGAGTCTGGACCTGTTGACAACTCCCATCCCATTGTCTTAATTAGAGCTACTACTTTCCATACCCTACTTAATTAGTCTTGCCAGTCTTACCTACCACACACCCCCATGTTGTACCTACCCTTGCTATTGTTACATTTAGAATTAGTTTAGTATAGGCACATTTTATATAGATATTGGTAAGTATTTTGTTTTATTTTGTTTTGTATACTTAGCTCTTTTTTTATTTTGTTTTAGTTTGTGTGTTGTCAATAAAAAATTTTCTTTCTTTCTTTCTTTCTTTCAATGTTCGTTTGTTTGTATAAGGAAGTGGTCAACTTTAGGAGCATTTAGGCCGCCTTAAGGCCTCCGTCATAGCTTTGTAATATTAATAATATTAATTACTTCTGAAAACTCTATTCATTATTTCTGCAAAACAAATGATTAATTTAAACACTATTACTCAAGTCTTATAACAAGGAGTTTACAACTAAAATGTAAATGTAAATTATAACTTAAAATAGTAATTACCTATTCAATGTGTTGTTGGGTCAACGTAAAAACAGTTAGTAACTATGAGTGGCCCAACATAGCACTGTGTAAGTAAAACCAAGATAACACCGAATTTAAGTCTATACTTCATTTATTGAAACGAGCTAATAGGATGAAAAATAAACACACGTGATTGGTTGTCAATAATAATTGACTTTCTTGTGATTGGCTAGATTGTCAAATAATTTATCAATTGTCTAATCAAGCCAATCAGGAGAAAGAAAATTATATTCGACGACCAATCACGTGAGTTTATTTTATCTTCCTATTAGCACGCTTCAAGAAATGAAGTATAGATTTCTAGCACATAGATACGAACTTTGGCATTTGTAAAAGGTCTAGATTCCGTCTGACCTAATTGATTGATCAATATTGCTGATATTATGTTTAATAGCTGCTTAGTTTCAGAAGACAAAAGGTCAACCATAAATACACACATTTGTATTTGTATTTATTTATTTACCATAGAGTTACATTGCATAACATAGGCAAGTCAATTTACATTATTTCACTATAAATATCTATACAAAAATGTCAATAATAATCTAAAAATGTCAATAATCATCTAAAAATGTCAATAATAATCTAAAAATGTCAATAATAGTCTAAGAATGTCAATAATAATCTAAAAATGTCAATAATAGTCCAAAAAGGTAAATAATAGTCAACAATTAGATTACAGGTAACAATATTATCACTATGACCCCACATGCAAATCAGAAAATGTGCAGCTCATAAATTCGTAAATGTCGTAGAATGGATGACGCTCAAAAAATAATTTTAAAATGATCTTAAATTTGTTTAAAGGTAAATGAGTTATCGGAGTGGGTAACTTGTTGTACAAAGCTAATTTTACCGTACAACCAAGATTATATGTTTTCACCAGCCTGGTTCTTGGTATAAATAATTTTTCTTTGTTTCTAGTATTATATTTGTGAGTGTCCATTTTCATAGGAAACTCTGTCTTATTTTGATGAATCTCAATAAGAGAGTTCAGGATAAAAAGGGACACCACAGTAATTATTTTGGATTTTTTAAAATATGCCCTAACAGAGGTTAATCGTTGAAGGCCAAAAATTATTCTAATGGATCTTTTTTGACAGATCAGTACCTTTTCAATTTCGGAAGCATTACCCCAAATTGTAATAGCATAACAAATTATGGAGTGACAATAAGCATAGTAAACCGAGATTAGTGTTTTTCTGTCAATTAGTGATTTTAACTTAAACAAGGCATAATTTGCACTGGCTAATTTATTGCACACTTTGTCTAAATGACCTTTGTAACATAATGTCGAGTCCAGAGTGCACCCCAAAAATGTCACTTCTCTTATTTCATCAGTCTGTTTTTTCCTTCTACTAGTATATTCCAAAATAGTACTTTTGTCTTCATTTAAAATAATTCCATTGTCTTTGAACCATTGTTTTAATGTCGCTATTATATTATTTGTTCGTTCTTTAACAACTTCGTGGTCTTTATCCCTTATCCCTACATGGGTGTCATCTGCAAATAGAGTCACAAGCGCCCAATCAGGTAAACAATTTGTCAAGTCGTTAACATAAATTAAGAAAAGCAATGGCCCCAATATGGAGCCTTGGGGTACGCCGATTTTGCTGTATGCTATGTCTGAGTTTGTGTTGTTAATTTTAACAATTTGAGATCTGCCGTTGAGATAAGATTTTAAGATTCTGAGTTCCCTGTCCTTAAAACCGTAGAAACTAAGTTTGTGTAGCAATACATCGTGTCGTAAGCAATCAAAAGCCTTAGACAAGTCACAAAAGATGCTAGAGACCCTTTGTGACTTGTCCAATGCTTCCAGAATAAAGTACACAGTCTTTCTAATGGCTATTTCTGTGCATTTTTGTTTTCTGAAGCCAAATTGACTTTCAGTGAATAGGTTTTTGGATTCAAAATAAATAGTCATTCTAGATTTAATGGCTTTCTCCAATAGTTTTGACAAAACAGGTAAAACACAGACTGGTCTGTAATTCCCAATCTCAGTAGTCTCGCCTTTTTTAAATAATGGAACAATTTTACCAATTTTTAGACAGTCTGGAAATACTCCCTGGTCAATACAACAATTAAATATCTTTAATAACATGTCAAAAAAATATACATTATTTAAGATAAGTTCTTTTAAAATATTTGTGGTCATATCATAAATATCCTTTGATGTTTTACTCTTAATACTAAATATTATTTTTCGCAATTCAATTGGGGTAAGATTCGAAAACGAAATTTGATCCTTTGGTGCAGTCCCCAGGTATTTATCACAATTTTCTAATTTTATGTCCATTTTATTAGTCAAATTTGAAGCAATGTTATTAAAGTAATTATTAAAGTTATTAGCTATTTCCTTGCAACCATTAATCAAATGTCCATCTTCATTTCGAATTGTTATAAGTTTGTCATTTTGTATTTTTAATGTTTTGTTTTGCTGTTCTTTTACTATTTTCCAAGTCATTTTAATTTTATTTACTGATTTTTGGATTCTTTTTGAAATGTTCAGTTTTTTTGCTGTAGTCAAAACTTTTTTAAACGTTTTTTTGTAATTTTTTATTTTTATTTTTCTAGTTGGGCAAGGATATGCATTTTGAAGAAACTCAAGTTTTTTTAAATTATTGCTTGACTTTTCAATTCCTTTAGTTGATAGTTTTATTCTTTTGTCTCTTATTAATGTTATAGTTTTTAGAGGAAAAGCAGAGTAGTAGCAAAATTTTAAATGTTCCATCAAGATGTTCATTTTTTCATTTGCATGTGAGGTGGTGTCTATTGCATAGGTAACGTTCACAAAGTCCCTACAAAACAAATAGTGAAAATAGTCTTTATTCATTTGCGATATGATTCTTATAGTTTTCTTTTCTTTTACTAACTTTAATTTATTACAATTTAATTTATAGTGTAGTTGGATTACATTATGATCTGATAATTTGATGTCTAAAACTTTTCCTATATGGTTTTTAAAATTTATGTCATCGTTTACAATGAAATTATCAATACAAGTAGCTGTCTTATTTTTTATGCGTGTGGGTTCATTTAACATAACTTTACATCGAAATTCATTGAGTACATTCATAAACTTACGAACACTTTTCTTGTTATATTTGTTATCTTTCATAACATTTAAATTGAAATCCCCTGCAATCACAATTTTTTTATTTTCTCTACTAGCATTTTCTAAAATTTTCGTTAAAACATTTTCAAATATTAAATAATCATTATCGGGTCTATAAGCACATATTATAATCAATTTATACAATTTTATTTCTATAGCTGCTACTTCTACATTCATTTCAAAGCTTAATTTAGTAATATCATGTCTTATTTTAAAATCTAATCCATTTTTTATAAAAATTGCCGTACCACCATGTTCAAAGATTGATCTATTAAAAAAAGATGCTAATGTATACCCTTCAATACATTTCTCAAACAATGTAATAACATGATAAAGGTCAACGATAGATGTGCGGAGGTATTTACAAGTGGCAATTCTGACGTCACCAAAACTAAGACTAAACTAACTAAAGATTGCTACTACTCCTTTCATAAAAAACTCAGACCTTTACATCTTTACTAGATGATTTATACAGCGTCAGGAAACATTCTTTGCCTACACTTAACGGGGCACGGGATTGCTGGGACATTGTTAGGATGAAATCCACCAGCACCTAATCCAGCCTATCAACTTTAACCGACCATTCACACAAGAAAAAAATTAAGCAAGATTTAAACTATTTCTGTGAGTGAAATAAAGCGTTGTTTAAGTGATTTAGCGGCCTCTCAAGACCCCAAGGAATCAAAGACAAAACTTCGTATGTAAATAATGTCTCGTGTATTGACTGTATGCAAGCAAGTGCCGCTCTAATTCCATTCAACACGGATCCCGCCCTAATCCGTCCTTAGAACAAATCCCATAAGGCCCCGTCCACACGTGCGTCGCCTAAGCCGCGTCCACACGCGCGTTCTGCGTTGCGGCGATGTAATCGCTGTTAGCCGGCTAAATAATCAGTGTAACTGTTACCCTAGAGTTGGGACGTTCTGTTCAGAAACCGGATCGCTTACTCAGATTTATAACCTATTTTGACTTTTATTTCTAACAGTTTTAAATGCTAAAATAATACAGGTTATCTAAGTCGAAGTAATGCTGTGCTAAAGTAAGTCAAGCACCTACCTTAGATATAAAAACTGAAAGATCTTACAAATTGATACTATTAGTTAGAATACAAAAGTACAATACCTTGACTTATGTCTTAAATGTTGTATTCTCTTACTTACAAAAAATGCCGGATGTTTCACCTGACAAGCATTTGAGCCGGACAACGGCGGCCCAGCAGTTATTATAAACGTCAAGTTACAAAAAAAGCCGGATGTGTCACCTGACAGGCGTTTGAGCCGGACGGCGCTGGCCCAGCAATTAGTCGTTTGTCACGAGATTATCCCGGCTCCGACGGGTCACTGTTTCTTTATCATATTAAACCTTAACCTTCGCTTCCCTCCATTACCGGCGCCTTCAGCGGCTTAGGGAAATTATGACAAGGATAGAATAGAAAAGTGTTTCGCTTCTGATTACAGGAACATGATGATGCCAATTTTGTGGTAAGAATGAAAATTACCGATGCTATTTGTTTGTGTTTGTATTTTGAAAGGGTTTTGGGAAAAAACGTGTTTATACAATACCAAATGGTTTATGCATACTTTGAATTAATTTATGAATTTTATTGTGCTAAATATATCAAAAATGTGGGAGCAGCATTATGAAGATTTAATATAATTTTAGAAAGTGCATTTAAATCATTACGTTGTCTATATTATTTCTCATTCGTAACGGCCATTAAATATCAGTTTTATTTGTGCGGAAAGATAATAAACATCAACCAAACTAATTGATCAAAACAACCGTGAATCCTATTTACTTTCGTATCATCCAGCCTAGTAACAAAACAGAACAAAGGAAGCATCTTTACAGGCCTTTGTCTGAATACTCGTACACAACAGCGATTAAGTAAAATAATATGGTCGTTTATTTCCACACATGTCGTGTCGCGTCGCGTCGCCGCCGGCCATCCATCACGACGCGCGACATACGTGCGGCCGAGGACTTACACGTGCGATGTAGAAACGAAGACAATTGTATTAATACCTACATTAGTGTAGCCAAATGTTTTACTGAAGTTGTTATAAAAATGGAGAAGGATAATAATCGCATAAAAACAAAATAAATGCCATAAATAAAGGACCAACACTCACAAGGTATAAAGGAAATTTACGCCCAGTAGGCTAAATAAGTAGAATAAAATGCAACGTAAACTGTATGAAACGCCTAGACACAACATTCAAAAATTACATGCACGACACACTTCAATTTTAATCATAATTTCAAGCTAAATATTTTTACCATTTTCCAATTAATTTACAAATTATTACAACTTTTAATTAACATCATGCAAGCAATTAACGTCAAACTTGCCACAACTAATTTGCACTCGTTAAAAATGTAACTCTAAGCCAAGCCCTCAAAATAATAATTATCGTGTTCGCCGCGGCATGCAAACAGCTCATCTGATGGACCTTTATTAAGTCCCATTTACACGATGCAACTTTATTGCCTGTTGCATACAATGAAATTGATTGTAATCATGACTTGGATGGTTTAAGCATTGTTCAAACCATAGAAGTCAAAATGTTACTTCAATTTAATTGTATGCAATAGGCATACAATCACACATAGGAATCTTGCATTATGTAAATGGAACTGTCAACTAACTCATACCGTAGTAGGTACTGCGGAGCACCACACATTTTCGACGCTAACTGTCATTTTTAACGTATAAAATCATTTTTACAGAAAAAATACAAAGGAAAAAAAACTGGCGAATGTGTCCTAAATCAGCAGATTTGCATCGCACTTCGCAAAAAAAATGAAGTCAGAAATCCATGTTTCCACAAACAAATTGATTGAACCATAGAAATAAAATTTTGCTTCAATTTAATTGTATGCAACAAGCATCGCGTAACTGTGACTTACACATTAATGGTAAGTGATTGGACACACCGACTTGCATGTTAAAGGTAATGAGATCTTTGTGGTGGCACGATCTACTGCACTATAATAAACTACGTGGAAAATAGAAAAGCTATTTTTAGTGGTTTTATTTTTACCTCTGATGAAATGGAAGCACGGCGGCTCTGTTGACACTACAAGGTAACCTCAGTGTACCTAAGGTTTGCCTTGCAGCTACGTAGAGTAAACAGATCTTCGACTGTCATTTTTAAGCGTGTTCCTGCGAAAATTGTTTTAAAAAATAAAATGAATACGAGCTTACACACCACCTTTCACATACATACATACATACATAATATAATCACGCCTCTTTCCCATGGGGGTAGGCAGAGACCACGGATCTCCAATTGCTAGTTTCACAACCCATGATGAAATAATTTGTAAAGTCTAGACAAGCCTACTCAGTCAACAATGTCAGTGTGCAGATACTAAAGTGTTTTTGAGTGTACGCAAATACTGTTTCTTGATGCTCTATAAATCATCTAGATTAGATGTAATATTAGACTTTAGTAGGACATGTTATACTGCCCTGTACCATCTACAAACCTAGTTTCATCGGCTTTATAAAAAATTCATGGACTGTCGTGAAAATTCGTGAGATACGTTTAAAGACTTCTAATACAGACCGATATTTTTGCACCATTAGGAGCAAGACTGTTTGAATTACAGAAAGAAATAAAGAAAGAAAAATGTATTTATTTTATATGCTCTCAAGGATCACTTAAAAATGTACAGTCTTACAAGCTAGGTGACTCTAATGCCTGTTCCAACGCAACTCCCTACACCAGGGAAAGAATCAGGCAAGAAATCAGTTGTGTAGGCCTAGCTTTTTTTTAAGCGATACCTTTACAATACACTTTCGGGCTTTAAAAAAAAAGTTAATTTGGTGTATCATTACACTACACCTTTATAAATTATAACTTTAACGTGCAGGAAACAGCAATCATCTCCTGCACTACACAAAACGAGAACAATACCGTGCGTTCCGGCGAGTCAGCTGCTGCTCTATTTATAACGAGCAATGGCTGCTGTTCATTAACTGCATTCAAGCAACAGGTTAATTAGCCGCTTGGTTATAAATATCATTACTGTAATCAAGACAAATGTCACTGAGAGGGAATACTAATTTGTTTGGTACATAATGTGTAACAAAATTGAAAGTACATTTAAATGTATTAGTACATCACACATATCTCGATAATTTGTCCGATCTTAATCACAAGGCTACCTAAACCTGTGTCATGGTGCTTTATATTATAGTGTTCTAATGAAAACAAATAGTTTATTTATTTTAATCGAAAATAAATAATGAACCAATTTCAATTTGATGTATCTGTTTCCGCTCCGAAAAGCAGAATTACTATAATAATATAATAATAATAACTTTATTTAAAACCTTAAAAAGTAGTTGTTACAATACAACTAGGTAATAATATCAGAAAAGTACATAATTATTAAAAAAAAATTATACTTAGGCATTTTAGTACAGGGCAGATTTTTGATGCCTCTAATTCTGAGATATGTTTATACGTGACTGAAAATATAATTTTCAAAATAAATTTGATCCTTCAATAGGATAATCGCTTTTATAAGCTTACGAGTCCTCAAAATATCAATACCCTCATGGTCAGCCTCCGCCTAAAAGGGTCCGCTCCATCGAACAACATAAATATGGCCTGAAACATTAACCGCATAGAGTGTGGCCCTATATCTTTATAAAGGCACTCAGCCACCGAAGCGGGCGGCGGCCGGAGCGCCTCTTGAATCGCAAGCAGCCGCGATAAATCCGGCAATGGGCGAAGGCGCCGTTCGCGGCTGATCCCAGCGAATCCGACAACGCATTTATCAAAGAGTAAATTTGATGCGTGCCCGAATGTGATAGTGCTAGTGGGTGCGGCCCCTAATGCCACATGTATCTCTGAGCCCGGAGAAAGGTTCTCTTTTATTAAAGTATAGAGTTGCAAAAATTTTAAATCCAAAGTTTATGATCGAAACCAGCAGTGGGTTCTACCAAGCTGACAATGATGATGATGATGATGATCGAAAATGTTGGAGCATCAAAGCAAGTCAACATAAATAATGTAGCAGATATTTAACAAAAGCTCACGACCCGACTGATACCCTAGCTTGTGAGTTTACAGCCCTTGTGATTTTATTTAATAAAATATTATCATAAAACGGACATTTACATAATGCTGGATACGAACCTGGCCACCGCAGTCGTAAAGATAACTCTCAAAAAATTAAGGGGCGAGGTGAAATTTCTATCAAAACAAACAGGTCCGCCGCCGAGAGCACGACCCGAGCTTCTCAAAACATAGTTTAAAATCGCAATAGCTTTTACAAAGTAAACACTAAGGTGAATAGATTATTTGATAACTTTATTCATGAAAAGGTTAACCCAAAAATCCGAGGACTGAACCGAAACTAGAGCGTAAATACACTTGTGTAACCCTTTAACAATAGCCGCCAGCGAATGAATGTTTTAGCGGCGGCGGCTCGAACTGCAAACACGGCCAGCAAACTATGCATTGAGGAAAAGAAAATTATACCTAACATTTCCGTGAGTCGGTGTAATAAAATGCGGGGCGTGTTTCTGTCGACAGCATTGCAACCACTGCTCTACATTACCGGCCCAGTACAGCAATAGAGAGCACTAACCGAAGGCAAGCGGGAATGGTTTATTCACAATATGCTTTGTTAGACCCAGACGGCCCGCACATGCACTTGTAGTAGCGTAAATTTGTGGCTGATTGAGGAGATTTACACTTGTGTGATTTACGGAGCATTCTGAACACTATTATTATGCCGCTTGATTCTATTTCAACATAAATTGTGATGGCAATCTTGCGTGGCACTTCTTTTATCACATGCAAGCACAAACATTACGTTTTGAGCGTTTCTAGCGCAGGCGTTGAATAACTGCTGTTCTGATTTCAAATGAATGAAAACATCGAGTTCGAACTGGGGGCACTCTAAAATTTAAAGTGGTCTAAAATTTCATCGGTCATAAGCAAAAAATACATCGATAATAGAACTGCCAGCGCGGCATTGGCGCGCGATTGCGGGTGCTGTGACCCACTTCCAAGTCCAAAACGTTTTTTGTAAAGTTCCAGCACTTCAAGTAGGGTAAAACATTATCGGTTAAACGTCAATGTACGCTTTATTTATATTTAACATGACACAGTGAGGCAGAAACTCTGGAATGTGGCCAAAAAATAAAATGTCCCAGCTTTACTCAAATAAAAGTCGCTTTGGAGTTTTAAATGTGGCATGGCTCGGTGTTTATGTGAAAAGTGTGATATCTCGCGGCGGTGTATCGCGACGCGACACGCCCAGTGTGTACCTTACCTACCTACCTACACAAACATTACAACTCCAGCTTTGCGGGATGAAACTTTTTACGTGTCTCAGCTATCTCCTGGTGTTCATTTTGAGCTCATTTCGTTACATTTTTTATGAATTTTGCAAAAAATTCCAACTCTACATTTTAGTTTGAAATTAAGATTTCTCGAGCAAATTGACTTTTCGCTCGTCAGGGACAAAACTTGTATTTATTTCGCGACCGTAATCCCCCGCTTGTTAGCGCCTTCCTTTTATTAACGGTTCAAATTTCGCCCCGTCAGGACTCAGGACGCCGCCTAACGAAGTGCCCATTGTGGATTAAATACAGCACACTTTTTTTGGAATAGAAATGAATTGAAAACCTTCGTTGCACGAAACTTTGTTTAAAATTTTGAACTAAAATTCCTTCAAATGTTCACAACAGAAACCGTCCGCTAGGTTAATATACGAACAGCTCCTCTCTATATAATTATGAATAAATTTCACCTGAAAAATACCACATTTTAGAAATCTCATACTTTATATGACATGCACAGCCACAGCTGTTTAGGCCTACTAGAGTTTTTACGATAGTCTAACCTTGACTCTTTACGAGGCGATCCCTTTTTACGGGCACTTGTGAACAAACACCGAGTCGAGGCTGCGACCAGACTTCCTCTGGAGCGGAAACTTAGACAGGAGATATGTTTCTTAAGAGACGGTAGTCGTCATAATACTGACGTCATGACTTCTCTATGTTTGAAAAATTGGTTTTTATTTAAATGAACCTAAACTTTCTAACTATAACTCATCCAGTATCAGGCGGCAATTTAGAAGAAAAAGGAGGCAGTTTGTTTTTAAATTTATAAAATTTGAGGCGTTATTGAAATGGAGTAGGCTTGTCCAGCACCTAATCCTCTCATCTTAAAAGTGTGTTGAGATCTGGCATTATGTCACATGGCGTGTCGCGAGCAAGCAGTAATCCTTACCGGCTAATCCATAAATATTTATTTATTTATTTGGAAAACTAACAGCACATAAATACATATATTATTTTATAGGAGTTGATAGAAGCATAATATGATAATAAAGTACTGGATCTCCTTTATAATGTTCTCATTAATTAATTGCACATTGTACAGGTATCATTTTGTATAAAACTAAAACCCATTTGGATGGAAAGTTTCCTGCTATTTAACTCTGCCAATTAATTTTGCCTGTAGGATTGATAAATATTAAAATAACTAACACAAAATTTAAATAAAGACTGATAGAGTTTCGGTTAAAATCGTACGCAGAAAGTAACAAGTGTTGTTATTGAAGTCAAAATTAATCGAATCGAAAATCGGTAGTAAGCTCTTTGCTTGTTTGGAAGCTTCCTTAATTGCTTTATTTGTTATTAACTCCGGTAATAGGAGCAAATCAACAGTTTTGCAAAATCTTTCATACAACTTAATTAATAAACCAGATCTGATATTTACAAATTGGAATATACAAAATATACAGCGTTTATTTTCTCTTATTTTTTCTTGGAAATCCAAGGCTACATGTAAATAAGTTGTTCCAAATAACCTTTACCTTATTTATACAGCTTCACTTTATTTCTAAAATAGAATCACTTATACTAATTCACACGTATCTTTTATTTATTTTATCATTCTAGAGATAAAAGTTAAAATTACATTTTTGGATGAACCCATCAAAGTGAAATACAATATTTAAATGCAACTATAAAATACGTTTTCTTTGAGCCAGCATACTTGGGACTTACGAATAACATTATAAATAAATCAAACGTTATATAAAATTCTGTATGTTCAAGCTTTCAAATTATAAAACAAATATTACTGAGCTCAAACTATTTACGAAAATACTATATTATTAGGAGTGGTTGCGTTCAAAATGATCCGTAGAGTAACGTGCATTTATTTCTTTGTAATTTTATCGACATAATTATGCATTGTTTTATAGTAAACAGACTAAAGTTATGAATATCAAATTATAGGGACACAATCCTTACCATATTTCATTATGTTTTTCACAACATTTGCCACAATGCTAAAAAACATAGCACATGTGCGTGTCCACAGCAATGCAATAAAGTGGAAGTGACGACAAAAACTGAATTGATATTTAAATACGACGTCTCCATTCTATGCATGCAAACATCTGTTCCATATGCAAGACATGGGACACACTGTTGGTGATTCGTCTTTGCTTTTTACAGCTGTGAGTGATGCTAATGAATTTTATAACACCTTTGCACGATACGTCGAACGATGTGTAAACCATTTCAATTTGACTGTCGTGCAGCGAGCTTTAAGCTTTAAGATTTAATAACTTGCGCTTTAGTCACGATTACGTGTCCAAAACAAACTTATTCATAGGTAAAATATGGCCACTAAGCATGGAACTCAAGAGTTTCATGGCCATATTTTTGTAAACTTTTCTAATGGTTAAACCTTGGTAAAACTATATTTCAAACTCAGATTTCATGTCAAAAGTTCATCGCCCCCGGCAAAAGCTCTACATAAATATTTGTTCAAACAAAATGTTTCTTTTCAAAAGCAATCCTTACAAGTCTTCATGTATCACAGCGTAATTTCATTCCGCTGTCTTTTGCAATAAGTTATTCAGTGCAGCCTCCGGCTAAGTCGCCCAGATATGCATTCCCTTGCAAAGAAACAACCTGTTGTTGACTTTAAAAATTGCAAGCTCTGAAAGAGGAACTCTGACTTGTTTTGCTTGATCTTTCAATTGCAGCTTGGTTTGTTACGAAAATAAAATATACTAGCAGTTCTCCCGGCTTTGTACGGGTTTACTAATGAAAAATATAGCCTATAACCATCGCGACAGTACATTCTACACATTGGTGAAAGAATTTTTGAAATCGGCTGAGTAGTTTCGGAGGTTACCTCCGTTAAACAAACTAACCAACAAATTGTACCTCTTTATAATATTAGTATAGATTGTTACTTTGCCCCTGCGTATCAGTAACAATTACCCAGCGGATGGCACTTATTGATATTGTTAGTTGCCAATTTTGTAGCCAGCAAATTGAATAACCAATATTTTGATGTTCATAAAATACGTTATTGCAGTTGATTATGTTATTATTCACAGAATTGGCCTATTGTTGCCTACCTACTCATTTCAACGAGAATACTTATGTTACACCACACAATGCTCCTTGCTCGGCTTCTTAGCGGATTTTTTCAGATAATAAACATTATTTTGTTGTTAGAATAACATTTTCAATTGTATTATGTCTATACTAAAAAGAGGTACTTAAAGTTTGTTTGTTTGACAGAGGTAATCTCCGAAACTACTCAGCCGACTTCAGAACTTCCTTCACCGATGCATAGAATGGACAGTCAGGATAGTTTTAGGCTATATTTTATGTTTTAATAATACACCCGTACAAAGCCGGAACGTACTGCTAGTTATTCCTTATAAGCGTAACATTTATAATATTGTTTGTTACTTGTTGTTTACAAAACAAGTATATCGGCTACATTTCACAAATCCACTTCGTATTGTTCATGTTTTGTTCCTTGATGTTAAAATATTTGAATAAACATCTAAGTGTTAAAGTATCAAGTAAAATAGCTGTAAGGAAATAGCAACACAAAACAAAATCCTCTTTACGAAACCCAGAATTGAGATCATAAACAATTCATGCAATTCTCTCACAGATCTCGCTTTGAAAACACATTCTAAGAAAATAAAATTCATGAATAGCACATGAAACCTAAAGAGACAAAAGTTTCGGGAAGGTCCCTCCTAGACCCCAATCCTTAGCTTTATTTTCGGATAGTAATAATACTGAACGATTTTCAATCTAATCTTTTGGACTCTGTGGTAAATGTATTTGTACAGTATGTTAAAAGCGTGGTTGGACTTTTAGTCTTTGTTGTTTTTAATAGGTACTTCGTCTTTAACATACTTATATGATTTTTAATTATTATGATACTCTTGTGACTAACTGAACTATGACTAAAACTGAAAGCTATTACGTTTACACTTAGGACTAATTTAGCATAACACTGAAACTATCATTTCAAAAACAAGATACTTCTAACCTACTTTTTCATCTTTGCAAAAATGGTTATGATTTATTCTACACATCAATTTTACTAAAATAAAGTAATCTTAGAGATCTCAATTAGCCTGTTACTATTTTGAACTTTAATTTGAAGAAATAAGAACTTTCGGTTTCAGTCATCTTTTAGTTAGTCAGTGTTACAAGAGAATCGACGTCACTTACCCCCGGTTCCTATAACTAACTAACGGATGTCCGTAGGACTTTCGCCATAGCAACGTTGTTATCTGTCAAAAAGTTTCATACTTTATGTTGAAATAACAACGTTGCTATGGTGATGGACCTACGAACATCCGTTAGTTAGTTATAGGAACCGGGGATTAGGAGTAAATCGTTTCGATGGACACATCGTGAAATTAAGTGCAAGATTCGATATGGAAATACAATCTTATTTCCACCTCATCTCTTTGCCGGGGCCGGGGCTTCTTAGACAACGTATAAGTTAGAAAACAAACAAATAAGCTACTAAATCAAATAACCACTGACACAGGCGTATTTGGCAAAATTTTGTTGTATCATGTGGAGTTTGTCGTATTTGTCGAATGTAATCCGGCTCGAGGCTGGCTAATTGAATGTCTTATGTGTTTCTGTTTGTCACAAACTGGATGCGGTGCTTCTAGGGAAGGGACGCTCGGTTATCACAACTCATTTACGTTCTCCTGAATCGGTCTATCGATGGAACGTAGTTACTTAACCTAGAGTCTAGTGAACTTTATTTTTATAAGACAACAACTTGTTTAGCTTTTGAAAGTGTTTTTCTTAATCATATTATTATAGTTATCTATTTATCTGCTGTTTGGAAAAATATGTTTTATTTCCCAAATACATAAAAACTATTACTATTATTACCAAGTATAAAACCGTCGCTATTGTGAAAATTAGACGTAACAAATATTTCTTATGACTAAAGATTTAAAAGACTAAAGCTCTTCCTTACTTACAAAATTAAGCATCCCCGAAGGAGGCATGTAAGTTGGCAAAGAGGCTCCTCAAGTTATGCGCTTATGAACACAACGTGATTAAAGTTCGCGGCATACTTGAGAACTGGCCGCTGAGTGAGCCTCACTTATTGCATACTTCACTGTTTATCTTCCCAAATAAATAAAATAAAATAAAATTCACTTGGATTACTCTCATAATATTTATACTTACGCAGCACATTTTTACAATAATGCACAACTAAGTTATGTATCGTTTGGTCAGAGCAACACTACGCTGCTCCGAACAGAGACTATGTCGGAAAAACTTTAAACAAAGAAACCAATTCCAATCCTTTCAACAAAACTCACCTGTCTCCAGAACCCTAGTTGAAAAATATCCAAGCAACATTCAAGAAATCTACAACAACGAAATACACGACATGTACAAAACAACAAAAATAGAAAAGAAAAAAACAGAAGTGTTCAGCCAAACTACCAAAGAGCTAATAACAAAGAGACAATCTATGTTCAAAAACAAAAAGGCCAAGGAAGTACTAAGACAAATAACTAAGATAAGCAAGGAAATAAGCAACAATATTAAAAAAGACAGAGCTCGAAGAAGAATGGACTGTATAAATCACCACATATCTAAAACAGGAGGGATAAAAAAGGCTCTCAAGGAACTCCAAGAAACAAAGACATGGATTCCCAAACTTAAAAACAAAAACAAAAAACCTGAAACAAAACGAGAAAGCATACTACATACCGCAACTAATTTTTATAAGGAACTTTATACAACTGCAACTACAGGAAACCACGACGTGAATCTAGAGGAGGAAGACGAAGAAGCCATTCCCTGTATTTTGGATAGAGAAGTAGCCCATGCCATAGGTACGCAGAAGAACAACAAATCGCCTGGCCAAGATCTTATAACGAATGAAATGATGAAAATGAGACTACCACACAACTTGAAAAGACTAACTAACTTATATAACACCATTTTGGAATCCGAATTTATCCCTGCCCAATGGACAAGTAGTACAATTATCCTTATACACAAAAAAGGAGATAAAGATGACATAGGCAACTATCGACCTATAAGCCTCCTGTCCAATATTTATAAAGTATTCTCAAAAATAATTCTAAACCGCATCTCTAAAACTTTAGACTTCCACCAGCCAATAGAACAAGCAGGATTTAGAGCTGGATACTCAACTACAGATCACATGCACAGCCTCAAGCAAATAATTGAAAAATGCCAAGAGTATGGATATCCACTATACCTAGCACTTATAGACTACAACAAAGCATTTGACTCTTTGGAACACCACTGCATTTGGAAAGCTCTAAAAAACCAAGGAGTCGAACTTAAGTACATACGCCTGCTCAGAAATGTGTACCTAAATAGTACATCACAGGTTAGGCTTGAAACAGAAGGTAAAAGTTTCCAAATCCAAAGAGGGGTAAGACAGGGAGATCCTCTCTCACCAAAACTTTTTTCTGCGGTGCTGGAGGAAATAATGAGGACTTTGGAATGGGACCAGTATGGAATCAACATTGATGGCCATAAACTCAACCACCTCAGGTTTGCAGACGATCTGGTGCTACTATCAGACAATCCAGAAACACTTCAGAGAATGCTTCAAGATCTTGCCACAAAAAGTAGAGAGGTTGGCTTAACAATCAACAAATCCAAAACCAAGACCATGACAAACAGAACAGAAACCATCATAAATGTTGATTGTGAACAAATAGATTATGTGAAGACCTACATATATCTTGGACAACTGATCTCATTCCAAAATCAAATGGCTCAAGAAATAGACAGAAGAACAACAAATGCATGGAAAAGGTATTGGGCGCTCAAGGACATTATGAAAAATAAAAAATATACCATAAAAATAAAACGAAAGCTCTATAACTCCTGCATATTACCAATCCTGTACTATGGATGCCAAACATGGGCAATGACGAAGAAACTACACCACAAGTTGAGGACTTGCCAAAGGAGTATGGAGAGGAGCGTCCTGGGATTCACCAGAAGAGATAGGAAGCGGGCAACCGAAATAAGAGAGATCACAAAGTTTGAGGACGTTAATACCAAGTGCAGATACTTAAAGTGGAGGTGGGCTGGCCACATGATAAGGGAGGAGAAGGAAAAATGGAATAAAACCCTAACAGAATGGACCCCACGATACAAAACAAAAAGAAAAAAGGGGAGGCAACTGATGAGATGGTCCGATGATATAAAAAGAATTGCCGGACCACTATGGTCGCGTAGCGCTAAAAACAGAACTGAATGGAAGCGGTTGGAGGAGGCCTACGTGTCTTCAGGACACGCTGATGAAACTGCAGCAACGTTGCATGAAGTATTAGATTAAGTTTAGTAGTAGTAGTTCAAACTGTAAAATTCTTTTATCAGTAAAATAAAGGCTTTGAAATTGAAATTGAAATTGAAGTTATGTATTACATAATTGTACAAAATATAATTAGAACCAGTCGGGCCACCTAAGGACCGGTGCAAACGATCTATAGATAGCTCAACTACCAGACGGAAGCGAACCCAAGACACAGACCGCATTGAAATTGAACACAAGCATTAAGTTGCTTAGCTTGGGACTAGATGACGCTGTGTGGAATGTCTATAATGAGACACAAAGTATGGTTGGACAACGACTGACGTTTATTGAAAGAAAATATGATTCGTTACAAACATGACCAATAGATGGCAATACTTACTAGTTTTGTTACATTCTAACACCCCCACTTAACAAAATAATAGCAACATACATTTACCACATTTTAACATTTTATCAGTAAATATCAGTATTACATCTATTAAGTTTCCAAAACAATAGAATCAATTTTTATCAAATAAACCAAACATTTCTAAGAATTTATAATGTTTCATTTTACACAAACCTTTAGTAAGTAGATCTGCGGGCATCTCTGAAGTGGATAAGTACACAATCTTAACAATTTCACTAGCCACTTTTTCTCTACAAAAATGATACCGCACATCAATATGTTTTGATCTTTTATGATAAACAGGATTAGCTGACAACTTATGGGCTGACTGATTGTCATTAAATATTTGTATGGGATAAGTTTCATTAGTTAATTCATATAACAAATTTTGCAAATACACAGCTTCTTTGCAACATTCTGAAATGCCCATATATTCGGCCTCTGTGCTAGACAATGCTACAGTAACCTGCTTCTTGGTTTCCCAAGATATTGCACAATTCGAAAGCCTAAAAAAATATCCAGTATAGGATTTCCGATCAATTACATTACTGGGCCCATAACCTATAATGAGACACAAAGTATGGTTGGACAACGACTGACGTTTATTGAAAGAAAATATGATTCGTTACAAACATGACCAATAGATGGCAATACTTATTATTTATTTATTTATTTATTAAATATAGATTTTTTTATTATTTGTTTACACGAGTTGTACCGATATCAGATGCTAATAAATATGGTTAAACAATTGGCATATGAAAATGAGATACAAACCGAGCTACATTCAAATTACATAATTAGGATCGTGCAATGCTAAAATGTTTTAACCACAAATTGAATTGAAATTGAGTTTATCAAACTATCTAATAATGTATGTAGTTTGTTAGCTCATTGCAAAAACACCTGTCAATCAACTACAGTAACACGTTGCTTGATTGGGTCGGTACCGATCAAATATGTAAAAGTAATAACTAATATTAAATAACACGAAATTGGATGCCCAATCAAAATCTGTAAGTAATCTGTAATCTATCTCATAATTCAAATGCCTCTATTATCTCATTGGGATTATTTTCTGGGACTACCAGACAAGCTGTGAAATAAATTTTATGGATTACCATATAATTATCTTCTTTCTTCTTCTATCTTCTTCTTCTTTGCGTTGATCAAAACGCCCACTCATACCTGAGTAACAAAGATTCCCTGTGATTAATTGGCACATTAAGATGATAATTCGCATCGCATAATGGGTCAAAAGCTGATTAATGCAATACATCTCGCGGGATTACCATTACACTCGCAATGAGCCGAGCGGAAAACGTACGGAACTAATTATAGCGATGGAGGCTTTGTAAACATGACGGTTCGTCGGCTCAATTTGCTCTCAAAGTTATGGTGTTTCAATTAAATTTGATGACGATTGCATTTGTGTTGCTTTAACCCTGTACATAATCACTGTCGTTTTGTCTGTGAAGTAACATAAGGCTGTGTTTACAACGGAGATGAGTGCGGAGACGCAGCGAGGAATATGTTTGTCAGCGTAATAGAATAGCTTCAGTTACGAAGAACAATGCAATTCTATGGTTCTTGACAAACACATTCCTCGTTAAGCTTCTCTGGTGGAAACGTAGTCTTAGGCCACACTAACGCATTCCTTGACTAGAAATAGTATTGTGAGAATAATATTTACAAAAAAAAATGTATCTAACTAAGTATTATATCAGTCATCTGGTTACCATAACACAAGTATTAAGTTGCTTAGCTTGGGACTAGATGACGCTGTGTGGAATGTCCAAGGATATTTATTTATTTATTATTTAATTCAGTTTACAAAAAAACTAGAATAAAAAATAAGCATCGTTCGAACGCCTTAGTCAATTAAATAACTTAATCAGTAAACTAATTGATACAGTTAGGCTCTTTGTTGAAACACTGGGATTGATTACATTTCATAATCCGATGTCGATTCAATAAATTTGTTTCAATAAAGGCGCGGCCCCACCGCGGTGCATGCTGTGCACGGGCACGCGGCGCATTTTAGCTGCGTGTATTCATTTGTTTGACAACGTGGGTCTACGTTTCCATTGGAGTACCTACACGAAGACCCACGACTATGTTTAGCGTGGCACGGCGCACGGAGAGTGACAACGTGTATGACTGAAAACTGCTCTGCGATAACCGAGCTGTACATAGTCGTGGGTCTTATTCGTGTACTCCAGTGGAAACGTAGACCCACGTTGACAGCGTTGAGCTATGTAACCGCCTATTCGAGCAAGCCACGCGTGTATCAATGACGTCAATTCATGCGTAGCCTCTCCGTGGGTTGCAGTGGACACCACCACATACATTTTCTTACAAAGCGAAGCTTAATACACGTGCGTAGCCTCTCCGTGCACCGCGGTGGGGCCGCGCCTTAATTCAGATTATTTTTAGAACTCAATCATCTTCTAATTGATTGGACTATGGATTATTATTTAAAATGCTTGCTTTAGCCATTTAAATGGTAAAATTACTTTTATTTAGACAAAATAAACCACTACATTTACATAACCGCACAAAATACGAGGAAGTTACATACATTATACCGTAAAACATCCAACAACCATACATAATTATATGCAGTCTTTATTTATTTTTTACGGGTTTATTTACAGAAACTAAACTAATACATATTTACATAACTGTACAAAATACAAATACCTAGAACCAGTTGAGCCATCTAAAGACCGTTGCAAACGGTCTATAGGTAACTCAACTGATCCAAACCACTGTCTTTATTTTATATTTACTAGAATTGTATGGCACTGTTCCGATAAATCATAAATCTAATCATAGGCCATTATCTATACTAATATTATAAATAGGTAATGTTGGTTTGTTCGTTTGATTGTTTGTTTGACAACGAAGTAATCTCCGAAACTATTCAGCCGATTTAAAAAAATCTTTCACAGATGTGTACCTAGAGTGAACTGCCGGGATGGTTATAGGCTATATTTTATGCCATTAGTTTCATTAGTACACCCGTGCATTGACGTGCTGCTAGTCAAATTGACAAGCTGCGAAAACTTAACTAGTTCAGGGAAAACTGTATTTCAAAAGCATAATTTTCATAATATAATTGACAAATTAAAATATGATTACCGCTTCAATGCCTGCTTGGCGTCCTGCCACAATAACTCCCTTTAAGCATTTAATGGGAATCCGTTTCAACGGACTGCTTTATTATTTATGTTCATTATCTGATTGATAATTACTTAGTATCTGCGACGTGATTCATCATTATTCAAGGGCTCATTTTCGCCTAAATATGTTATTAGATCGCAGGGTAAGTGATTAGTTGTAGGCAAGTACTTTGTTGAAAAACGGTTTTTTTTTTAATTCGGGGCGATACGAATATACGCGATAAAGTCTACCAAAATCAACTAAGACTATCAAAATCAGGCTATTTCAAAAATGGTAGTTCTTGATTGTCTACAAACACAAAATCACGCCTCTTTCTCATGGGTAGGTAGGTATAGTAGATTGTCTAAATTGTATTAAAATGTCGTTCAAAAATAACAAAGTTAAATCAAAGTCATCCGCGAAACCAACTGTGGAATATGATAGTATGTTAGTTACTTAGGTACTAACTTACATATTCAGCGTAAAATATGACAGTTGTTTTCGCTGATTACTGATATTTTTGATTTGCAACAATTTGATACAAGTTTGTCAATAGCTGATAATATTATATCGACAACTATAAATTAGTTTGAATATTTAGCACATCAATCAATCTCTCCTTCGATTCATTCTGCTCCGAACATGTCTAATTGGATTTAAGTGATTATGATCTGTTGTACGAAGATCTAAATGATGTAATATAACGTTCATTTCTACCTACCATTGTACTCTTATTGTAATCTTATTGTTTTTAACTAATTTACAGTTAATTATTTGAAGTAGGGTACTTAAGTAAAGTTTAGTTTATCATCGGTCAGAAATTTGCTAAACATCAATTAAAGCAAGAACGACTAGGAAGCTTTACCACGTCTTCTTATTTATTTTAGTATCATACAAAATACCAACGACCAAGAGGCAGACCACCCGCCCAATGGTCGAACGATATCGTAAGCGTGGTCGGTCATCAGTGGATGAGACTCGCGAGGGATCGGAGAGAGTGGCGTAATAGAGAGGAGGCCTATACCCAACAGTGGGTGGAAATGGGCTGAGATGATGATGATGATAAAAAATGCTGTTTTATCTGTTTCATTGTTTAATTAAAGCTATTTTTGCGTTTCTTACTAAAAGTTATGTATTCCCTCAACCCTTGTAAAACCAAAACCTACAAATAAGATGCAAGTTTGGATGAAAAAATGAGGCTCAAATTGTATGATAATAACGTTGATTGTCTTTATTACGCCAAAGCTTTCAAGATCAAAACACCCATTTCCATAACGTAATTCCCATTCTCCCCTCGCAAAACAGTTTTTCCCCATCAGACCAAGACAGAAAGTTCGTTACTCTGTTACGTCGAAAAACACCGGTTTACAATGTACGAGTTACTAGCGCCAGTGACTCATACTTACCAAAAAAAAACTGATGATGATAAACTATGGAATACAAGATGGATAAATATTTTAGAGTCTTCGCCCTGCAGTTGGACTATACAGTCTCATATTAAGAAGCAGCGTTTGTCACATTTCCTGCCCAGCACTTGCGGTGTTATCTATAGGAAAACGCCACGGGTGAGGCTGACACGGGCACTAAACATGTTTGAAACCGTTCATAAGTGATAACCAATAGCGTCTATGTATTTGATGCTTGACCTAAGAATGTGGTCAGTAATCGAAGCATGACTTGCCAGGTATGCTGTCTCGTGTCCGAAGTACGTGTCTGTAGCATGGTTTATTGTTTGATGAAAATTATAAGTAGTTTATAAACGCTCTGGGCCAGACTTTCTAATTATCTTCTAATATAAAACAAAGTCGGATTTGTAAAAAAAAAATTCAAAGTATCTCAATGACAACAGCTCGCAAATTAAAATTTTGGCAAAACAAAGTTTGCTGCCAAACCTTGTTTTATTTAAAAAAAAAACCTTGTTTACTTAGATACTTGATCCAGCACTTGAAACATGTAAGAGTGCGGCCCTTTGCCAAAACATAGAATGTGTTGATGGTAAAGTGTTATTCTGCTGATACGCGAGGAAAGGCTAATGCTGACCTTGAAACAGAAGCCAGGGGAGTGGGTAACAGGGCTTATTTCTGAAAAAAATAATCACATTTGCGGTGCATTGAACCCTTTTAGTTCAATGGTTCTTTCACCACCTCGCACCTTTTGTGAGAGACGAGAAAAGCAACATAGTAAAAATATTCACCCAAAAATCTGTTTGTTGCTTGTACTCGTAATACCGCGACAGTGTACGTAATTCGGAATAATGCTCGTAAGGTGACGTGACAAGGGACAGAAAGTTGGAAGTGGCCCTTTGCCAAGAATGTCTTTGATGCTGGAGCATAACATGGAGGTTCAGACGACGTGTTTTTTCTTTCCTTTAATTGGACAGGCGATTTCGCCAAAGGGTCCACTAAGTCCAATTTGCAGATTGGACATCTTCTTCTATGTACGCTTTTATAAGTTTGTTTGTACAAATGTACCAATGTTACACCGACAGGCGTGCTTGCATTAAAACCTTACGCTGAATTGAAGATAAATATCATTAGGCTTATCCATTATTTATGTATTAAATAGAAAAGATTTCTATTTATACTAAATCGAATTTCGTACGATGGTTTCAAAATGGACAAATTGAGTCTTCGGTTACTTTATATATTCTTTTCTAGAACTAAGAATTCCTAAACATGAAATGTCAGAAGCATTCCTGACCCGTACAAATAGAAGTCTAAAGTAACGGGGTAGTGTACCTTTGTGCGGAAAATGTTTAATTTCGTCCGACCCAGCCGTCAGGTGAGTTTGCATATCGCACGCGTGTCGCTACAATAAGTGCTTACCCCACCTCCCCTCTCTGGACCAACCTCCCCCCCGCCTCTGGCCCCGGGCAGCCCTTTATGTAAATGCGTGTTAAACTCGAGATGTTTGGATGGCCATGGTCTTGTTGCAAGAGCAAAGAGATGTTTGGAGCTGGGATTTAATTAATTTATATTAACTCGGGTTGCAGAGTTGGAGTAGTTAGGTAACTGGATTATTATTGTTCTATGTCAATGTATCGCAAAGGTTACATATTTGAATCAATTAACACCATGATGTAATGTAATGAACATCTACCGTCACGGTATTGTTGGTAAGAGCTCCTTATCTATATTATCTATTATATTATCTATTAATTATTATTATTAAGAGGTAATGTTTGTTTGTTTGACGGAGGTAATCTCCAAAACTACTGAGCTGATTTCAAAAATTCTTTCACAGATGTGAAAATGGACTGTCGGGATAGTTATAGGCTATATTTTATCCCGGTAGTTTCATTAGTACACCCATGCGAAGCCGGGACGTGCGGCTAACTACTACATAATTCTATAGAGGTTTTCATCATTGATATTTAAAAAAATTCAGTTCGTTCTTTTTATGATAAAAAAAATCTGGAATATAACTGAAACATAAAATGCAATGGACTACAAACCGAGGATGAGGGAGCCTCGATTAAATTTTGATTCCAGTGTATATAATCCTAAAAACCCAGAAAGTACTAGACTTGTTCCAAATAATCCTTAACAAAGGTCAACCTAGATTCTGACCCTCTGACGTTGTTAGATCGCTTGTAATGCAAATAGCTCTGATGTTACGAAAGGGTCCAATTTTGCGATATTTTCTAAATCTTTCGCAGATTTGTCGTACAATAAAAATGTGGGCAAATACTGAGAGAGACTTATTCTGCTTTACGTTAACGATATTGATGAAAATGTCCGTGACAGCCGCGTTCCTTCAGCCCCCTTATTCTCCAAATAACCATGTCTTAACGCGGCACGGCAACGCGTTCTTATTTTGAAAAATTCTATGGATTTCAGAAAACAAAAGTGCAATCTCTTACCGCGTCATGTTTTAAATGTGTTCATGAATCGATCTCCTGATTAGAATATCAGTAACCTATATTTTAAGAACTTTTTGTGATACAAAAAAAACTGGAAACATTTTTATACTCAAAATTTTCACAATCTTATATCAACTAGTTTCGTTTCATAAATTTCCAAAACTATTTAAAGATAATAATACTTTGCTTGTTCGTTTTACAAAATAATAATATGTACGCTTAGACACCAACTGCCAACATAAGTCAATAACTTAGAACATAGTCCGTTTCTCAGAACATCTATTTAACTTAGAGGCTCAACTAGAGCCTAATGACCTAAGTTGCCAACATGTAAGCTCAACTTGGAACTTGTACAAAGAAAATGAGCAGATACAGTTCATATGACGACCTCTGTGGCGCAGTTGGGCGAACGCCCGGCTGAGATGCAGAGGTTGCGGGTTCGATCCCCGCTACGGGACAAATATTTGTATGTTCTGCAGATATTTGTTCCGTGTCTGGGTGTTTTCTATCTATAATATGTATGTATTTACAAAAAAAAAGTATCTAAGTATCATATCAGTCATCTGGTTACCATAACACAAGCATTGAGTTGCTTAGCTTGGGACTAGATGACGCTGTGTGGAATGTCCAAAGATATTTATATTTATATTTAAATTCGATGTTTTAGAAGTACCTACGTGCATTTGAGCGATTTGCATTGTCTCTTCGAAATCTTTACAACCAAAATTGTTCTGTTTAGTTATATATGTCGTAAAACATTTTGTGTTATGAAATCCCTTTGTACTCGTATGTGTTGAGGGGTGTCACGTTACGTGTCATTTTAAATTAATATTTTTTAAAACCGAAATAAAATATATTATTTCAAAGGTGGCCAAAGCTTTTTCGAGTTGTTTTAAAATCAACCGAAATATAGATACCAAACCAATAGGTTTTTATAAATAAACGATAAAGTTCATACCAAGATAAACTACCAGTGGATTTTTAATTTAAAAGATGTTGGTTTTATAGCAGCAATCTGTATGTGTTATTTATTTATTTAATTCTTTCACTAAAGCCGAGGAGTAGAGCTCCAGAACTACTAACATAACGGCTAGTGAATGCATTCAGACATGGACAGCTACTTGGCCCAGTAACTTGACCATATCACTCATACTTGTCAGGGCCTTGAGTAGAACTAATTATGAATGTGTTACATGTACGTTTGAGTTTGTAATATTCCGCTCGATTCACTTCATGATTAGTTAGTTTAGTTTCCGAAGTTGCTTATTTTGGTTCGTAATTGAAATGCAACATGACTGTTTCTTATGGTAGACAATTATTTCAGATATTTTTCGTCACTTTTAATGCTTTGAAGATGTCTAAGAGGTAGTCAGAGGTATGTCCTAAAACTTAATTCATTCATGCCCACATTTAATTTGTATACTGTATGATCTGTATTTCAAAGTTTTGTTTGCTCTGTTGCGTTGTTTTAGTAAATCATTTTTGGTAATAAATATATTAGTATTTGTATTTTAGACTCATGTTAGAAACTATATTAGATATCGATTTCTATTTTCGTATTCACAGCTGCTATCACATGATTGAGAATAAAACACGAAGCTTAGCTTTAGCGATAAAAATCTTAAAACCTCTTAAATAATTTTGCCTCTACGATGTAGAGGTTTCGTAACCGTGCTACGACTGCTACGTCGTAGCGCTGCCTGAGTATGTAGGTATCCAGTAACTCGGCCGCTTACTCACCTGTCTGTAATATCGACGTGCATCCTCAGGTTTTAAATATTCAGCGCTCGCCAGCGACGATCCGCGGCGCGCGCGGTACACTGCTCCCTCGGCTCTTGTGAATACTAGAGCGCCCCTGTCTAATCACCAATGTATGCGCCATCGCTTTAATAAACAAGTGTGTGCATAATAAATTGGTGCGATTGGTTTCTTTGTAGAGTTAAAGGTATTCAACTTTTATTGCGGGCTGGGAATCAAGATGCTTGAAAAAGCTTGAATTAGTTTAAGAGAATAGCTCTATACGATGGAATTTAACATTATTTATAGACTTTGGTTTGAAATGTCCAAGGATATTTTATTTATTTATTTATCTAGGAATCAAATTATATTATGTCTATAACGAAATGAAAGCAATTTCTGCACTTTTACCTTCTTGTTTTCAGTTAAAAATTCACGTGTTCTAAAAGTCGGTCGACCGTGGCCTGAAGTTCATTCAATAAGGCAACGTAAGCGAAGACATTTACAAGCAAACTTTCCCCATTATTGAATTTGACGCCGCGATCCGCGCCGCGTTCAAAATCACGACTCTGTTTATCTCTTCATGCTTCGTTCTTTCTTACTTCTTGCTCGGTTACCTGGCTTTTAGACACGTTCGCATTTAAGAAATCTAATGAAATTATTTTATTTTATTTTATTTTCACAGTCTTAGGGAAACTAACAGCTAGGTATTAAAATAGACAGCAGAATATGTATTATGTAGCCAGGACTACATAAGACGTGAAGGCTAATTACTAGTTCCCACAAATAGTAGTATGGTTCGAATCTTCTTCTTCCTGCTCTTATACTACCATCTCTTATTTTCAAAGTAATCAAAATGTATACAAAATTTTTTTTTGTCAAAAATTAGTACGTAACAGCCATCCATTAGTAATTTTTCTTTCTTTTAAAATCAGCATCTGTTTAATAAACAAAACATTGAAATGGTACTGTTTAAAACTAATATTTCCTGTAGCTCATACAAATAGAAGACACCGTTTCCCCATTTAGTTCTAGTTATTGTAATTTAAATATAAAAACAAAGAGCCTAGAGTGTAATTTCCATTAAGTAGCAAGAGATGCCCTGATTACAATAAATTAACTTGCAAAGAGACCACGGCAAGAAAACTATGCCGCAACAATGCAAGTCGACTCTGTAAATACAACTTACAATTTACATACTAAGTCACTAAATGTACTCAACTGTTGTAAGTACTATGTCTGGCTACTTTCAAATAAATAATAGACAGACAGGTCACCTTGTTTTGTATTGAAATCAAAAGATTTTTGATCGAAAAGTCATATAGTAAATGCCCCGTTGAATAACAAACTTGGTCTTCTCAATACTAGAATCTTTGACAACAAAAAAAAATGTGATTCCTATACAAAATAATAATCAGTAAGACAAAATTAATTTACATACAATGAAACGTAAGCTCCTCCTTTTCTGAAGTCGGTTAACACACATAAAACATTCGTTACGTCTGAAAAACCATCGAAATGACAAAGTTTGTTATCATTCAGTGTAACCAGAACTTTCCACTCTCCGATGGATGGTGTCGGCGCCGCGCTGCAGATGAGTTAGTTCGATTACCAAGAACTTCATTAACAACTCTTTTCTTCAGTGGAAAGTTGGTGAAAGTCGGGATACTTGTGAGTCCAGTTGCGTCCGACCGGCGCCAGAAAGGAAACTATACTTCATTTCTTGAAGCGAGCTAATAGGAAGATAAAATAAACTCATGTGATTGGTTGTCAAAAATAATTGCCTTTCTTGTGATTGGCTAGATTGTCAAATCAATTGTCAATTGTCAAATCTAGCCAATCACGAGAAAGATAATTATTTTCGACGACCAATCATTATCATTGTGTCACAACCAGAATCATTGTGTTTATTTTTCTTCCTATTAGCTCGTTTCAATAAATGAAGTATAGTCTTTGGTTTGTGAAAGGAGTTCTTGGAACATTTAAGTCTTGTATCGTTCATCAGATACTTTGGATTACTGACGCTTGAAGCTGAACAGTATACACACGGGAAATTACTCAGTTTCAATTTTTCCGGAGAATCTTCATCTTATTGCCTACTTTTATACACGTTTGGACATGATAATGTATCGGTGAATTGTATTCGATGAATAGAATCCGTTCAGTTGGTTTTGCGTAGTAGTACCTAAACATCATCTATCCATTTGTCCTTAACTTACCAACTATTATAATAAAATAAGAGATATTGAGAACATTTTTCACAACACTAAATCTGTAATGTAATTTATTTAAAGTTTTTACTCAATTTAATAAAACCTTAACCAATTTATTTGATCCAAACTTTGTACAGGTAAATAAATTTATATTAAGTTCTTGGAATACCCGTCTATATTCTCTGTGAAAATGCAATATTATTTTGTTTCAGGTAAGCAATTTGTAAGCATTGAAACATCGAGAATCGAACAACAAGTCGTGAGTATCACCTCAAAATATATTTTGTAAATATTTTCCAGTAACCGAACCGAAACGAAGTTTGCTCAACCCTTCACAAAACTATATTTATTTCGGCAAACCCTTATTTCGCGAGTTCGAAACAACAATAGCGACAATTTCATGAAAAACAATTTGATTTCATCCAGTTCGTTTCGGCACAATGGCGGATTGGTTTTGGAGAGAAATGAGTTGACTTAATTGTGAAGCCTTCTGTTGAACTTAATGAGTAATGAGTACTGGAGTCGACCTCGATTGAATGATGATTGTTAGTTTCTAAAGCTATGTTTTTTTGGTAGAATACTTAGAATTGTATTCTTAACATTACCTATCGTTTAAGTTTTTCTAAACCTTCTTTCGCAATATACAGTTCGTCAAAAGGAAAAAATCGTCTCTTAAAAAACTAAACTAAACATTTTTGTGAAGCCTTGTCAGTAATGGCTTAACGTAAAAAAGCTCGCTTTCAGTTTTGTGTAAGGATCGCTTCCCGTCGTGTTCATTAGCCGTGAAACGGATCACTAAACTCTTGATGCGCCCCACAAGCGCGATGTTATGAGCTCAAAAGTGTTTAAACGAAAACTCCGAAACCCATTTTAATTCGCGCCGTACATGTTTGTTTTACAGCAAGTTTAATATTGCATAGCGTTCCGCACTCTCAGTTTAAAAATACTGCGACAGCGGCCATATTTAAAAAGTAATTTCAATTTAAACTCCATTACGATTCAATGTGACTGTAATGTCTGGTGTTTCCTGGAAAAAGCAGCTTCTCTGAGCCACGCACGCCGTTTGTTAGGATTAGGGGGAATATCACTATGCCGCGCGGTTTTATATGTGACTTAAGCAGTTTTTCCTATTTGTAACTAGCAGTGAAGGCTCCTACACTACGTTCGCATAAAAAAGGTTACTCTTTGACCTTAGCTTTTATGACTAAAGTGGTGACTTCTATAGTAATATTTTTAGCTTATGCTATAACTGTGACAATGTTTTTACTCATGGTCTGGGATTAAAAATTACATTTGCATTGCGGCGAATGCTTGCGTATTGATTTAATATCAATATTTGTTTAAAGATGTGTTGTGATAAATAAATAATATCGGTGCTTTCACAAAAGGCAGATACGATTAAATTTATACGAATTCTAGGAAAAATTAAACAGTAGTACATGGACAGAGTTTAATGCTTGGACAATTTTGTTTTATAATGCGTATTGTACAAATATATTCTGCCCCAGTGATGGTAGTCTACTGCTTTTAAGTTTTATCAAATAGTTGGAGATTTTGGACCTTCTAGTCAGTGTTTATAGATTCAGTATCCTTAAATTGTGAAGCTACTTTACAATATGTTGACACGCTCTCAGCTCCACAGCTCATTTGTAGTTGTATTATGACCGTCCCGGCGCCAATAATGCGCGATATGGGAATACCTGTCGCCAACAAAGGCCGATCGTTCAGGAGCACGGCCCGATTCGCATGGTAAGTCGGCCCGCACGGCCCATTGCCGGCCTTTAGTCCCCATTCAGCACTTCCCCCCCCCCCCTCCCCCCATCCCCCCGCAACCCGCAGCCCCCTCGCCACGACTCGATGAATACCACGATAACGATAGCCAAGACGCTCTATTCACGTCTCCGATATCATTTCATATTTACATATCCTGATTTGTACATACAATCACCCGGCTCCAGGCGTGTATCGAATATCTAGTAGCGAAATCTATCTCCACTATTCAATTTAAATAAAACGTCGACTCGATTTAAGGTTTTGACATTTTGAAGTTTCAAATGTTTTCTCGTACCGAAGTATATTGAATTGCCACTTGAACCCGCAAATAGAATTGTGAAGTACCAATTACCTCGTATGGACAAGTCCTTCAGTCGTACACGTGCTTGACTAACTCTAAATAAACTCGGATAAGGATTGAAACACATAAAATAACGTCGTAAAATTATCTTTCAACATCTTATAACAAGATAAGGAGCTTAGATTCCTTTAAGTCCGAAATAGCTGTTTGAGGGTTTAGATTAAGCCCATTTTCATGCATGAATACTTTGCATTGGAATGCTTCAATGAAATCTAAATCCAGAAGCTAAGCGCTGACCTTTTGAATGGAACTGAACTCCAGTGTCGCTCTGTTTCTATTTGCAGATCAAATATTATTCGATTCAGTCCCAACTCGATTATGGCGCCGCGAGCTAAACCAGTCTGCGTTACAGTTACACAATTTTTGCTCTTTTCACATCGATTCAATAAATTTTAGAATAGAACAGCAGCTTTTACCTAATCAAGTTACTATCGAGCTGTAGGTGTTGTACATTTGATGTGGGTACTGTATTTACTATTCAAGAGAGTGTGATTTATTTTAAGTGTTTATTTATAAAGAACGATAAAACTGTCTAGTACAAAACTGGGGTCTTTTAAGAATACTTGTAGGTACATAAAGTTGAAAGTGGGGTCTGCATGTAACGCGAGCCTTAACACCTCTCGATTGTAAAACTTGTCCTCAAACCGCCTGCGAGTGATTTACATGAGATTGGCTTTTGATGTAAAGTTAACTTTATTGCTTCGACTTTTATGTGCAATCAAAAGCTTGTCTTGGAGAAATCCTTTAAGCTTCAACCGCGATGCGAGTTGAAAGGTTATTTCAACATTGAATATTTTTTTACCTGTTTACTGTAAATACATAAGGTACTTGCGGCAAATAAGGGTTACCTAATTTAAATACAAAATATTTAAAATGCTGACGGATATTAATTGAAAACAGGGCATTTTAAGGAAAACAGAACGGATTTGGCTGATACTTGATATAGATATGAGTATGATTAAATTGACAAAGTCAATGGTAAAAAACAAATAATTTCATGAATGTAGCCCTTAGAACAGTACCTAAACATCCGCTCTAATCTTTAGGCATTTCAGTCAATTCAATAGCATTTTGATTGTTTTCATTTTAACTGTTTTAATTACTTTTATTTTTCCGACAAATAATTTTATCTAATAATCTTTGTTTATTTTATTATTCAGCCATAATCGTCTCACTGCAGGGCAAAGGCCTCCCTTCCCTTCTTCCACTCTTCGCGACTCAGCGCGACCACAGGCCATGTGTTCTATCTTTGTTTAAAAGAATTGTTTTTGGATTAAAAGTTTTGGCACATGAACACTATTGTAACTATCAGGACAAGACAATCATAATAAGAGATCAGTGACTTAGGCTGATCCTCACTACCAAAAACTACATAGTAACCTTACCGGAGTGACAAAATCTGTTTACATAGGTGAGACGTGTCTTGCGTTCTATGGCCGGATGTTGCGGAGAGCCGGATAAACGGCCGGACTGCCGGTAAGCCGGACTGCCGGACTGTCAAGTGGAAGTTTTAAACGCTGGCGGTCGCGTCTCAACTTTTAACGAGCGTCCGTTGTTGGCGCTTAATCATGGCTTAGCTGGCAGCTCACACATACAACTTTGAATGAGGGTTTCCTTGGAATTGTGGATTCTGAGCTGCAACTTTTAATTTCTTCCTCTTTGTACTCGGCCGCGGGTACCGCCTGCTCCACAATTCACAATGTGTGTGTGTACACATACGCCTATATCAAACACACAATATACAAGGTGAACAAAATAATGTTAGATTTTTTAAACATGTATTTTTCCTCGAAAATTTGAAGTTGTCTGATATTTATAGCGGATTAAGGTGCTTGTTAGGGCATACAAAGTCATTGATTTTATTATTTTTAAATAGATGTAATAACAAAACATTTACTCAAATTCTTGCTAAATAAATAATAACTTACCATAATAGGTTATTTGGTAGTCACTGATACTACAAGTGCGTTGTTCAGAGCTGTAAAGTGGGCACTTACCGGGCTTGTTGTCGCCACGCCTCTCACACGTCAAGCATCTGTACAGGGCCATTAATTAAATGTAACATCGTAATAACCAAGCTAACTGCTCCACGGCCGCCCGACTCGCCCAAAACCTCTCCAAAGAGCCCTAACGAGACGCCAAATTGTTATGCGCTTCATTTAGAAAGGGAACGAACTTAAGGGCCAACCAAGTATTAGACGGATATAACACGTTCAGTCCGACCCAGGTCAGAGACACCAAAATAAACGTTTTAAATAACACGGTGCGCGACGCCTGCATTCGCTCTGTTTGCGTTCCATTTCATTGAATAAACAGATGATAACCAGCTAAGTGGCGACGTGTCGCCCAACGCAGACCAAGCTACATTCATAAACAAACTTACGCAAATCCCGCTGAAGTGGCAACCCTAAATCCTAACTCACAACTCAAGGGAGATATCGCCTGTATGACAATCTAACTTGAGCTTTATTGCAGCGGCTATACGATTGGTTTTTAATGATAAGTACAGCGGTATGGTGCGGTGAAGTGTTTGCGTGCCGCCAAAGTCAGGGTTGTTTGTTTTTTCTCAGCAATAATATCCGATCGATGGCGCGTAAGATGTTAATAAATGGCCACTCGAGTGTTGCGTAAATTCGAGGGAAAATAACGATTTCTCTTGTCAAGTGACGTTAGAGCTTTTTCATGACAAACTTCTCAATAATGGTACAAAGTTTTTATAACTTTTACAAATTACTTAAAAAGTCTGTGATTTGTGACTAATAGCCGATACTCAAACTAAATTTTAAGATTGACAAATGAGCTTTCAAAACTTGTAAAAATAATTTTAGTTTAAATTTCGATCAACAAAGTCTGGGAATAACAAACCTGTAGTAGAGAGAAAACTCATCAGAGCCACATTCAGACCCGCTTTTCTTTAATTCAGATTATTTTTCTCACTTTCATTTCTTGGGGCGTCCCTTTTATGTAAGTTATTTCCTTTGTTCGTAAAACTATTCGGCGAACAACAATATTTTAATTTGTTCGCTTCGTTGAGCAGCCGCTTTTGGCACTGATGCCGGCAGCCGCTGCAAACAGCTGGTTCATTCCACTTAGCTGTTATGATAATTCTGCCTGCATTTTGCTGGATTTTTAGTTCACTTACTTCTTTAAAACTTTTTCATTGTTTTTAGTGGACTATTCAGTTACGAAGATTTTGAGAAAAAACATGTGTTGTTCAATGTATAAAGTCAATTAAATTGAGAGGATGGTAGAAGTGCCGGACAAATTTGCTCTAAAGCAATCACCTGGCACAAAAGCTCCCTGCGGCTTGGCGTGAATTGCCTTTTAACAGGGTATAAATTATTTAGAACAGACGAAAAGGATTTTAAAAGGTGGCTTTCGCACCCGTAGCTTCGTCCTCGTGGAATATATAAGAGAAGCCTATATATAGCTATGTGGTATTCAAAGTCACAAACTATGAAAATTGCAAGTTTCAGCCATTTCCGTGCAGTGGGCAAAATGTATGTTTACGTTTTAGTATGCTAAAACATTAACATTATCCACACAAACGAAAATACAATAACAATCTTCATTTTTTTTTGTTTCTGATAACCTGACCATATAAGTTTTTTTTAGTATTTTTATCCTGATATTAAAAAGCGCTGGAGAGACGACCTCGATTCTTTTGAGAGAGATTGGTATGAAATCTCAAAGAACAGTGATGGTTGGAGGGAATTGGGGGAGACCTTTGCCCAGCAGTGGGACAACATAGGTTAACTGAAAAAAAATTTAAAAAACCATTTAAATAATTTATCAGACACGAACCGAACCTGAAATTATACTTTACTATGAAAAACTGACTCTTTCAGTAGACTGGCTTCCCGACATCGCTCACGAGGCCCTTTACCAACTCACCGTGAATGATTCTGAAATATACTGTCCTCGGGGGCGCTCCTACGTCCTTACTCGATGAGATTTTTTTGCAACCAGTCAAACTATTGTTATGGTTTTAGAATTAAAAACTACTGTTCTTTATAAGAATTTGAAGAAACAGTTTTCAATAAATAGTTTTTATATATAAATGTAATTGCAATAAATAAATAAAAACTATTCGTTCGTATAGTGTTCGTGCAGCAATTTACATTCTAAATATTATTTAGAATGTAAAAACGATTAGTAAGATAATAACTTGAAAAACTACTCTCTTTCAACTGTTTTTACTTAGAAATAGTTAAATAAACATTGCACTACGATTGAAGTTGCTACCTGAAGACTAGGATTTGTTGAAAACAGGAAAGGCGTTTTAGTGAGTGAATATTTAACTTGTGTTGTCGCGTCGTCGGCGGAAAGCTAAAATTTTAGTATTGGATTCTCATTTCAGAGTGGAAGAAGCGTTTTGCTGTTCCATTTATTTATTTATCTTGACAGAGCGAAAGTGGCTGAGGCCCTACTTGGGATCAACGAAAATCAAGTTTCGTGTCAATTTTTGTTAACAAAACCATGTTGGTTTTAACTATCACTAAGCTGACCCCGTTAATTATTACGAAACTTCGTTTTCGTTGATCTCAAGCAAAGCTTCTAATGTCGTATCAATGCCGAAATTATCTTAGGTTTATCACAGAATCAGTGAACAGTACAAAGTAATTCATTTACCCAATTATTCTGCTACAGTAAATTTCCAAAATATTGTGTTCTTGGTATTTCAAATATACATCTCCAACAAACGTATGTCAACATGTATTGCGTAGACAGAAAGGCCGGTCTTGAACACAAACATTCCCTATTCGAAGAAATGTTTTCGCTAGCAAAAGGCCTATCGGGTTTAGCGCACATTTCAGACGCAGCATGTTTTCATCCATCACAGAGAAAGCGTTATTCTTGCCTCCCGTTCAAATAACTCAAACGCACGATAAGCTGAATTTTATCACCACAAAAATACGTGGTATTTGTCTGACCATTTGGAGTACAATAAATTCCGGCGCGCGCTGTAACAAAACAAGGCAAGTCAGCGGATCTGCCGGCGACGCGACATCGCGCCTTTATTAACTTACATGTAAGTAAGATGGATCGACCCTCCGCACACAGATTACCTAATAGTGCCTACATAGGCCTTACTTTCACTCACAGAAATTTGCACACACTTTCACTGCAGCTACTGAAATAATCTTTATTGCTACATTTTGAATTTGAATAGCTATAATGAATAAAAGTCCCATTTTATTTGAATTTGTTCTCCGCCGCCGTCTGACCAATCATCCTCTTCACAGAGAACAAAGAAGCTATTCGCGTCTTTGCAAAATAAAAACTTTCAATTTTCAAAGACAATCAGCGAAGTCCCAACTCATTACAATGTAAGGAGGTAACAATGCAGCTTCCGAACGTTCGAGAAGTTTCCTTTGCCTCGCTCGAGTGTTCTGTTCTATTGGAGGAAGTCACGTCGTTACGAGTTCTTGCTCTTCGTCTGAAGAACCCGATTGAGGTTACTCTGGGAACGTACAAGGAGCTGCTTCGCTAATTTTATAAGTCAACATAAAAATGTTATTGCGATTTCTAACCTACATTTTCTTCAAAACAGATTTTTTCAATTAACTTTCTTAAATAGATGTTATTAGGTAAAGTGCGTAATGTAAATTGACTTGCCTATGTTATGTTATGTAACTTTATGGTGAATAAATAAATTGAAATTGAAATTAATTTGTACTTTTTTTAGGAAAACAATATAGAATATCCATTGTTTTATCATGCTTTAGAGTTCAAAGTAAATTTTCCAAAGTGTTTCGTTGTACTTTTTAATTAATAAATTAGTGTAAAATCCAAAAGAATGTCGTGTCCAGTGGCTATTGTGATTCAATTTGTGATTGACCGCGACCGCGCGTGTTCCACAACCCTTACTCGTTCTCATCCACGAATTCCTTTGTAAGTTGTATTAAATAACCTCGCTTAACTTATTAAATACAAAGAATGTAGCATTACACGTAAACTATATGAGTATGATACTCGTATATGAGAGGCAGAGATTACAGAAAAAAAAATTACTACGTTGACACACATTTTACTGCCTTTACATATTGTAAACATACATTCAAAACACTTTTTTACCAGCATTGCTTTGCCTCCTGACTATTAAAAATCTTAACATCTTTTAAACAATTGAATTTAGAGCTTTGGCATTATAACAACTTGTCGATGTGTTAATTAAATACCAGTTAACTGTAATGTAACTTCTGGAACTGATGTTAAAGGCACTGGATTCGAATCACCTTTGAAACGTCTTACCCATAACGCTGTTATGACTGGTACGTTCGTTGGCACAGCACACAAGAAGTTACAAGTAGGTTGTAAAGGTGCTAATGCCTCTGAATCTACTTCTGCCAAGTACTTTCTTAGCACTTTTCTGAAGTAATTGTTTAGACTGTTTATCATAGTTGCGCTCGTGTAGCTGATAATTTATGAAGCTCGCGCGATGATTAATAGTTTGGAGGTGCTTCGGATGACGTCGCGTCTGGAACCTTCAGCCCTTCTCCTCTCTAAATTTATCAACGTTCAATAAAACACTTAGCTGTTACGAATAAGTAAGAAGATTTTTAGTTGTCTAAATTGAAACACAGCGGTCGTATTGTGAGCTTAACTGCATTTATCAAATTCATCTCAAAAAAAATTAGGCCTTAACGCTTCTCATTTTTGTAAGTTAATTGCATCGCAAGCATGATTAAGTTCTTCCCCGAAAAGTTCTCTGTGGCGACCTAAAGGTACAACACCCATGAAAGGTCACTACGACCTTGTAATGGCGTCTGCAATTAATATAAAAAGCCCTTCGCCCTTCTAATGTGGAACGAATTGCCTCCGCGGGCCGAGCCGGCCCATTTTCCATGCAAAAACACTACTTCCGCCAACCTAGCCTCTATTGTTTAACACACAAAAGTCATATTCTCTCAACCGGAGGAGTAAGAGGATCGCGTCGTCCGGTGCTTCGAGTTTTCACTCCATTTCACAAACGTTTTTATTATTGCGATTCAGTTCCCAGTTTTCCGCTAGTCAGATTCGGGGAACTTTAATTTCATCTCCGATTCGATATTTTTTTCTGTTCGACATCTTTTGCGCTCGATGAGCGTCTGTGTATAGCTTACATTTCGATTTTCTGATGTCATACAACCACTCATGGATGTAATTGAAAAAGTATAAGCATTTTATATTAGGAGAAAACTTTAACACTTATTCCAAAAGATGGTCACTCGCTGATATCTTTGATATATCTGAGAGTAGCCCATACACTCGTGTCCAAAACAGACTCAAAATGGTTTTGAACGACAACTTTACTTTCTGAATAACCAACTCTATAATGATAGAGTTAGGTATGCACATTAAGTTATTTCGTTGACATTTTTTTCGTCCAGCTGTATTAAATTGGTTCCGGACTCGATCGACACCATTCATAGGCCGCGCCCGCGGGAAGTGACATTAGTCGGCACATTCAGCCTTTGATTGCATCATCAAAAGTATTTGCTCACTCTATTAACTAACCTACATAAATTACATTAAGAATTATTATTTATCAATACCACTCTAGAAATACTACAAGACATGTAGAAATACTACTAGACAATCGTCTGACTATAGACATTTTTAAAGAAGCCGGTGATCGGAGAATAGAGGAGCTTAATTATGTTTCCCACGTCTGGGGATACGGACATTACTTTTGAACAAATCAGAAAAGACTGCATTAGTCAATAATTCTGACTTTTGAAATTTAAAAAAAAATGTTTTACATCGCCACGCATTGAAATAAGTACCAAAAAATCATTGCTATTGCATACAAGCCATGCCACAGGGGTCTACTTGTTCTTCATTTTTGTTTGGCTCAGATATACAACAGGCAATAGAATCGCCTACCTTATAAGGTAGACTGTACATTTTTAAGTGATCCTTGATTCCAAATATAAATACAATGTTACAACAAACACTCAGTAAAACAGTTTGCCACGTGCGATATATACGCAGCTACCTATAGTTAGACCCACGCGTGCAATGCGTTATGTATTCAGTTCACATGCGTTTCCAGATCATTCCTCTCCCTAATGGTGCTAAGTACACAACAACAGTGTCTTTGCTGTAGGTATTGTGCGTATTGTACCGCGCAGTGCTTAGCTAATTTAGCTCCCATGTCGCATAAACATCTTCACTATATACTACGCCAGGACACAATCAAAGTCAATCACTAGTTTTTAAGTAGAAGTCCTCGAAACTCGTCTGATGCCCTAATCTAGTACTAAATATTTGAGACCGAAATATTTTTAAATGTCAGATTTTTATATAAAAACGTCAAGTAAATTCGAAACTAAACACCAGTTATATTTTCATTACACACAGGGCGCGTTCGAAACACATAGTAAGCTCAGGCTCCTAAGGCTGTAAGTAGGTTACAGCCTAAAGAAACTTAAACCTTTGATTGTTTGATGGCTTTGACACAAGGGTGTCAAAGCCATAAAACAAAACAAAGGTCTATTGTCTCTATCTGTCATTACTCTTTCTAACTGTTCCTTTCTCTGTCCCTCGTTACTCAGAACTCGTGTAGAAACAGTTTACTCAGTTTTGTTATTGCTCATAAAATTTAGTTGCTAGAGCTGTTATCTTGAAGTTAGAAAGCCTATTTGCATTTAAATGTTAATGGGACAGGATGAAGTGAGGTGACAAAAATTGGTAGTAACCAACCTGCCCACAGCTACCAAAAGTTGCTAGGCATTCAAACTAGATCTAGAATCTAGATAGGAACATTTAGAATGAAATCCAGGTTTAGTCGTTAATGCGTTGAGTGCCGAAGACACATTCGCTTGTCCAGTGCAACTTGTCTTGTGGTTCTCCACTTTATTAGCACCTAAAAGGTAAGCAAAAATATTATGTTATCTGAATGCAGGCGCAGTAGTGCTTGAGACATTATTGAGGAGTTGACTTTTCAAGCAACAGCTTGATCATATTTTAGTTACCATCAAACAGATGCAGCCATTAAAATCTGCCCAGTTTAATCTTTATTATAATGTGGATTCAAATCCAGCATCTAGGTCATAACACAATGAATTGTAAGCCATAAGCCCGTGATAATATGATTTATTCCATATTCGTCCCATGGAAGTTTTTATATGCTTTGCGGAAATTTTACCTTATAGAAATATGGATAAAAAGTGGCATTAGTGCCATGTTAATATTATTTAAATTGAAAACTAATGGTCAATACGGGATCATGAATAACTATAAAATCTAGTTAAACCGCGTGATATTGAGCTAATTCGGCACTTAGCTCACTGCAGGCTCAACCTTTATTTAATCCAAAGCCTTGTTTATTTGTAGAAGGCTTATAACAACACGAATTTTCTACCAACAACCATAATCAACAATAATTACTTTAATTATCTGGTAAAAAGTTTCGTACCTTATTGCTCCTGATTATCTACGATTATATCCGAGAAAATTAGGTTATTATGAAATAATTTATTCAGCAATGTTTTTGAAATACGTAGAATATTCAGTTACTAAGTGCATTTTAAAATTATTCAAAATAAAGTACGCTTTCACACAGCGTTATCTAATTCAAGCAAATGAATGCTTGTGTTATGGGATATGATCAGCAGTATTATTTGTAAATCTATAAATAATTTTGGACCCACTGTGAAATTGAATCAAGTGGTAGTGGAATAATTTATCGGGGCCGACAGGGATAATCATCATTTGTCCGGAGACGATCCGGGAAATTAAATGGAACGTTGCACCGCGCACCGGCACTGGCACCGCTGCACGCGTCACGCACGGCTGCACACATGAGCAGTAGTGAATAACATGATGATGTACTTTACTATCAAGGTATTATGTTTTCAATATACTCGTAGTACAATAAGTGACTCGGTATATTCGTTATTACAGTCGAGGTAGTATTTATTACTTGGTTTTTAAATCAACCATATTTCTACTGTCTGGAAATTACAATTATTAATTATGAATTTGATTTTAACTGTTATAGCATTCTGCTGGTAGCTGTATTGGAGATTTTTTTGTAAGTACTTAAATATGTTTTAAAAATAAAGTTTGCATAAAATAAACAATATACGAGTACAATAAACATCGTTAACTAATTACAAGGCAGTTCAACATGAAACACAAAGCTGCAACAAGAATAAAAACGTCCTCTCTGCGGGCTATTCTGCCACTCGGTGGGCTTCGAGCGGCGGCGGGGCGCGCGCCACGCTGCAGCCGAAATCCCGCTCATTTGGCAGCAGCGGCCCGTAATTAACTGCCGCCGTAGATCCCTATCACCCGGAAGCGACACTGTCGATTTGTCTCTCGTACATCGCTCGTCACACGAACCGCCTCGAGCCCTGTCACTCGCCCTGTCACGCCTGTTGCAGAGTGCGTGACACGAGTGCCGAAGCGGCTCAACACCTGTCGACTCTTCGCAGGTGCGACAGGCCACGTCGTGTCCTACATGATATCAAAACGTACACGCGGAAAAAATTATGCGAATTTGCTGTAAAATAACTTTCACATTTACAAGAGCTTAGGCCGAAACGCGTGTTCGAAACGTGTGCACGCGGAAAATGTAATAAATAAATGTGGCAATTTTACCGGATTCCAGTTTTCACTGTAGATTTAATCCAATTTCAATCGTAAGCTTTTAAATCCAACAGCAGCGAAAAAATGACCTTTTCCATATAGCTAAGCTTTAGCATAGTTTAACAAGCAACGCGAATCGAATTGAAACAGATTATTTGCACAGAACGCCCATTTATTCTGATAGTGAACTTTCAACTTATTGAATCGAGTTTGCTAACTATCTATTCAGACCTTCCTGTATCGGTTAGTAGCCAGTAGCCGTTGCATTCTGAGGCTCTATTTCAGTGAACGTTATCGATCTATGTTTAGTGTAACAGTCGGAATGTACATCGCAACATCGGTGACCCGCCGTGATATTGCATATTTGAGACAAAGCTGGACCGTCCCGATATTACGGTTGAAAACTTTGATACGATCGGACCCTTTCTATCAATCAATCTGTCCGCTGAAAGGCGCCCTGATGTTTTGATAGTTTGATGTGATCCTTCGCCTCACTATCCTATTCATAACTAAATGTACTCACACTTTCAAATATGATTTCACTTACAGTCGTCACAACAATATGCGTGACTTTTTTTTAAATTTATATGCGTCATACATATAGGTACATATACTTTCAGATCGTAAACCTCAGCGTTTTGTTTATGAAAGGGCTTTTAGAAGACATTCTTTATTGAAAAATCTATAATCCCGTTTCTCTTGCAAAGATATTTGCAGGGTCCTATAGGATTATGTTTTATATTTTGTTCGTACCCGTCTCGGAGATTCGAAATGATTCAATATGGATGTTGTCATCGAGGAACATGTCGCAAATAATAAATGTGTTCGGCGCAGTTCGATCGCCGCGCGCCGAGCGCCGTCCCTCCGCCGGAAACGACGACCCTTCCAATACTCCACATTATTCAAGACGCACGTTTAGTGTTTCGTTTTATATGAACATAAAGATTAGGCTCAAGAGGTGCGGCTATTTCTGCCGGCGTCGTAAAGCAGCTCCAATTCGCTAAATGAGCAATGAAACGTATCGGACGCAGACTAGCGAGCCGGCGCCGACCAGCGAGCTGCGGCCAAACGCTAACTATAATGTTTGATTTAGACTCATCGACGTAATTGTGCATGAAAATTTAAACACAACGTAAACTGGCCGCGTTGAATATTCAATTCGACGTGTTTATCTATTTAATGAAACGCCTAATCAATGTGCTCATTTCAAAACATTCAACTTTATTACTCGACCAACATTTACCGAGAGAAATGAGAGTTCACTGTTATGAAATTGCGAGCCCGAATTCTCATTATTAAATTTGTCGCCGGGAAAAGTTAATCAGTACCGAGTAAACACGGTTTGACGTTTGGAATACCAAACGAAATGTCCCGAAGTGACTGCCGGCTGGCAGCTGGCAGCTGGCAGCTGGTAGCCGCCCGATACTTTCATTTAGCTCCTGATATTCGCGAGGCTCATATTTTAACAACAAGTTTCGTTCGTTCCTCAATGTCTGTGCCTCGTTTGCACCGGGAGAGTCGGCCGCTGTAATCCGCCGCTTAGCGCTTTAGCACGTTCCAGTGCCGCCGGAGCCACTCCACAGACCAGATTACCATTGTAATAACCACTTGTATACGTTTTAGTTAAGAATTTATTTCTGAAACAAATTTTAAATTTACCTTTTTTGTGCGAGAACGTAAGTATCGCGAACGTAATGGAGTCGTCTTGTTTGTTCAATCGACCCCGAAAAGAGGCACTTGTTTAGTTGTTGAGTTGTTTGATCATCCTCAATAACATTACCTATTCAACATTAGAATGATGTTGCTTTGTGTTTCAGAACATGTAAGATTTTTTTATTTTTATATAACTATTTTTTATGTAGGTCATAATTTTCTTCTTATTAGACAGTTATGTTTTTGGCATTTCTTGGAAACTCAAATGTGGAACGATATAATTTTTTATTTAAAAGAGAAAATACGTTTACATTTTCCTTTGCCCGCAGTCCTTATTCGCTGTTTCATAAGTAAATTCAATAAATGAATTCATATTGAAAGCGGAGTATGTCGAGTGAATGGCGCGCTTCAAACGCAGCCGCATACTTTGAAACCAATAAGTTGTTTGAAGTTCCAAGAGTTATTCTCGAAAGCTGATGAAATTGCAATTTGTATCGCGAATTATTCCGTCGACGACGTTTGGACAACTTTGATTGCTTTCTGGAGTGACCTGGCTGTTTGTGAGTGGCTATAACTTTAAGTGATTTTTTTTTCATTGATCCTTTTACACACATCTCTTTTTTCAGTGTCTATTCTCAAGGGCCCTCATATAATCTCACTCGCAGAGAACATGAATAATACATAAGATGACCTTTTATTTCGGTAATACTTCCGAAATAAAATGAAGAAAGAAACTATTATTAGATATTTACCATCTTATTTAGAAGTTTGCTATATTTTTTTGATATAATTATCGTTGTCTTGACCTTTACTACAAAAGCATGTAAAGAGATGTAATTATTCAGTAACCAAGATAAAATCTCAAAAGTTTAGTAAAAATAATAAGTTATAAAAACCAACAGTTACTTTTACTCTGTGAAAGTCTAGATATTGCGAAACATGGGTATTTTAGATGTTGTTTTAGCTTCAGCGCAAACAATGTAAGAACTAAGAACATACAAATTGTAGAACAAACTTTACCATGAAAATACTAATTGAATTTGCAAAGTTGTATTTGAAATTAATGTAAGTTTATTTACAAGATGGTGCGTCTCGTTAGAAGCGACTCGCACAACTGTCTGTAGTTGTATCGAGCTTGTTGCTAACTCAAACGAAATGTATTTATAATGTAGCTTCGTTACAGATTGAAGTACATTCAAACACTAATAGTGAAACCTTGAAAATGTAAAATTTATACATTCGCTGATTAATTACTGCTCTATTGACATAAATGTTAGATACTAACTTAGAACTTTGAACGTTTGTAAAGAAATATGCAGAATAAAGATAATATTTTTTCAATTGGTATGGGAGAAAAAAAAACAACAATGACAATTGACACATACAAAACAAGAGTGCCACATTAGGCATAGTGATATAATCTAAACAAAAAACGATACTTAATGTCGATAATGTATTTTCAAATAACATGTTATTATGGTTAACAATCGTCCAAAAACATTAATAATGTAAAAGGGCGAGTAATATAATAATGAAGTCCCAGTAGTGGTACTTACAGTCATCATTGAGTCCCGCGCCCTCCCCTCCACCTCCCCCCTCCCCCAGAGGGAGAGGCACATTCAATATTATAGCCTTATTGCCATTTGAATTCGTTTCCCAAATCAAATTAAACATATTATTCAAAAACAGGAGCAATGAACCAGCTATTTTTGTGTCTAATTATATATAAACTCTTTTAAACAACGTTGCATGCATCTATCAACTAATCATAACGCTTCGCTTCGAGTATCGTACAATAGATGCTATTTCGCGGAGACAGCCACTCAAACAACCAATCAAAGTAGATAGGAACAGATTGTTGCAAACATATCCTGATATCGTTCCGAATCCGTTCCGATCGTGCATTTGTCGCGAGACGCCGCAGCTTACATTTCATACAAAGTGCATTCGGTACGTGACGTTAATGTTTTCGTTTGTGACGAGCGGCTTGAGCGGAGCATCCGATTTGCAGCGGAACTTCGATTCCGATGCAAATCGAATGTGTACGTGCGAGCGCCGGCGGCGGGATGGTGGCTACATCGCCTTAATTTCGCTTCACCTTGTGATCAGACACTCAGACCGCTCTCGTCGGCAACAGATCCAATGTCGCGCTCACATAGCTGCCTGGCTAGGAACGGAAGGCGGCGGAGACGGCTCCCATCGAGCAATGGTCGGTCGCGGGGCTCGCGAGCCGCGCGGCGCGAGACCTAGGGCGTCTGCGCGGCGCGCGCAATCGATAAGACCGCAGACTGGAGCGACCTGGTTCCTGCACACATGCACTTGTAACCTACATCACCGGATCTCTGCTTTGACACCGAACATGTCAAAAATTTCACTTTGAGCTCCTCTCACAAGCTTGTAAATGTTGCTAGCGCTGCAAATCCTTTGGCGATGTGGATTTTATTTTATCGCCTTGTCTCGTATTTGGCAAGCGTGATTTTTATGTGCTCGCTGCAATCTATGCCAATCGGTTTACATAACTTTATGCATGTTTTATTGTATGCGTTTGCTCATGGGAAATAGCATTTTGTAATAAATTTCTCTTCTCATCTTTTAAAAATTATATTTGTAACTCAATGAAAAAAATACAAAAATTAAAATGATTTGTTGATGATGTTATGCGTAAGCTATTAAATTACTGTAACCATTTTACAATCGCGCCTCGATCACACATCGCCTCGCCTCGCCTCGCCTCGCCTCGCCTCGCCTCGGTAACAGAGTTATCCCTTCTTAACACAATATTTTTATGCGCGCTTCTCAAGCGCTCAGTTTATTGCTACTTCCGCGGATCAATGAAGTAAAGCCTCCAATATTGAGAATTGAGTTTGAGGCACTCAATCTAAATATTATCCCCGATCAGTCTACGACACAACTTTCATGAAGTATGGATGTTTTATCCAATAAAGTTACGATATGGCGCCTCTTTCCACCATCATCTTAGATCCATCTCATCAATAGAATTTGGTCCCAACTAAAAAAACAATTGAATATAATTCAGCCAAGTTATACATTAATTAATATACAAAAACAGTCGCTTGAAAAAGGAAGCCAGATAAATATCTACAGATTAAATGCTTTAAAAATTCTGCTCAGTCAAATAGAAACACTAGAGTCAGAGATAACCAAATTGATTTGACAAACTTCCACATTGAGCAGGAACTCTGTAATTCTTAAGATAATAATTGAATGTGTTATATTTGTGATGGTGGCACCGAGTCCGCTGTCCGCATGCATAATGTATGCGGCTAGTCTGAACACGCAGTTCATGAATATGCGATGCATTACTTTAACTTAATTGTACTTTTTATTATTTCAGGTAAGTGTTCCATGACCTCCAAGCGGCGAACGAGCTCAAGAAAATATTGAGGTTTTTATAAAATAATTTTGTTTCATAGTAGCAGTAGTCATCTTAAAGTACATTAAACTTCTTTTTTGTGAGGAAATAATGCGGTGGTCTGAAAGCATCCGGAGCTAAAAACACGCAGCTCGAGAAATCTCGCGTTACATTAAACCACGGCCATTATGATAAACTGAAAGTTCCGTCGTTAGTGTCGCCGACAGTGGGAAATAACTCCTCTGTTTTATTGTAGCTTTGATTTTATCATCGAAAACAAGGAAATTCGACCGCCGAGATCTCTGCACGTCTACAGAATTACAGATAGCTCTACGAGTAGCGTAGCACCGAGCTACGTGTGTTGCTACGCCGTAGCTTACTCGTAGGTGATGTTTATATAAACAGGTATATTTCTCAAGCAAATTCTAGTTTCTAAAATTGTTCAGAAAACAAGACGGTGGCTATACAGGGTCATATAACTCTCCTGATAACGTAAAAAGAAGTAATTTTTCCGTGCGCAGTAAAGATGAGAAATTTATGACACGCTCCATTAATCCTTTACTCTCCGTGCCCTCTGCCGGGAAATAAAGGAAGCTGAATGCCAGGTACATAATTAAAACGACGAATGTCCGGCCATTACTGTCGCGTCGCTGGCTGACGAGATGATGTCATAAAATTGGTACTTTTAGGCAATTGGGTACTTATTGATAGCTACCATTAATGACTCTACTACGAGTAGATTCTGATTTGAATAATTCAATGCCATGTTGTTTATCCAGACATTATAGGTCGCAGAATAACGTCCATAGAAGCCTAGCGCGAATAAATTGGCTGAAATAGTAAAAAAACAACTTTTAAAAGACGCATACAGAACGAATTCCAGGTATTAGGGTGTACTCTCACTATTATTTTTACCCAAAAATCCCGTTTGGCTCACCGCTGTTCCAGCTGCGGAATCCCAAACATCCGTTCGTCAAAAAATCTCCAAAAACGCACCGTGAATATGGCGGCGGGACAATAATGCCTTTATTTATACCCAAATTCGGGAATTGTCGCCGCACAAAGGGCAAAAGGTGGTTAACATTCGCTTGAATAATGTTGTCGTTTTAATGATTGCCGCTATAATTGTAACCGTTTGAATGGAATACGGTCGGTTGTTTGGTTCCTGTTTTATGAATAAGTTGAAGCTCAACTAAATTGTTCGAGTAACGATGGCTGTAAGAGTGACGATATCTTCCGCTGTAATATCAGTTGCTTTGTGGACCGGGATATTAAATTCACGAGGCCATTCGACATAACAAATTGTACCTTGAAAGTGTCTCAGGTACTCAATTTTCCAGACATTTGTCTAGATTTTCTAGATTTTTGAAAATAGCAAACTTAGTTATTGCGAAGCATAAAATATTAAATACGAAGTCATTATATTTCTAATTATTAATACTTTCCAAAAATCCATTAATTAAAATACTTATGTGACATCCATGTTTTAAACAATGCTTTGATCATGCAAGTCATGATGACAGTCAATTTATTTGTATGCAACAGGCAAGAATCATCTTGAAGAACTTTATAATAATAACTCAAATGGCACAGCTGCTCTCCAAAGGTGATAATGTCTCGACAGAATCGATAGACAAGTGAACCGACACGACGAAGCGACGAGCAACTCTCAAACATGCCCGTAATTAACTCGTTTCGCGCTACAACTCGATTGTGCTCCTCATTTCAAGGAAACTACGTGTACGTTTGAGGTTCTGCTTTTGTTAGATATTATTAAATTTTATGTATGTCATTGCCCAGCAGTGGGAAAGTATAGGTTAAAAAAAAAAAAAAATGTATGTCATTTGTTAGAGACGTACAGTTTCATGGGTTGATTTGCTTTTTGATGATTATGATACATTAACATCATCACTAAACATTTTTTCTGTTTTACATTCAATGCCCTATTAACATCATTTATAAACAAAACAGTTTCATATTTACCTATAGAATTTGTATCATGGTTATACGAGTAGTAGTTTACAGACTCGTAATCCATTTTATTTTTCGTAGTTGGTTGGAAAGCAAAATATAATTTTCTCTAGCAAAATAATCCATTCGTATTAAAATAATCCTCACAATGACTTCTCAATTCTCAGAAAGAACTGGAGTTCAGAAAAATGTTCCATAATAACCGGCTCCTAACTGCGGGACTCTACTGAAGTCGTACAGTAAGGAATAACAATTTCATCCCGAGCTCTAGCGTCACTTCAATGAGCTTTCCATGTAAAATGAACCTTATCCCATTGCCAGCAAATTCGAAATTACTTTATTCAATTCGCTAAATCTAGAACCAAAATCAAGGGAGTTAATTATAGATTTATTTAATTAGTAATTTTAGTAACCATAAACTTTATTGAGCTCAATTTAAGTTCAAATATCGAATCAAGAACTCCAAAAAAGGTAGCAAAGTCAACAAACATTACAAATTATTTTTAGGTTACGCGAAAAAGACGCAGAAACGGAAACTGGAATTATTTAGCCATCAGACGTTTTGGAGTGATCCTTCTCGACTTTGATGTACACTATCCGAGTTTGATCGGAGTGGGAACCTTGAGGCAAGCATACTAGTGTTTATTCTGTGGCTTCACGACTCGACTGAGAATCGGAAGCAAATCAATTTGTTCTTTGTGAGTGCTGAAAACGAATATTTTTGCATTAAAACTAGAGCGGTAATGCAAATTAAGAGCGAGGTTCAGCAGATAGCACTTCGGCAGGTTATTAAAGCAGTCAGTAAAGTTCAATTTTAAAAGAATATTAAATTATTTGACTAAAAAACTACCATCTTTATCTCGTGCTCTCATCCCAGCTGATGAGTAGAGTATATATGCCACTCTTCGCTTGTACCAGCTTCCTCTTTCCTGTACTAGCCTGATAAACTTTCATATAGTCAAGAATTTCCCGTTTAAGTTCTAGTAATCCTAACAGTCCATTAGTTTAGTATAACTGGGTAAGTGTGTTGAAATCAGATGTGAGGCCTCTATTGTCGTTGTCTGCCACATGGCACATGGCACATGGCTCATGGCGCATGGCGCCTGCACAATTTATGAAAACGCTATATTTCTGTTGATGCTACTCTCCAGCACACGATAACAATATCCGATATGTATTTTACGAGTTCATGCAAAATTCTGACAATGTTTTTATAAAATGGGAGCTTTTTGTACTGTGGCGTAGTTTGTAACGTACCGAATAGCCTTATACGCAACTTTTTATTACAGTCATTCGACCGAACGTAAACATCATATGAGATGCGTGCTGTCTTTGGCTGCCTTGTAAAAAAGAGACGTATAATAAACTAAGACCAATAACGCAAAAAATAGGGCTCTTAGACGACAAATGTCCTAAATTTATTACATTATGTTGTCCTATAAAATGTATTGTTAGTTTGTTCTTTCCATATTATAAATAGCCACCTTCGCAATATCGCAATCAGTGAACGTGATAAACTGTGACAGTTTCGCGTGTCTAGCATCCAAGTCGTGTCCCCACGGCCGATTAAACCATTGTCCCGTCAATAGCTATCAATGCTCAGCAAGCACTTATAAACCGTCGTTCAGCTCCATTGTGAGCCGAGCGAAGACTCCCGAGTGTTGGCGGAAATTTCCGATCGGTCGTCATGCCTTCATGCCTCTAATGCTTTGCCTGGAAAGACTGGATTCTTTGTCATTCAGAAAATAAATAAAAAACTTTTAGTTATAAAAATATTTTTAAATGCTACGTAGCTTTTTGTACAAAGTATAATGCTTACTTTCCTTTACTTTGCACTGCTAGTTGCAAACTTGTTTTTATCCAGATTGTTAACTTTGTTTTCGTATGTCGGCGGAAACATAAGGAAGTGACAATTTCCTTGGACCGTGATTATGGTGATTAAGGGTATACACAGCTCCCTAATGTCTTACTATTAGTTTTGCAAACAATTTAACACTTAGTAGCAGTTTACGAGCGCCCTTAGGAGGCGTAAACAAGGCGCCAGGAGATAGTGCCGTGTGAATGATACATTTTATGGGATATTTTAGGGTTCCATGTTATAAGAGTATTAATTACATTCCTCATGCAATGTCTGCTCGTAAAACCTATACGAATAATGTTAAAGTTTTTTGTTACAAGTGGTAATAAGTTGTAATCAGATGGAATGCTGTTGTTCAACAAATTATAAGCCATATCGCTTTTTAGCTCGACTTAGCGAGGGCACTGCCTAGCTCCCAGATAGCGTACCTAAATACTAAATACCTCATTGGTATTGACGCCACAGACGGGCTCATTTTAGTGATAAAAGTGCATACAGAGCTATCTGGCTAAAGTTAAAGCCAACGGGATTTGTAAAAAGTCCGTACAGTTCGAGTATCTTAAAACCATCAGATTTAATGATTTTAACAGAAGGTTGCTTTGAAACGATATATCTACAAAAAGGATCATCCAGTTAATTTTACCCCAAATATGATATTTCGTAATGTGATACGATGTAGGCAGTAATTTCCTTGATAACAATGTTTGTTAATAGCCGAGCCCGCGGCGGAAGTCGTTCGTCGACTTCAAAACAAAAGTCAATTCCCTCCTAATTGCGGCGCACCCTCTACCCTTTCCCAATATTTCTTCAACACTCCCGCGACTTGAAATAATCACTTTAGATCGGTATCGCGAGTTTCCGTTAGAGAGATGAAGTAGAAGCGCGATAGTCCAAAGGCGTTGAGAACAAAAGCCTTGTTATCCCCCCCTCGTCTTACCCCCCTTCCGTTCACAAGTAAGTAATTGATGTTATCGGGAGATATCGACGTTTTTCTCTTTAATGAATGGACAGGCCGCGGCTGACGCTGCCGGCTAGCGCCAGGCGCGGACTAGATGTCCTGCCCATTGTCTCGCCTGCGCCCAATCATTTATGTAACTTGTTTGTTTCTTTGAAGCCTTTAATGTAGCCTCCATTGACAGCTTCCCTTTGTCAACCTTTGTGTTTCTCTGCTTAACAATATGTTTGAATATAGATCGTTCATTTCATTTGTTGTTAAGGTTCGACTTTTGGCTGTATTTCAATTGGATGTTTTTTTACTGGTTGTTATAACGTTCACATGTACGGGTGGACGTGAACAGAACACCTCGTGGTTGACTGGAAATATCAACACAGACTTTTGGGCAAAAACTTTTCTAACTAAAAGTGAGTATTGTTTTTGTGGAACGTCAACAAAAAACAAGTTCTAATTGAGTTTTCACAAACACAGTAGTGACTTGTGACAGAGAATATTATATTTGTATTTGTATTCATTTTAAAAAAATGTGCCTTTTTTGATTTCATATTAAATTAAATTTCATTTGCGTGTCAGCCGGCCGCGGACGCTGCGTCAGCGCCGCACTGTTTGTAGAGGCAGAATCGAATGAACAACAAATAAGATTACATACCATTCTCACAACCCTCCCCCCTCCCCCTCCACAACCGCCAGTTTATTTATTAAGCGTGAGTTTCTGCGAAACGGCAACCGGTGAGCTGTATCGTTTAAAGGGTAATTCTTCGAACTATTAGTAGTTCGTCGTAATGAAATTCAGGTGAAACCTGGTTCGCTTGTCAAGTCTCACTGCAAGCAAAATTAAAATTAATTTTAAAATTAAATTAGATTTTTTTAAAATTATGGTTACACTGGAATATAAACTAGAAAACTCAGTAAACATGTAACAATAAGATAGCACAATCAAAACGACTCATCCGGGATTGAGTATAATTTTTTTATATATTTATCATAAAAACCTTTTGATTTTTATCAAAATGTCAATTGTAGCTCAAATCATCGCTCGTGGCTTTTCAATACAAAATCCAGTAATCGTCATATAAAAACTCGCTAATAATTGATACAAACAAATGCAATGAATCGGATCCATTTCAATAGAAGGGAAGGGGTGAAGGGAGAATAGGGGCAAGGGGGGGGGTGTTTGATGTCGACAGCCGTATTGTCCATATTGTAAACATGGATGGCTATTAAGCACTGAAAAATTAGAAGTGGAACGTTGGGCTCTGGGGGGATATAAATACTGGTATTATTATGTGTCAAAGTAGAGCGAGTACAATAACAATGTTTTTCATCTACAATATATTACTATCTATAAATATGTTTAAAAAGTATGTCGCTTATCTGTTTGCTTGGCCAATATTAACTATCTTTATTTATGGATAAAAGACACCGTCATTCTAGAAAGCCATAGTAGGCTTTGTATCGGTACTTGTGAGAGAGCCCGTTTCGTGTAAAACTATGTAGAGCCCGGGACAGTTTCAGATTACACTGTTGCGTACCGTAAGTTGCTGACATTACACAGAGTAGGGGGCAGAGGACCCTCTAAGTACTCTTGAAAGTTTGTTGATTTCCATGGAGCCCAATCTCAACCCTCCACAATTTATAATCAAAGGATTAAACTTCAAACATTTTGTAACTTTTCAAAATACAAAATCCTCGAGCTGCTATCACAACACCGCAGTACCAAGGTCCGCTCTCACTTAGCCGCTTGCATTCTCACTTTCTGAATTATTTCGTATTTCCATTCCATGATAAAGGTAAAAACGAGAATGCATGCGGAAGTGTGGGCGAGCTCCGAGTTCAGAGAATCTTGCTTTATATTTCCATGTGAATAAAAATAAAAGTGGTTTGAAGAGAGCTTACCTGTCTCGTGAGCGCTGACCGTGGACTGTGTGCACTCATAATATTATTTAAAGATTGTACCAGGAACATACGAAAGTAAAACGTCAGCGTGTTCTGCATAGAATAAATTTGCGTAAAGTTACAGAAATTTATCACAGGTCACAGGTAATAGTTCTGATTACTAACCTTTATGCACATTCGAACAGTAAACCTATATTAGCTAAAACGCACATAAAATCTGTTGCTATCTCTTTTCGATTACATATGAGAAACAAAAAAAACATTATTTAAACCTACATTAAATAGTCAAGTTTTTATTAATAAGACCCCGATATTATCAACACACAAGTTTTTATGCATGTATAGTTGGATGGGCTTTTTAATGCAAAAACTGCCAGTGTGTTACTGCAGGTCATAAACTATGTACATTAACCCCCGGTTCCTATAACAAACTAACGGATGTTCGTAGGTCCATCACCATAGCAACGTTGTTATTTCAACATACAATGTATGAAACTTTTTGACAGATAACAACGTTGCTATGGAGAAAGTCCTACGGACATCCGTTAGTTTGTTATAGGAACCGGGGGTTAGAGTTTCAGCTAAGTCAGTTTGAAGGAGAACTTTCGCGTTTATAAAATTTAGAGAATAATGGAATTGAAATGTTTAAAACGATCTGATATTTTGTTATCTATAAATACTGTTCATTTTCAATTTTACTAAACTGGTTCATACTTCAAAGGAACTTTGCTTTATTTTGTGTTGAAACAATACAGAATAAGAACAGGAGATAATCATGGCCGCCTCGATAACACAACTTTGAAATGAGCGCAACTGGAAAGATCAAAGCGCCATTTGCCCGCGGACTTGCGTTAATTACGTGCAAGTAACACAGCAACAAGTGTTTTATTTCAATATATTTAATTAGCATTTAATCAAAGATGGAAAGCATTTAATGACACTTAAAAACATCAGCAAAGGATCTTAATTACCTTATCTGAAAGAATTTCTCTACTGCACCTTGGAAATACAGTGGTGATGATATTTCATTTATTTTTGACACAAATTGTGTTTAGGAAAATATTTGAATAGGTACCTCTGACCCTTAGAATCATAAAACTGTCCATCCTTAGAAAAAGAGTCTATATTTCATTTCGTTTGTATTTTGGAGATGGCGGAACGAGGGCTGACCTGGTATTATGTAATATCTAGTACACCTGCCTGAGTACAGTGTGGGCTAAAAGGCCAGTATCCAAACACCGTGCACGACATAAATCGCGCTCGCAGGTGCTGTGCCGAATATTCGGCAAAAAACTCCCGCGCGACCCATTCGCCTACATTTTTAACGGAAGGCAACCTTTCAATGGAATTTAGGGCCTTCTATAGTGACGCATATCGACATCGCAAAAGCAAATAACACGGCTTTGGGAGGTCGCTGACTTTGGCGACATTTTTAAAATAAATAAGTTTTTACTTTAAAGTTTACAAAAGTTATGCACTTTTGCGTAAATCAGGAGTAAAAATAGTTTATAATTTCAGAACTTAGGACATTATTGATTTATAGTTCATTTCTACCTTCACTTTATGACACTTTAAAATATGGCTAACATTCTACGAGTATACTTTTATTATAATAACAAAAAACAATCTGATTTCTATTTAAAAGTTCACGAACGCACTCAAAACACAGAAGTATTAATAATGTACTTTATTAGGGGTTTTCTTCCATCAAATAGTCGTAAATATCCTTCTGGCACGTAAATGATAGTTTGTAGTAAATGTCGCGGTAAGTAGGTGGATGACAGCGGTCGGATCGGCGCTGGAATTTCATTTCCTGCGATGTGGCACCTGAGCCCACGCCCCCTCTCGGACGCTGCGGAATGCTTGGACATGGCGTGTTTGCTTATATCAATAGAGAGGAAAAGACGTTTTCTTATGCAACATTCTTACATTCTTTTTAGACGTCACTCTGTGTGGATGATTGTCAAAGTTTATTATTTGCTGCTAGGTTGAGGCCTACATTATGAGTGGTTCCCCAATGGAACTTGAATTTTGAGTTAGTAAAGAAAGCTAGGCACACCTTGTGTTGTTGTTGGATACTTCGGTTTTTAACGGGGGTTAGTGGAAAAAGCCTTATTTTTGATATGTCGCTTTGGAACATCAGGATAATCATCTAGCTTGGCTAGGACCTGTAGGATCAAAACGTTTCTATTTATGATCCTACAGGTCCTACTGATAAGTGGAAAGTGGTAATTTTGGTTTTGTCTTTGTCTAATTTGTCTAAGAATACTGCATTTGTATTCGATAAAATCAATTGTTTCTATGTTAATTTATTTTTAAATTTTTTTTTTTTGAATTTATCGCGTTCACAGATTAGATTAGAGCTATACGTTCACTTTACAGAATGCACTTTAAAGATACCTAAATGATATTCAATGCATAGTGAAACGCGTAAAAATCCGCTATCTCTCGCACCGTGTCTGTAGTCAACCTCAGGCCCCCGGGGCCTCGGGGCCTAGCCCCCCGCCCCCGGGCCCCCGGCCCCCGGGCCCACCGGGTCTCGCCGCAACACTCGCCGCCGGCTAAAGGGTTTCATTTGCGTCGGCCGAGCTTACCTCCGCCGCCGATGTCTTCGATAATATTTTGATTAATAATTCTAAGCTTCGCAGGAAATCTTGTGGTAGCACAAATTTATTATCTTGAAAGGGTATCTGGATAGAGTGAAAGCATGTTATTTAGAGTTGATGAATTACTTTACCTACGTACTATGAACTATATCGTGCCTGGAAATATCAATTAACGTAAGGGACATTTGGTCGAAAATGAGTTAAATATGCAGTTCGGCTTAAAATTTTGCGCTCTATCGAATGGCATACTCAGAATTTTAATATCTTCAAAAAAATGTCCCTTACAGTACACATTTTCAACAAATTTTTTGCGTAGACTTATTGAAACATTAACGTAAAGGACTTTTGATCAAAGTTCTTGTCATATAAATAAAGTAAGCAACGTTAAACGTATAAAGTAAAAATTGTTTGTCCCTTACACTAAAGTCACTTGAGGAATTGAATACAAATTGGTACCTTACGTTAAAATGTTATGAAATTATTCGTCATATACATGAAATGAAAATGAACTTTATTCCCTAGGTGAAATAAAGTTCATTTTTGTATCTCATAAAAAGATCATTTCAAACAATATCAATAGATGTATTTCGCAAGATAATTATATAAAACCTATGTAAAACCATTGCTAGAGTACGGATTTCAATCTCTTCCAATCCAAATATGGCATGCCTACTTCCAAAAAGATATTAACCTCTTGAAAGTACCTATCCAGATAAAAGCTACTAAAATACCACAGCTTCTAAGGTATTTTGCACAAAATAATGATAATTTTAAATAACCTACCATTATGTTTCTTTTCGTTTTAATAAATACCTTTTAGTTAAAATAAATTAGTGTAAATCTTATTTAAAACGAGCTGATTTATATATTACTTAGTATGGTTTAATTTCATAAAAATCTTATACCACTCATAGGCAAGAAAATGATCTTAATTACTATAACTATAAGGTTGATTTTATAGATTGCAGTATACTTACAGCAAGTTGAAAACTAGGTAGAGACCCTTACGTTAAAATAACCCATTGAATTATGTTTTGACTTGTCACTTACATCATCGTAGTCTGTTTTCGGTTCTATTTTAAATAACGTAAGGTACAGCTTTACTTAAAATTTTGCTGTAAGGGACAGGCTATCTCCAAAACCATAAGTTTTTTCGTATTTTTGAAAACATAGAAAGAAAGCCGCCAAAAATCTAAGATACTTTGCCTTTGGAAGCATCTCAATAGGACGTCAGACAAAAAAGATACAGATCAATTTCCAAAAAAAAAATCTTATTTTGGCTCTCGTGAACACCAGGGGTTTGTCCCTTACGTTAATTGATATTTCCAGGCACGATATACTATATGAACAATAATGGTATCGCTATACTCGTAACTATTATACAAACGGGTATTTATCGCGAAATAATCTTAGTACCCTTTTGCATACGTTTTAAATAAATAATGTTTTGATCGCAAAATTTTATAAAAGTAGTATGAATGAATGAATGAAAAATTATTTATTGCACACACCTTAAATTAAAATAACAAATAAAACAATACAACAGAGTTAAACATGTACAATGGGCGGCCTTATCGCCAGTAGTACCTGATGAAGATGGAATGTTATTATATTTGCGATCTCTTTCTCAATCCGACGCAGCTGATGCCGGGGACATTAACTACTATCTGTGTTAAGTACAGATGAGTGCGGTTCATGGCACTGATCTAGGTGATTCATAATTTTTGAGTTACTCTTTAAATTAATGGAGTTGAAGCTAATGGATGTGGCGGTAAAGTTCATATTAAAGGCCTGTTAAAACCTACGTTGTATTCGCTGCCGAGAACAGTTAGAATCTAAACAGAATTGTTTAATAATACGTCATAGTAAGCCTCCTGGGCGCGGTATTCGTTGCTGCTGTTAGAAGTAGAAGTACAGAAACGCGGTTTTTTTAACCATAAGTATGGCAAAATCCTCTGTAGTGTGAACAGTAATATTACCACTCGGTTTTCTCTACTTACAGCGACGGAATACCACGTAGGTTTGAATAGGCCTTAAAGTTGTTTTTCTGAGTGCAGTCCCGATGGCCGGTCGGCCGCACGAGTGCACACGCCGCCGCCACGCTCCCAGTTCCAGAGATTATTGGCTTTTCTCCTGAACAAGTTTTGGCGTCGCTTAAGGCCCAACTCTTGAGATTTGTGTGCTGGTGGGATAGCATTATGCAATATGCACGCGATGATACGAATACTTAGAGCTTCGAATAAAATAGCTTAGAGGATTACAGTGGCTTCGAGGATTGGCACGGATTCAATTTATTGTGCAAAGGCCAGCTCTAGTTTAAAGTTGAAGTTATTCGGTTGAATAATACGTAAGTACGTATAGAAATTGTTTTACATTAATAGTACACGTTGGTGTAGTTGGTTGTGTTAGTGGTCGGTTATTTAGAACAAACTCTTAAAGCATTCACATTTAAAAATGAAATAGCCTCATAAAAGAAAAGGCAGACAGAAACGTGTGGAAACAAGCAATAAAACGGAAACTCGTTTAAAGTTATAACCGAAGTGAGGTTAATTCAAAGCAGTCATTAACAGTAGGAACACACACTACGCCAAAGAAATGCGGCTGTAGTTCGGTATTCTTACACCTGTATAGGCTACCTATTTGTATTACAGACATATTAAACCGAAATAGCGTTGCGTTATGACGGACAGCCGATCTTCGGTCGGGGTTAGTTCACCGGTAATTCGGCAACGCACACAGCGGTTGGGTCACTGAATGGCAGCCGCGTAAGTCCGACACTTATGGTATGTCTATATCAGTTGTCGGAACTTAAAATCAGTTGCCGTACTTCTGTCGTATACTTTCTGCATAGTGTGTTTAGATACGAACCTCCATATTATTTTTAAGAAGGGTTTAGCAATACGAATGCATTCAGATTTGAGACCTTAGTAAGTCCCCGCGGCGGTCAACGATAAGCTGACTGCAACTGACAGCTTCTTTATATTTCTTTAAGCATTCACTCCAATACAGCCGTATGAATTTATAAGTACTTATTTAATTTTTTTATCCAAATATCTAAAAAACCTATTTTCGTTTTGAACATAAAATAACCAACATTTAATCTATACTCAGTGACATGATTGACATTCTCTCAGATCTTTGAGCATTATAGATTCTCAAATAATTCTATGGCATCAGACATGTTTATATTTAGACACTAAATTTTTATAGCTACAATTTTTAGAAAACTATTATTTAACTTACCTACTAATATAAAAACTGTGATCGTGTCTCGACTTGGAATTGACAGGTGAGATACAAGACTGAAATTAATAAGTACCATTATCGTTAAAGTCGATTAAATGGTTTGGTAAAGTTCATTAAAAAAAAGTTCATTAAAGTTAAAAACAGATACGAATAAAAAAAAATTTAAAAGTGGGTGAATGAAAATATGAATAAGAAATCTCTCCTTCAGTGACCGACTAGAGATTACGTTGGTAGCCCTCTCACTCGATGTTGGCCGAGCTCACAATATCGATATGAAATGCTCGTTCCCAATTCGCCGAAGGGTCTCTCCGGCTAACACCTCTACTTTCCGTGGGCAAATTTCAATTTTGTTTGCATTCCGATGAAAACGACGGTTTAAATTCCTGGCTGCGAAATAGATTTTGGAACGGCGCAGCAGGCGGCGACGTGTGAAATCAGGGATTCAGCGTGAAGGGGCCAGGTGCAGTGGTCAGATCGGCCTGATATCGGTGTAGGTTTTAACACGTGTGTAGGTATGTAATGACCATCGTGAATTAATAAACTTAGTCTACGTAGTTTATTCCCTAATCCTTCGGGATATACCTCTATCCTCGAAAATCAATCCATTCTTTTTACTTTTTTATTTTAGTTCAGTTTTATCAAAAAGAATTTCTACACTATATAACACTTTCCTCTGTATGACAACCCGTTGAGGTGCGCACAACAGTTGATTTTCTTATAAGAAGCGATGATCTTTCAAAATGTTGCGCATGCAAATGTAAACAATGTAAAAATGTGAGCAATAAATCAAACATTATAATGAATTCAACGGGAATTACTCTATTAAACTACTATTGAGTACTAAATAGTAAATGAGAAGAAACCTTACATTTCTCATTTTCAGAGTTCGTTTATTCCCTTTGAAAATATCAATTGATCAAGTTTTTCAATTTCCTTCCGTTATCCTTAGTTTGTTGAAGTTGTGCGTCTCCGTTACTCTGTCTAATACTGTTCACACTTTGCCAGAGTTGTTGACAAAGAGAAGGGCCATAAATGAATGCCTGTTAGACAAGTTTCTCAATTCTGTACAAAATCAAATAGAGCACAATGTAAGCGAGTGGGAACAAACACTCATCTCGAGGCACTTGGGAGGGGGGGGGAGACGACTGTCAAATATCTGTCGAGTTTTCGCGCTTCAGTGACATGCCCAATCCTTGCCTTGTTGGTCCAATCTTACTTGTCATCCTACTAATATAAATGTGAAAGTGTGTATGGATGTTTCTTGCTTATCATGCAAAAACCTACTAACAAGATTTTCATGAAAATTAGCAGGTAATACTTTATTCATATAAACAAAAAAATGAACATTTTTAAAAGTGGTACAGCAGAATGATATTCCCCTGCATCGTGATCCACGTCCAGTTACGATGCTGGGTAACATAAATGTGGTCGTGACATAATCCACAGCATACCTACTGCGTTTTATGCGGTCATGTTGTTTTTGTTGATGCAACACGGTAGTGTCAGCAGCTCCATTTACCCGCGACTTACGACCGGTATATTCCCGGCAACACCCGCGCTCCTGACGATCCGCCTCGACCGAGATACGTCAGCACTCACGAGACAACTTATATCGTTCTACAGATAAGAGCACAGATAATAACAGTGGATAAAAGTTTACACAATTAAAATGAGACACCGTGCGGTAAATGTGGGAGAGTGTGTGTGTAGGCAAGTGCTCGTATCTCGCACCAAATAGACATCTCACTTTCAAACAAAAAAAAAATATAGACATCTAATAAAATCCTTAACAAAGAATACCGCTAAATATAATAAAAAACGTCTTCATATTCTCACCGGCACGGCTCAGTGTAACAAGTATTATATTATCTGTGGTGTAACACACAAAGTATGACGTAGAGCGTGTAAGAAACGAAAATTACCGCATTTTATGTTGAAACGTTAAATTAGCTCGCTGGACTGAATTCAGGTTTCAGCGGATATTTTAAAAGTGGAGCAACTTGTTCCGTGAAATTAATGTGCGCAATTCTACAGCGAAGCCCAAAATATTATGATTGGACGTGAGAATGGGAAAAACTCTGAAAGCTTTCATTTCACTTTTCCGGTAGCCTTTGAAATGAATCTGTGCGTTACAACAAAATAACTTACAGCATTTTATGATCTTCAATAACTTCGATAGAAGTAAGATATTGGATTCAGTTTCTCCTGAACTTTTGATAGTAAGGTAGGTACTACGTACGTACTAGCAATTAAAAGCGGGGAAGTGTCGGGAGGCGCGCTTTGTCCCGCGCTCGCAAACAAACACAATAACACGCCGTAATAACCCCGGCATTCCGCAATCTCCAGCAAAAACTGCACGCGAGCACCACTTTCTCACGACTTCAAAGTTTTTTTGAGAACCTGTAAATATGTGTTACTTAAATATCTTTTTGGTCAGTACTTTTTATCAAATACACACATTACTCTAAAATTTACACATTACGATAAAAGGTTAGTAAGTTAAAGTTTTGACAAACATTTCATAAAAACAAATAGTGTACCTAAATATTGATTGCATTTGGTAAACATGTGAATCTAAATTGATACATGATACATCATTATTATTATTTAACTTTAAAGCCGGATGATGTCTACGAGTTTTGTCGAAGCGGTGCTAAGGGCGCGGCCGATCCATTGTCTCAAGGCCCAGGGGGCCGACAAAGGCAGCGTGTCTAAGTAACTCAAACAATACGAAAATATATCCTCCGACGCAAAAGGACATTAGAACAAAGAATGCGTATTCATAGGGGACGCTCGCTCGCAGCGACGAGCCGACCGCCACGAGTGGATTGTCCCGGCTTGCTGCCCACTTTCCACATCAAACAAAGCAATGAGCTTATCCTAAGTATCTTATGGACTTTAATCAAAAAGGTTCGCTACCAAAAATAATATTTCGGTTTCCGCGGCCACCTTTCAATAAACCAGCGTTGCGGAATATGGAGCCGAATCTTAGTACATGACCCTGCACTAGGTACAGTGACGGCTGGAGACATGTGACCCCTGGATGAAATATGGAATGATTTGTGACCCGCTGAAAGCTCACGTGCGGTGAGTAACGGCTCCTACGTGACCCGCTTACACTTATTTCGACTCATCACACGCAAATTACTGAGTCTGCTCCAGTGGAGTGATCACGGCGCCACTTGCTAGTTTGTCGAGTTGCAGCTCAACTGATGTGTGTAATAGTGGCACGTTGTTACAGCGCAATGTCATCGTTTTCCAACAGTCATCGTTCTAGACATTATATGAAAGTGAAATAGTCATCGATCTTTTAGAAAGGGTTCAGTTCCTTTTTTATGTGTGCATTGAATACGTACATGTAAGCTTCAAATACATTATAAAGATTTAAGATATAACTAACTTTACCTATACCTAATATTTTCTTTCAATCTAGTCTAGGCTGTAGGTACATATTTCTTATATCCCTTTTTCGAAATGTCGAAGCTTTTTCCCAATACAAACAGATTTAACTCTAAACATATCACAAAAGTTTCGCACATCTAGCTCGTACATAACCTAAGGTAATATTTCTGCACAATTTCGCTGTTTTGACGTATCTGTATAATTGGAGTAGGTATGTTTACCGCAAGTTAGTATCTTGCGCGCTCAGCGCAAACAGAAGCCGACCTCGAGACGCAAACACACGTATCTTGGCGAAACAAGTGGACAGGGTATTTATACAGGCTGATCCGGACACGGCCCAAGACAGAACCGCAAACAAGAGCTACCTGCCACATGATCCATGTCTGTTGACTCGTGTCCTGTACCGCTACACATGATACACTGTGTCATTAATCAGAATTGTGTGCTTACCTGTATATTGTTTTTTTTTATTTATTTATTTATTTACAACAACTTACTACTATCGTTACAGGCTGTGCCTAATGCAATAGTGTAGTCCCATGCAATACAATACTGTCAATTCAATTAAATAAAATAGTCACTAAATCTAATACAATTCCAATTCAAAAAATCTAATTCAAAAAATTCATGCATGTCCAAATCAAAATCTTAATTAAAAATAAATTAATAAAAAGTCATAAATAAAATTAATCCATTTTAACAGTAACATAAATTAAATAATACTACTGCTACGAACTCGTTCAGTGAACAGTGGAATATGTCCAAGGTTCCTGCTACTAGATTTAGTGTTAGCAGAGTGTGTTATGTATGTTGTTTTACATATGTATAGGTATGTGTATTAGACTTTGCAATCGAAACTAGATTCACGATTTAACTTCTAATCTAACTGTAACCACACTAGCGGCCCGCATTAAAGGATTAATAGTGGTAGGTATCTAGTTATTTGGCTCGAGTCTTTCAAAACTTAAATAATTCAAATTATATAACTTTTTTAATATTTAAATAACATTGCAAGTTTTTACATATAAATTATGAAGATAATACATATTTTTTTTACTTATGAATTATAAAGATAACATTATTTGTATACAAATATGCTTTCTAATATTGATGATACAGAATTGTTTTTAAACTCACGTTCCATCTGAACAAAAAGCCAAACAGAAAAACGTTCAAAATTACTCATTCAAATAATCCGAAGCGTAACAATGTGACGTTATTGCCAAACAGAATCATTTTTCCGAGTGTAAAGCTGGCGGCGCACCTGGTACGCGGCGCCGCACGCCCCGCCGACCCTCACAAATCAGCGGAATGTGCAAATAACCGAGTGCGTGCGCCCGCGCCCTGCGGTCTCATAATAAGCTCAGTCGCTCGTGTGCCGCAAGCCTTACGCTGTAAATTTCAGAGAACTAAAGCGAGATTGCTAATTTGAAGTAAGGTTCCGGTTTTAATGTGAGCTTCAGTATTTTAGTAAGCACGTCACACGCGGCAGCAGAATTGATCATTAAACTGAATGTACTTGTAATTTACTCATTGCGGATTTCCAATTTCTTTAGATCACTAAACTATTTGATACGACATTATTAACACAATGGGAAATTACTCACGTACAATTACTTGACACGGATAAAATTAATTACTTTAACAACAGCACCTAACAGTTAAAGACGAATAATTTGTTTTTATTTATGTATAAAGGAACTTAAAAATCCAAAACTAGTAACATGTTATGTTATATTGAACGCTGAGAAAATTTCAAAGATTTTCTTGCCTATGTCATGGGGATATACTCGTATGGAACACAGAGCTTCTATAAAACTCTTACATTTGACGTATCGAACCGTAATAAAGCCAGGCTCACAATGGCGGCGCGCGCCTATTTTTTACAATATTTCCGTCCGTTTTCCTCGTTCTTGTGAGTGGTCTCTCACATAACCAATGCCATCAATCATTTTCTTTTCCTTGACTTTTATACCTTAAGTTGATATCGATAGTTTCAAAGGACAGCTGAGAGCTATTCCACAATAGCATTTGTATATTGATATATGGTTACTGCGGTCTAACCGCTGAGAGGTTTCATAAAGTCGAACTGAAACGTACATCAAAAGTGGTAGCTCTTCAAACAGAAGTAAGTCATAACACGCTTGGTACGTGCTGTTCGCTTCATGCGGCCGTAAACCGAGCGCATTCACACAACATAACGCTGCAATAAAACCATAATAAAACTCGAGAGTTTAAACTTGCCAAAGAGAAACATTTAAACGCGCCTCAAATAAACAACTGCAGCGCGCTTCTGTTTCTTGAATAGGCTTAGTTCAGATGTGGTTTGAAAAATATACACATGTATACTTAAAATCACGCCTCTTTGCCGTGGGGGTAGGCAGAGACCACGAATCTCTACTTGCTACGATCCTGACATACCTCTTTCCCCTTATTCACTCTCTTTACATTCTTCATACATGTTCGCCGGTTTAGGGTAGGTACTTCTGACCAAGCCTTTCTAAAAAAATGTCACCAATTGGAAAAAATATACATTAACCCCATTATGCATATTCGACCTAAAACCTGTATTAAACCTGTATTAGCTAAAACGCATTATTAAATATGTTGCTATCTCTTTTCGTTGACATATGGGTGACAAGAAAAAAACGTTCTTAAAACCTGTATTAAATTGTCAAGTTTTTATGAATAAGACCCTAAGTTTAAAATATTGCATGTGAGTGTGGAAGTCGATGCCGGTCCGATACGATGATAGATCTGCGCGTGACGTCACTGACACCAGCACGTCATCGATCACCATTATACGTGTCGGTTGATTCAACCATTGACGAGACTGATAGCAAGAGTGTGTTCACCAATCAAGCCAACCAGATTAGCGAAGCCATCAAGAGATTGAGGATTATGTATACGTGGAAGAATATTTAATTGAACTGTTGATATATCTATATGTACATGTGAAACTGCCCGCTTATACCACTTCAAAAAAATTCTATAGGCTTATTTAAAAAAATGGGTATGTTTTTTTGGTGCCCTCACATCTAAGTTATGGATTCTCTTGGACACAACTCCTCTATTTCAATCAAAATCAATAATTATATTTATTCCATAATTCACTCATTCGATTGGTCACAACCAACAATGTTTGACGTGAAAGGAAAAAAGAAAACAATGATGATGAGTGCCGTCGGAGAATCAAGACGGTTGTTATCGGCAAGTCAATCGGGTGACCGTCATGGCCGTCTCGTTGCGGTTTTACAAATCAGATATCTTTGACCGTTTTTATCCGAAAAGTAATCGTGACAAGACAAGCTGAAACGTAATTTTATAAAACTTTTAGGCGATGTTATCTCCTGCGGTGTTTGAGGTGAAATGGAACATGCAAACCACTCTTATTGCGGAATATAAATAGAATAGAAAATCTTTATTTTTGTCAATACAAATACAGTAAGAAGACACATAAACAACCACTGTTGCGTTTCACTCAGATTTTTAGATTATTTAGCAAAATATTACAGAACTGAAATTGAAGTTAAAGTTTCACGAGTCAAAATATTTCCAATGTTTTTTGTCCCTTAAAGTACGAGTAGGTAAGTTAAATAATGTTATTCAAATGGCAAAAATTAAAATTAGCAATCTTTCGTTATTATTGACTTTAATATTCTTTCAAAGAGCTTTCTAATTTTTAAACACCAAAGTTAATTAAATTTCTACCACTTTAACGTCTGTAAAAGTAATTTGAAGCGATCGGATGCTTTGATACAAGTTTTATGGGTAGATTAGTTTGAAACTCTGTTTGAAACTAATTTTCTGGACACATTTGGGCGTGACTGACCTCTGCCCTGGACACTCGATCCGAGTTGGTGTTCGCACACTTTAAAGTCGGCACCTACATGTTTATTAGAAGCACTCATCGAATGTACAAAAAAAAACATATTAACAAAAAAATTGAGTATCTTTTACTATAAAAAAGTCAACAGATAAAATATCCTTTTAGTTAAGTTAACATAATGCATCTATAATATATTAGGTATATCTATGTACAGTATATAAATGAATAGTTTTGTAAGTACATAGTTCAGTGTCTTAGCGGTTCTCTATCAGCGGTGGCATCACTGTGGCCAGTAGGAATTTCATTAGCGTAGCAAGAATGTGTAGTACGCCGGATCGCCGTCGCTTGCTATGGAGCAGCTAGCACGCGCCGCATGCCGCCCCGCCGCGCCGCCCGAGTGTGCACGATCCTAGCGGCGAGCGGAGCGGTCAAATAACGTCTGATTCAAAGTTAAAAGGTACCTACCGATGTGCTATCAGTTGCCTTTCTTTTTCCAACGGTTGGTTCAACCCATTTTATTTATTAGGTCAATGATTTCATTAATAATTTTAATCGTTCAGATGAATAAAAGTACATTAGGTACATTGATTAAAATGGCATAAATGCGTGTAAGCGTAAAGTTTTAAGTTACAAAAATAAACAACGTTCTGAAAATCTGTGTTTTCAGCAAAAATTTAAATAAATAAATAAATAAATAAAAAGTGTTAACCTGAAAAGTAGTGAAATACTTTATAGGTGTACTTTTAATAAAAATACAATGCTATCAACCTCAGACATGTCGACATTGCCCAAGTATTGTAAGGTAGGAGCTTGACTCCACGCTATCCCGGAGCTGTTAGTTAGTGGGCGGGACTTGATCTGCACGTCGGATCTCTCGGCCATTAGGACAGAAACACTATTGTTAGTGCTGCGCTTGTTTGTTGGGAGGCTCACGAGACGCCTGTTAGTCTCAGCCGTTATTACCAAGCTTAGAATAGAAGCCGTCGTGTCTCCCGTGTCGTGGACACAGTTTGCGTTGTTTCAACTGAATAATTACTATCGACTCTAACTTCAAACGGCAGCTCCCACATACATTAGTAGTTAACCGTCGGAGTTGGAGTAAAACAAATCGATTAGTAATTACTAGCCCGAGCACCACGTCAGCATAAAACTGACGACGGATTACGAAGACCTAAAAATAATCATAATTTTATCTGAAATCAGAGTCCAATAAAATTAAAATCCCCATTTAATCAAATAAAGATAACAGAAGTTGCGATCCGTCACGTATTTTTTTAAATATTCTCATTTTTGCAGACGCCATTTTATTTTTATCACCCTAATGGGAATTCAATTTCGCAAATAAATTCGACGACCAATATTATGAATTGATTGAATATAGATAGATCAGCGATTTACTTTGTCCTAACAATTGAAGTGCTTATAAAAATTACGGCTAAAATTCGGTTAGATTTTGATAATAGTACAAGTTTTATTGAATAAGAAACAATAATTCTATCGAACAATGTTCAGAAAACTTTTGTAACTGACCCTGAGTTTAGAAAATGTATGTTACGAGCGCTACATATTGTGACATGCGTGGAAGATAAACGAAACAAATTTAAATGTTATCTCGCCTGGTAGGAGCCTAGAGCTGGGTTGGTCCCGGGAGACGAGTCCTCAGCTTAAACCTAAATCAAGTTTTTTTGTCAGGTTTTGTTTTCTAGGTCTTTAATTTGCGAGTCTGTTTGGCGCGAGCTAGAGACTAGTACGGAGTACCGCTGAAGCATAAATCTGTACCTAATCCCTACATAATACTCGTGCTGTGTGTCTGTGTGTGTGTGTGTGCGCACATACAGGTTACGTAAGCACAGTTGTTTGCTCTTGTTTCGAATTCACGGTATCTAAGCTACGCGGCAGCTCGCTGAGAAAAGCTGAGTCACTTGTGATATATATCTTTCGAAGTTTGTGTACTTTGCCTAAGTGTTTATTTGCAAGTCTTGCTACATTACATTTATGCATGAAACACTATCGCGACTGCTCATGACGCACGAAGGGTAGAATCGAACGGTCCCCGAATGTGTCAAATGCCTTCAAAAACACATTTGCATATTTTGTTATTAACATATTTCGGTAGTTTTAATAGTAACTTATGGAGCTTCTTCTTCACCTTTACCTGGAGCATTCGTCTCTAATGTAAATACGAACACTACATCCGATAATAGACCATTGAAGTGCGAAAACTGTAATGTTACGAGTACAATATGAAAGTAGGTATGTCCTTACTACCGTGTAATGCTGAAACTCTTATCTAGAATGTTGCAAATAGGCAAATGCTCGCTAAAAGGTTGCACCTATTTCATTCTCTATATCTGATTTGTAATTTTTTTAATAGTGGTATCAGAAAACCTGAGCATCAATCTATTTCTATAATTTTCATTCAGCTATGAAATTAAAAAAAAATGAAATAAGATCACGACTGTATCCCAGGGACATTTCTTTTAGGTCTTTATGCAGTTTTTATATACTTTGAATATGTCTAATGAGGTAGTCAGAGGTATGTCCAAATAGGTAGGTACATATTTGGTAAATGTATTACTATATTCATTCATGTAAATTGTTTGTTTATTGTCATATACAGATCTGTGTGTACAAAGGTAATTGAAGTATCTTGCGCAAGGCGTCCAGTATGGTCAGTTACCTATGTACCTATGTGAGTGGTTGTCTTTATTTATTCACGTAATGGCATGATGTTGTTCCGTTGTCGTGCTGCGCTGCGGAGGCTGTCGTGCTTCGGCTCACATTCATAAAAGATCTGAAGCGGCGGCGGCTCGTCTCACTCGATAGCTTCACTCCACAGACTAATTAGATTATTGTTTGTTATACAATTTAATATTAAAGCTAAAGCGAAACCGCTAAATATTCCAGTTCGATTATTTGGTTTGAATAATTAAGTTTAAATCGGTATTCTGTCATATTTTAGTGGGTCGGCTGCTTTAAATTAGTAATTAGTGCAAATGGACGTTTTAATCACACAGTTCGGCGCGCAGCTAGCTCGGCTCATTATTTCTGTGTTTAGACCATTTTGATGGCTTCTCGTCATCATCATTGCCAGCCGAAACGTCGGGAAATAAATAAGGTAAATAACGCGATAAAATGTGTACTTCAAAAATATGAATTGTGATCGCGAAAGTTTAAGAAATAATATTCTTGATGAATCCTTTAATTTACTGGAATAAATAGCTGCGAATAACTCAAGATATTTGTATATTCTGTGAGTGCATTTAGATGCGCGATTGTCACGTCGCGGTCCCTTTTAGTCAATTTCCATTCGCTGAGTTTCCTTTGATCCTAAAATGCTCGCTCTTTTCATTCTAATCTGTAGCGTCCCGTGACGCGGCCGACAGACAACACAATAAGATAACCTATCTCTGATGCTGGTTGGGAAGTGCCCTTACATGGCATCGGCACTAGTGCAACGGTTGCTTACCCGCAAGGAAAAAATGCTGTTTTAAAGTGAGTCATAAAATAAACTTGATGTATAGAATAATTTCTTTTAAAATAGGAATTTAACAGTTTTTCAACAAACAATTAGCTTTGTCAAATACCAGATCCGAAACGCATAAATAAGAATGGCATTGTTTTACAAAACACTCAGTCGCTTAGGGCGATATTTCATCAGATTTTATCATTTTAATTAAAGCATTGAAGTATGACAGTCCCTTTTTAAAATGTAAAAGATCCGCCGCAGAGCCCTTTGAATAATTTCCCGCTCATTCATCATGTTTAAATACTTTCACCTTCTGAAAAAACTTGGCAATCCGCGGCGGGTAGATTACTTTTATTATTATTAACGCGGAGTGGCGCAGGGTCCGCTGCGGGCGCCGACAAGTATTTAATCCCGCTCCGCGCTCCTCTCTCCGCGCTCCTCGCCACACCGTAATGAAAAACGCGACAGAAACCTCACACGCCCACGGAACGCAAAAAACGAGCCAAAGCAGAAAGACCATTACCCCCTTTTCGTCGGTTTTTCGGCACAAAAGTTGACCCCCACTTGTGACGTTTTTTGTCACGGAACTTTTCAACTTGTTTCGTCCCATTGTATTTGAATACACGATAAAAATCTTGTTTTACGATCCGGTTTGTTCGTCCGGTTTACGCGCGGATAAATAATGTGAAACGGGTTTTATTTACACATTCGTTCGGTTTAATATCTCTGATTAAAATATTTTTACGATATAAAATAAAACAACAATGTTCGCTGTTTAACTTTCGCTGAAACGTGAACAAGCCCATATCGAGTGACGGTGCGTATCCTGTATTGTTCTAACAGTGTTTATTTTTATGAAATCAATCATTAACAGGGACAGAGGTATAAAAACACACCACGAATGATCAAAACGCGTGACTGGTTCTGGCTTTTATATTAAGCTTTGGGAAAAATGTATGGTCCGTAATTCATCAAGCCATAATTAAGCGATAAGTAAGTAGAGCCGTCAGTGGCCGTCCGCCGGGTCCGGCCATTTGTCAGCGTCCGGCCACAGGGGGCGCCCTAATCACCGCCCTTTGTCTGCGTGTGCACTCGCACCAAAGGAATGCCTCATTTGTGCCGCTTATATTTTTCTCATTTTTCTACTCATTAATTTATATCTTGTCTTCAATGTTTTGAGAAAATTTTACTAAAAGTATTCAAAAACCCAATTTCCTACTTCCTAATTATTCTACTAGAGTTTTGCTACGAGCCTACTACGCGCTACGCCGTAGCACATATTAATAGTGTAGAGATTTTGTGCATAGAAATAATTTGTGTGTTATGGCTTACGCATAACAAATCTTCTTACGATTACGGCACAATTATTTTTATAATTCCATAAATAACAGTTCCATTAATTGTATTTTTAAAATGATCTGAATAATGTAAATGAATGTTAACATTGACCCACTGTGCGGTGCGTGCCGGCGGCGGCTCGCGTGACGTTTTAATAAAGGTCATTATCTGTGGTTTATTTTCTGTAACCACGGCTCATTCATTTTCAGTCGATACTAGTTACTGACGATAGTAGGTATGCTAACTGACAGCTATTTAACATAGTAAACTATTTTGATTTGTCAACACCAAAAATATTAATAAAAAGTTTCTGTATGTGGAAAAATTAAGCCAACTTAAAATATTGTCATAAACGACGATCTAGTTAGAAATAATAGGCAATATAATCAAAAACTCTTGGAGGTAAGCCTCAGATAAAAATAATAAAAAGAGTTGTCGTAGAGAAATGTTCAATAGTCTGTGAATAGGAGCGTGAGTCGCGCTGTGAGTCGACTGTTGCTGCACTATTGAAGTAACCCACTCACGGCTCCGCCTAATAATGGGCACGGTTTGCAAAACAAACATGTTTCATGAAATTTTTAGAAATCCTTACTCGTTTTCTGGAAATTAAGGTAAATGCATGCATATTATGAGTAGAGTAACACAACTTTTGCAACACTTTGCATCGCTATATCTCCGAACAATTTTTATAGATAATTGCATGATGAATAATTTTGTCTTACCTATTTTTATTATAAAACTTACCGTTTAGCTGGAAAACTCAAAAAACCGATTTTAGCAACATTTGACCTTGAATAACTTTTTTTCCACACGTTGGATTAATGTGGATAATTGACAAATTGTGTGTAATAGGGTTCTCAACATTCGTGCCAATTTTTAGCCAGGTGCGAATTAATGTAACCTTTCCCCTATTTTTAAAGCTAATTTGACCGGACTACATGTACTCGTAGAGCAGAACTCGATAGACTGTCCATGTTTCCATCGTTGGTTGCTGTCGGTCCGCCGCCCGCCAGCGCGGTCGCTGCATGAACCGCCGCGACTTGTTTACATTCAAACCGACACCAAATTAAGGCCAAGGTTCCACCGCATGGAATATGCAAGTGCTCTCTGTTTTCAAGAGTTGTGAAAGATATTACGCATTTGTGAGTTAATGATCACTTTGGCACACACATTGTTTGAATACGGTAGGTAAAGTAAAGTGAAGTAATATTTATTGCTTGAAATACATGTTGTACATAGATGGTTTCTGTTCTGCACTTAATTATGAAACAATGTAATCTATTCACTAATTTGCTCTAAAACGTATGAAAATGCCAAATTTGTTGATATTTATTGCTACCAAAGATATGATTTTTTGCTTGAAAGCTTACATCGTTTACTTTTTAACTATCTCTCTCGGATAACGGCTAAAAAAGAAAAAGAAAAGAAAGGATCTTATTGACTACGAACCCATGTTAAGTTTAGTCCTGATTACCTGACTCAATCCTTCAGAAAATATAAGAGAATACAATAATATGGAATAAATAAACCAACATAAAATTATAAACAGTGAATAAACGATTCCAAGTAGTTGTATTGTTTAGCTCGATGCATTCGATTCACATTCCGCATCCAAGAAAACTGCAAATAGCGCATGAATATAAGATTGCGCGACTCGCATGGAAGCGGCTCCTTGCCTTGCATTGAGCTCTAACACATGATATTATGCAGCGAGTACGTGCAATTGTATTAGCTTGAGAATTATACTTTATAAACAATTGATATAGAATACGGAAAGATAGGTCAGTAGGTTGAATAATTCAGAGCAATGCTTTTTTTATTCTTTGTGTACGTGTAACCAGCCAAACTGACTTATGCGTACTGTATGGTGTCTAAATGGAATTAAAAAGTCTGATTTTGATAGCATACCTATATTTCAGAGCGTTGTTTTTATATACGTCAGATCATATCTTCTATGGAAGAGCATCGAATCTATTAGAATACTAACAGATTTCACTTTGTTTTAACTATTACATTAAAACACAGTATTCAAATTATAATCAACTTATCATGAACGTTATATCTGAAGGTAAGAGTCAGAAGATTCAAAGTGCTTTTTCGTGATTTTACAGGAGAGCCAAAAAACGGATTTTTTAAGTTTCAAAGATGATTATTTCCATCATTATTAACGTAACCGTTTGTTTTAATTCTAATTTGACAGAAATGAAGTAAGGTAATGTGTGAGTGGTCGGCGGTACCAGGGTGCCATAACAAGGAGGAGCGTGCGGGCCGTCGTGTTTGCATACATTTTATTTCCATCCATTGAGTTTTGTTCCCCGACCTTCGCGGGAACTTCAGCGCCACAATGACGTCAGTTTGTTAGCTCTGGGACTGCTCGGGGACAACTATTTTTATACAACTTGGAGATGCGCTATTGGCAAGATTTGTAGAATAGAATATGCAAGCACCGAAGCATTCTGACCATTGTTTTAGAACACAAAAAGAAAAGTATAACACCCTTTCTTAAATTAAATATCTCTATCAAATAACAATTAGGTTATATTACTCAGTTATGACAAACAAGTTGTTTTAATAAATAAAAACCAAATCTTTATATTTTCACTTTTATTTAATGTTATTTTTCAAAATAATAAGTGTATCGACCGAACCGCCTTTTTTCCTCAAGGTTTTGTGTTTTTAGTAATTTGCGGCTCCAGATTACAAAATGTCAAACACATTCAAGAGTTGACATTTGGCGGGAATTTAAACAAATTGGGCAAGTTCCGGCGACCCCCGCACCCCCGGGCCCCAGGCCCCCCGTGCCCCCGGGCCCCCGGGCCGGCGGGAAATGACGCCGACCTTGGCTTGTTGCTCTTGTTCACATTTACAATTGCGCTCCACTGCCTCTAGATCTCAGGCACCTTGTTTGTTTCATGATAATTATATACAGCCCCTCAAGTCATACTTTTGTACGCTGTGAAACAGAGGACTGACAGAAGATTCGATAGAAACCATTATACTCGTAACAATATCAATATCAATTGCCGCTAGAGGGCGCTTGTTACTAGTTTATACTCTCTAGAGCTCCTCACAATTTAAATAATAATAAATATAAAAACACATCACCCAGTCAGTTTGTTACCTTTTGTTCGATACATATCGAACACTTTAGCTTAGCTAGCAATTTTGGCGAAGTAGGTCGCACGAGGCAGCGCATCGAGCGATTTACTTCGACAGTGCATTTTCAGACAGCAATCAGTTCGCACTCATTCCCATCATTTAGCATTTACGGTAAATTAGTTCGCAGAAATAAACTCTTAAATTTATCGTAAAACTATCTATCAATCAGCATCCTAATAACCTAGGTAACGGTACGGTCTTGTACATGGTCCTTCGAAGCTCGGTTTCGAAGACTTCGCGTTTACTCAGTGGAAGTGACGATCTTCGAATACCTAGACTTTGTTTTGACTATATCTGTGCGGTTTGCGTGTTATATGAGTGACAATATTTTGGTGACTTTTTATCTTTGTGCAGTGAATTTACTGGTTTTCCTACAGAAATCGGTTAATTTCAAGTGATCAGCATAACATTTGAGACTATTGTGTGCTGTACAATATAGACTTTTGCGCTATTGTGTACATTTTGTTTCTCACGTAAACATTCAATTTCTGCCAACTCACCAGCTCGCTTGTTTGCGCATTTCAGCGCCATCTACCTATACACTTCTGCACTATATGCACAACCTTTATACCTGCGCTTGAGTTTATCTTCACGCTAACCTACTAGCTGTCTAGTACCGCTATTTCTCACTAGATGTCACTGTAATAAAAAAATAAATAATTCCGTACCAAGTATTTATACCAAGTATCATACCAAGTATTTATACCAAGTATCATACCAAGTATTTATACCAAGTATCATACCAAGTATTTATACCAAGTATTGACATCCAGTACTGATATCCAAACCGTGAACTAGGCTGTAAACTGCTACTAGATCGTGATGGATTGCCGTGCATGCAAATCACTCCTTACACCGGAGGAACGCTCCCTAAGGTGCTATATCTGCAGTGATTACTACCACTCTGACTGCATTAATATCAAACCGAAACAGTACGCATCCCTCACCAAAGAATTCAAGTTATCCTGGAGATGCCTAACATGTACCAACGTAACGAAGAGAATTAGGCCAAATCTCAACACTCCTGTCCGAAGCCATACTCAGACACATGCTTGCGACGAAGATACTATGGACATGTCACTCGACATTAGAGACTGCAGCCCAGCAGCCACACCAGCCTTGGCAAATGCAACCGACTTCAACTCATTTTCCCAGGTGATCCTTAAGCAGCTGCAGGAGTGGCGCCAAGAAAGCAACGAAAACAGCAATCGCCTCAGGGATGACATCAAGTCGTCTCTATCCGAAATACGAGATGAGATACGTTCACTCAAGATGGAGCAAACTAGCATTAGATCTAACTTGTCAACACTTAATCAGGATGTGTCACAATTGAAGGCCACTATTGAGTTCTGCTCAGATGAACACGCTCAGCTTAATAAAAGAATCGAGGATGTTGCTTCGGTGAACCGCAACCTGGATACTTGTCCTGCGTTGGCCGCCCTGGAAACTAAACTGGATTCGCTTGAACTGCAGGCCCGGCAATGTAACCTCGAGCTGTGCAACGTACCTGAAAAGCGCAATGAAAACCTTCCGCTACTCATCAACAGCATAGGAGAAGCGCTAAACGTTCCTATCCCCTCCCAGGATATAATCTCGATCCATCGCGTTCCCCACGCTCAGCCGAACAGCACCAGGCCTAAAAATATCATCGTAAAGTTCACCTCCCGCATCAAGCGTGACCACGTTCTGGGAGCCTTTCGCAGAGCCAAGACCCTAAAGTCTGATCAACTTGGTATCTCTGGGACCCCATCCAAAGTATACCTCAATGAACACCTAACGCTGAAACACAAGAAATTGTTTCGCTTATGCCGCGAAGTCGCAAAGAAAAATAACTTCAAACACGTATGGGTGCGGCACTCGTCTATCCTCGTTCGAGAACTTGACGACTCGCGGACAATCGTCATACGTAATGAATCGGATCTTGAAAACATTAGATCTACCAGAAATCACTAATTTAATATGTATCTTATATTACACTAGTTTTAATGCATGTAAAATTGTTATACTTTATCTAAACCGCTTCACTTATAATTTCGTAATTTCTATGTTGTTTTATTTTGCTTACTTACTATATGTTATAAACTCGATCGTGCAAATATTACTACTTTTCATTAATAGACATAATCACAATGTGACAATATCATCGTTTATATTGTTGTACAGGGGTCATCGCCGCCGCCCTAATATTAATAATAAAATTTTAACTAAAGTTGTGCCGCCCATAAAACTCTTTTATAAACACGTATACATAGTATCTGCCCGTAATAATGGATAACACTTCTAAACTTTGTGTTTACTACCAAAATTGTGGTGGTATTAGAACAAAATTGAACTCTATATACATGAATATCATCACATCTACTTATGATATAATAATATTTACGGAAACGTGGCTGGTTCCAGAAATCCACGACTCGGAGTTCATTGACCAGCGATACGTCGTGTTTAGATGTGACCGTGATAGGCAGGCAACTGAGAGGGAGGATGGAGGCGGTGTACTCGTCGCTGTGCTTCGTGGGCTTAAACCAGCTTTATCAGGCTTAACTAACTCTTGCACTACTGCTGCTCCACCCTCTTTAATTGAACATCTTCTCGTTGAATTCCCCAGCAGTATTAAACATAAGAAATACGTTGTTAGTGCAGCATATCTACCACCGTGGACAAAGACTGAGACTTATGAAAAGCATATCGAGTTCCTCCAGGACATCCTTGTAGACCCCAGTATCGAAGATGTCCTTATTTTAGGTGATTACAATCTGCCAGAAATACGATGGGCAGACTCCGTACCCGCTCACAATCTGAGTAACTCAACAGGGCTAACGTGCACTAACTCCTCTCCTAGAGGAATGCAGTTAAACTACCTTATGTCAACTCTTAACTTAGCGCAGTACAATTTTATGAAAAACGATGCAGGTAATATTCTTGACTTGTTTCTAACTAGTCTAAATTGCACACTAGAACCTCCGCCTTGCACGCTTAGTAATGCTTCCTCGCGCCACCCCCCCTTTATTGTTTTTGTATCGCTCAACATGCCCATGCATTCTCTTAATAAAAAACCAATAACTAAACACAACTTTCGGAAAGCAGATTATAACCTTATAAATAATAGCTTATCAAATATTAACTGGACAGACCTTTTAGGTACTTCATCTGCTAACGAATCTATTAATATATTTTATAACACACTCAATGATATAATTAAAGAAAATATACCTCTCACTTTGCCTAAATCAAACAACTTCCCTACCTGGTTTACTCACTCCCTGATCAGCATTTATAAAAGAAAACAGAAAGCTTGGATTAAGTGGAAGAAATTTAAGAACAACTTAGACTACACTAAATTCTCAGAGTACAGAAATATCTTTAAGCACAAGTGCCATAAATGTTTTAAAAATTACATGGATAGTGTTGAAGACAACATCTCGACAAACATTAAGCATTTCTGGACATATATTTCCAATCGCAAGTCTGGTTCAGGCATCCCTTCCTCGATGACGTACAAAGGCATAAAATCCTCTGACCCTGTCACTATATGTAATATGTTTTCGAATTTTTTCAAAACTGTTTTCGAGCCGGCGTCACCCACTGTTAATAACTCAGAATCCACCAGCATTATTAACATTGATAATCTCAACTTCGATGAGGACACGGTCTGGAGAGAACTAAAACGACTGGACCCTTCTAAAGGCCCTGGTCCTGATGGTATACCGCCGAGTTTTCTGAAATATACCGCTGATAGTATTTATATACCTCTGACTCTGATATACAACAAATGCCTATTTGAGGGAGTTTTTCCAGAGGTTTGGAAGCGTGCCTATATCACCCCCATCTACAAAAACGGTCCTAAGCACGACGTAGAGCAATATCGACCTATCTCTATTCTATCCGCAATGTCAAAACTTTTCGAGCGGTTGGTTCATAATGAGATATACCCTCTTCTTCACAATACAATTATTCAGGAGCAACATGGATTCGTTAAGCGACGATCTACAACCTCAAATCTTGTTGTCTTTACTAACACCCTCTTCGACAGTCTTGATAGGGGTGTGCAGGTGGACGGTATCTATACGGATTTTATGAAGGCATTCGACAAGGTGGACCATTCCCTGCTACTTTCCAAAATAGCCTTTAACGGTATTAGAGGTAACCTTTTACGATGGTTTTCTTCATACGTTTCAAACAGAACCCAAACAGTAGTTATAAGTGGCTATCATTCAAATAGTGTGCAGGTTACATCGGGTGTCCCTCAGGGTTCCATCCTGGGGCCACTGCTTTTCATTCTATATATCAATGATATTGATCAATGTTTCTTAAACTCTAGCTTTCTTTTGTACGCAGATGATCTTAAAGTCTATAAACCAATTACATCCTTTAACGACTGCATTTCTCTACAACATGACCTAGATCGTCTAACTACATACTGTTATACTAATAAATTACACCTTAGCCTACCAAAATGTAATTCCATTACTTTCACTAAAAATAAGAAAATCTTCTCACATACATATAATCTGTGTAATGTTCCTCTCACTAAAGTAAAGCTTATAAAAGATCTTGGGGTTTTACTTGACGACCAGCTCGGCCTAAACCAACACATTGAAAAAATTATCGGCAAGGCCTTTAAAATGTACGGTTTTGTAATAAGATCCTCTTCTGACTTTAAAAGAGTGTCCACTTTTCTTTACCTATACAAAACATTGGTTAGATCCCAACTCGAATATGCGGTGTCAGTTTGGTCCCCTTTCTATAAAAAATACATCGATGCAGTGGAAAAGGTGCAGCGTAAGTATCTGCGTACAATGAGTTATCGCTGCCATGGCAAATATATTAAGTCTTACGCGGATTTACTCTCTAAGTATAACCTTAACACTCTTGAATCTAGACGTAAATACCTTGAAGCTATGACCCTGTATAACATTATTCATAACAACATTGATTGTATCAACCTTATTAATTGTATCTCGTACGCAGCCCCGAGATCCTGCCACATTAGAGCGACCCGCTCTAAACCACTTTTCGCTCTAAACATCTGCCGGACAAACTCGGGACTGCGTAATCCTATCAGACGCATGACCGAGTCATATAACACCAACTTTGTATCTTTTGATATATTCTACTGCTCCTATTATACCTTTAAGAAATCTATAAGTGAAGCGCTTTCCTATTTGGATGCGGATGTACTCGCAGCTTAACTGCTACATCCTTTGTTCTATTATGTTTATTTTTTGTTGTTTCTGTTTCATATTGTTTAAATTAAAAAAAAAAAAAAAAATATCATTTGTTTTCGGTATGTTTTAAGTCACTACGGCTTAGTGTAAAACCTAGTTACTATTAATTACTCTAACTACCTCTTTTAGAATTAATTTAGGTATGCTAAGTGCCTCTCTAGCTGCTTTTTGTTAAACAACGAGGATAAAACTAATCTGTGTAAAACGTTGTGGATTATGTTCATAATAATTTGCTACTAATTACCTACTATTAGTACCTACCTAGATGTACTCAACATGTTTGAACATAATTGTTTGTTTTTCCTAATAAATAAAATAAAAAAAAATAAAAAATATGAACACTCATAAGTAGTTCGTTGTTTCTAAATAGAATGGAAGTGCTAGTGTTAACATTTTTCATTTCTATCTTGTTTCTATTAGTGAAAACATTGTATCTGACTCACTATTAAGGATACTGTAATAGCTGTTTGTTTTCTAAATAATAAATGAACAACAACAACAGATTTCAATGTAACGCGACATCACTCACTACATTATACCGGAGTAATTAATGGCATTCCTTATTTAATAACTATTAGTTACGTCACGACTGCTTCATTAGTTGTCTCCTTCCCTCCTATGGGAGCGAGCGGGAGGGAGGAAGCAATCACTGTCGAGAATGTCATGCAAATAGTTGGGTCGGAGCCGTTAGGAATGCCGGCATGAGCCGGTAATCGGTGCCGGCCCAATCTACGGACAACTGCCGACAAGTGTAAACTCGGCTTAATAGATGTCACAGTTAGGCTTGTTACCCTCCTCGGGACTTATTGCTTCGGAGAGATTCGCTTGTAATTGGGTTTCCGAAATAGCGTCGTGCACCAACTTGCGGCCTAATGGCCCCCGTACAGGTAGAGATTAAAGTTGACTAACTTCGTATGAGGTATCGGTCCCCGATCCCCCGGTGACCCTCCCCGCACCCCTCACCTCCCCCCCCTCCCGTCCTTATAATATCAAACCACAATTGCTATTTTAGCCAAGATACCGCGGCTTTCAGAAACCACCTTATCAATATTATGTCGAGAGTTTTGGTCAATTTTAAATCGAATGCTTCAAAAAATCTTCTTAGACAGACATTGGACAACAGTTCCAGATCTGTAGAAAACGTAGATACAAAATACCTTTGCAATATAAACTTCAGTTAGCTTCAGATGAAACCTGTTCAAAATCTGTACGATCGCTCGAACCTCAAGTAAGTGGTGTGTTTGTATTCGGCGGGCGGTGGAGGGGGAGGGGTTGTGAGGGGGGGGGGTTGTGGCCTTGCAACGCAAACAGTTGCAGCTTCACCACTCTTTCTGTCATTTACATGCGCACTTTTTAAATAGCTGAAAATATTTTGTCAATTGACTCACTTTGTATGTCTGTATCCCAGGGAGCGGTAGACATTTCTTTTTAGATCTTTATGTATTTTTTTAGATCCTTTGAAGATGCCTAATGGGGTAGTCAGAGATATGTCCCAAATACAATATAAAAAAATCATCATTCAAAAATGAGGCTAAAAAGATATTTTGTGAATCTGTAAAAAAGGCGAAAATATCGTATAGATCGTCATTTTGTAAACCATCGCTCGGTTTCTTATAGTCATTGTGAATGAAGTGAATCAACCCGCAGATGAGTGTACACTCACACATCGCGTTATGAAGACAATATCCGCGTTCACGCAACGAGGCTGTATCCACCCCGTGTCGTGATACGCCGTTATAACGATAATATTATACTAAGTAGCGTTCCGTGCTGCCGGATGTACCAATAACGGCTTATTGAAAGCCTTTCTCAAGCCAGTTGTGAAGTTTGATTAGGCAATGTTTGAGGAAAATTTTATTTTGGTGTCACTGAGAACACATCAAGTGTTGTTACTTATATTTGGAAAAAATACTATTACGAGTACTTTTAGTTCATTTATAAAAGCACTTTATAAATACATTTTTTTATTTAAATAATACATGTTATGGTATAAAACTATCTATCTATAACTATCTTCCGCCAACTCTGATGATGGAATTTTTAGGCTGCCTAAAAGCCTTCGTCGTGGCTTAACTTTAAAAGCCGCGACGGTCAATTATACGGGCCCTCCGAAGCACGGAAGTGCTCAGTTGATAATGCCACTTGCGGTCACCCATCCAAGTTGTAACCGCTCAGAACGTTGCTTAACTTCTTCGAATGCAATCAAACTGAAATGAGTTTGCAAGCAAGCTCTTCTAGAAATCACGAATTCATGACAAAACTGTCTGAGCTGCAGTGCTACGAGGCTACGAGCAATGCTACGTAACCGCTACGAGCTACGAGTGCTACGAGGTCTCGTGGGATATTCCACCGCTCGGACGCGACCGCTATCATCCGACGTTCAGCCAGACACTACACAACGACAACATACCAATGTACCACTCGAATGTACCTTCCAAGCAGGTTTCAAAGACGTACCGTCTTTGTTCAAAAATGTTGTTTCATATGATATGGCTTTTCACTACGTTCTAAATTTAAGTCTAAACTGTGGTTAATTGAAAGTAAGGTACTGATGAAGCAGCCAGATTGACCCACATTGTCGTAAACATTTTGAAATACCTAACTTCCATTAAGTCGACACAATCCCCCAGAAAGACGCCGATGGTCATCATTGCAGCCATTCCCTTAATCTCGCGACCCTGCATCATCGCTGGAGTCTTTATTGCGTTGCGTTACGGACCAAATTTGCATGATAATGTTGTAATTTAATTTATGACGTCAGACGCGGCGAGCACAAAGGCAAAAGGGCTTTGTTGGTAAAAAATGAATGTTCCCCCCCCCCCCCCCCCCCCCGCGACGTATGCCGGATACTACAGCCTGAGATAAATACGCCAGCATGTTGACTCTATCTCAAGAGCTCTTTTGATCTCGGAAAGAAGTTATTTTTTCCGTTTTTGATGTAATGAAGGTCGTTTACGTTTGCATTGGAATTAGGGAGCTTGTTGCAATTTGATGGTATGTAGTTCGGTGAATACATTACACGAGGTGGACGCCGGCGGCGTAGCGGGGGGCGGCGGCGGTCGCGGCGACACGACGCGGTTCAATGCTGTTTGCAATGCGCGGTCGCGTCGATGCACCGCGTACACAAAACCGCGGTTTCATTTTGTACTATTCATCTAAAATTTGAACACTAAAATGGAATAATTGAATGAATTTATTATTTTGTTTGTTCTACACTAACAGTTTGCACCATTGTATGCATATAGGTTGACGCAGTACCAGACAATATGCGTAGTCAGTAGAAGGCATCAAACCGAAGTATAAGTCCCCTTTGCATTTTTTGTCTGAATAAACTCATCTCTCAACATAATTAAAACATCACCTAGATATTACACGTGTATAGTGTAATTCTAAGAAGAACATTAAACAAACAGGAAACGTTATTCAACGTTTCCTCGCCCAACTATTGCCGACTAATTTATATGCAGCCGGTGTATAAATGTACGAATATAATCTGTGAGTATTTTAATTGAATCTGTGCGAGCACGAAGAAGGCGCAAGTGCTAAAGGTCACTGCACCGAATGAATCCCCAGCAACAGAACTCAAAGACATTGACTATCCGGTTCGCGTCGGTTTCCGCCGGCTAAATCCTGTTTAATTTAGCTTTATTGCTGTTTTAGAATTGGTTCTTTGTGCGAAGGGATCCTCACCCCGCTTGCGCCACTCATTCTATTCACTTCAGACAACACTGGTTTAGTGCTATTTCTGTGGCGCTTTATTCCACAAACAAGTCTAACTCTGGCCTATTCACAGAATTAAACCATATCTGGATACGAACGATGCTGTTACTTTAAGCAGGTGAATAACATAACATAATCTTGCCTGAAATAAACTTATTATAGTGGTATGTTAGTGACCGTAACTATATATCTATGTCAAAACAAGTATATTAAATAGCACGTGGTGCCTTATACCTTGATAAAAAGTATCCTTTGAGCCATAAACTATTAGTAAACGTGAAAGAGTAACAAACATTAATCTAAACATCCACACAAACTTTCGGCTTGTCACGGAATCTGCCTACCCCTTCGAATGGTATCCCTTCCTACATACGCTAGTGCGACCCATCCTTGGGCTAGGTTGCGGTAACTATTCCAACAGAAATCATATTGCACGCATTCAATTCGAACGGACCATTTAACTTACCAACTCTAGAACTTTCGACTACTTGATACACTTATGCGTGATGATTTATTTCATGTTAAATCTGAAAATTGTTTTCTTTTGTGTACAATAAAGAATTTTTAATATGTATCGTGTATGTGTACCTATTCCTACAACCACGTACGTGTAGGTACTTTATGTCTTGAAATACTGATTTAGTTTACTGATATTTGCATGTGCTTCTGAGTTCGCACTAAAATCCGTTTTAATATGCGCTATATAAATACTAATTTTACCTGCAGATGCCTCGTCTCACGACGGTTGGGTAATAATGCTAGCAGTTTCGTTCCGTACTAATTGAAAAAAAAAACCTACCCAACTGTCAAATCAAGCATCTATAACAATAACCTATAACACAAACGGGGCTTACTAAACATGATCTTGCATGATCAACAAAAATACACAATTAAAAACAAAAAAGTAAATTGCAAGAGTAAATACAGCTAATGAAAATAAGCAACGAAATGAACTCATGTTATTCATAACGAGTTCATTAATAACCGCTTGTGACAGGTTATACTCCGGCGACCCGGACCAATATCGCCTCAAATTAATCTCGGAGACGCCCCCGCCTGTGCCCCCGCGCCCCCGGGGCGCGCTGACCACTGAAAAACGTTTTCAAAAATATCTCGGGACATTTTTCTGCGCGGATACCAAGGGACATTCTATAGCGCACGTGGACGGTTGGGACCACTATAGCGCCAGACACGAAGCCGTAGACAAAGAACACTGAATCCCCAATTACACATGGTAATTTAATAAGAATAATAAAAGTGAAAATGACTACACGTTGAAATGTACATATTGTGTGCAATGATGTGTAATTATCCATAGATTTTCCCATCTAAACGCGGAATGATCCGCCAGGAACAGGCGTGGCCACATTATGATGGTGCACTTGTAAATGAAGCAGAGTAATTGGGCTATCGCACGGCGCGGGCGGAGCGGTCGCGCGGGAAATGAAGACGGATCTCATTTTTGCTCATCAGAGCGTCACGACGTATCATTAATCCGAGGCGTGGCGCTGGCGGCTGCCTAGGGCTGCCTGGTTTCATCATCTGACAAACACTTGTTTCGGCTATTACAGCCACCATCAAATATGCAAAAGAAACCTAACGTAATCATAATCAACTCGCGTCAATTCGCTCACGTAATATTTTCCAGCTTAGACTATTTTTATTGTACTTTTAATCCCATTTCATAAAGTCCGACTATTTTGTTGCAGTTTCCGACGTTACTAATTTTCCATCCGGAGCCGGCTATCAAGCCGCGTTTTTGCCGACAAATGGGCAATGGCGTGAGCGGTAAATGATTGCGCGGTAATCGAGCGCGGAAACACACGTCTTGTTTACATGTAGGCCGCGGAACAGCGCTTCTATCTGCGTGACTAATGGCGGCGGAGCGCCGAGCTCCCAGCCGTTTACCTTGCACGCCCGTCCAACAAAACACGATGCAATTCTTATTTTATCCTGTAACTTAAAATTTTATTCATGAAACTTTAAGATTTCAGCGAGAGTTTTGAAATATATCGTAAACTTATGTTTAGTACTTTTCATGATGTTTTAGTTGCTGACTGAGCAACAATCGTCTGTCCTCATAATTCTCAATTTGCCAGCTTGCAGTTCCCGTATCGTGATAGTCTGGAAACTGCATAATGTAAACAATAATTTGCATTCGTAGCTCGTAATGAAATATGTATTCGCATTGTTATGCTAATTCTGGGAGTCAATGATGCACAAACAGACAAACTGTTCGTGCTGACTTGCATTGTTCGCGCCTTATGCCGCGCCGCTCAATATTTTACAAGAATATTTCACCTGATTGTAGAGCGCCACAAATATTACAGGTGGGAGTTACGATGTATCACAAGTGATAATTTAATTTATCATTATTTCCAGCAGAAATCCAACCTTCACTTTTGTCAAAATCGGTCTATTTCAATACGCGTATGGCAGTTCAATGTCTTCCTCGTATAATATGAAAATAATGTTACTTTGAAAGCGAATTACTTTATGCTGGTATCGTATGAGAGTTATTATTCTCGGAAGGCGCGGCATTAGTAGTAAATGGTTGTGATGGCGCGCGCTCCAGCCCTCAGCAGCGCGGGTGTGCCGCCGGGAGGGCCCTCGAGGGACCTTCTTACTCCTTTTAGATAATTTCACATTTCTTTCCTATGAAAAACATCCTTCAAATAATACGCAACGGTAATACAATACAAAAGTGTAATATAGCGAATATCCCAAATCGATGTTATTACCTACATTATAGGACGGGGTGGATACATCGATACAGCTCCGCTTATTATATGACACAGATCTACTGAAACAAGAAACAATAAAACCAATTATAAAGTCCCTCCCCCCCTCGCACTCCTTCCCCCCTCACGGGGCATGGTATGGAGCTCGACAAATCAATAGGTAGGTAGAGCTACAATAACTGCCGAACAACATCTATTATGCAATCGTATCAAACATTAAAACTGTTTGTTGAATGTTCTCAAACAAACTCATAAACCAACGCTCGTACAACTTTAAGCCCTGCAACAAAGTAAAAGAGCACGTTTTTAGGTGACGTCGTTTGAAGAAAAACGCGAACAAAAGTACAAGTAGAGTCATACACTTTTATTGTCCACTTTACGTCCTAGCGATCCCATTTGGTAGTTTACACAAACGAATTTACTGTCAACACAATATATTGTAACTAGTTTTCGGTGAAGGGCGTTATTCTCGCACGCGTGTACTTGCCCTTTTATAGTTGTAGTGTTAATTTTCTTTTATTGCTCCAGTACAAAGAAAATGAGCACATAAGACGTGTGAATGTGGTTTAATTTTCTTTGACGATAAACTAAGTAACGGCGACTACTTGGAAAGGAATGACTCGCGTACCTACATCGAGGTTATTTCAAAAAATAACATTATCTCATCCCGCTCTACATCTGCGAGTTATTTCTTACGACCTTTCATTTAATTTTGTAAAACCATAGAAACCTGATTTTGTTTAAACTTTTAAAGTGATCCATCTTGCATGGCAAGTGTGGCGCTGATGAGCGGACCCTGGACTAATGTTATGAGGAGAGACCATTATATTAAAATGAAATCACCGAGAAAGTTCCGACTGCCCAACATGCTGAATTCTAATTAAAACTCCAAATTAGGGATTATAAAAAATAATTCGTTGAACAAAGTGTCGCGATAAAACGTTCTATTCTCCAATAATGGAACGGGATTGTTAATGGTCCTTGTTGTACGAGTATATTTAAAAGCGTTGAAAATGTGGCTTGTATTCAAAAAATGCCCCGTCGTTACATTCAAGTTTATTTAATGGATACAAATAACATTTTATTCTCAAACATAACTTTTTCTTTTTTGTACGAACAAGTAACTTGTTACGTTATTAAGGTGATCCCTTACCTCATATTTAACCAAAAATTTTATTATAGACTGAGGAACCACCTTTAGCCACCACCACTCACTATTATTGAACTTAATTATTACTATGAAAGGTTTTAATACAAGCACCGTTGTAGTTAGTGAGGCAGTCTGCTTTACGACAAATTAAGCGAGCTTCTCATACATACCTCACCATAAGAACTAAATACACCTTTGAACAATAAATTATTGAAGATTGGAAGCCCACCGCACTTCACATTTAATACTATCAAGTGAACAAACATTGCAACTCTGGACGGAGGGCGTTTGAACTACAAACATGGCGGAGCGTGACGCACGCCAACATCTGTGTATCAAACCGAACGCTTCGGGCAAACAAAGATGCCTTCAGATCCATCAAGCCTGGGTACACGGTTTTCATCTGATATTTGCCGGGCAAATCTCAGACCGTTGCATATACGATACATGCAGAGTAGTTTAGAGCAGAGTTGATAAATTCTTGGGATGAACGTCGAGGACATAGCTGAGATTACAAGTCTGTAACTAGCAAAAAGTGGCGCTCGGAATGCGTTTGATGACGCGCAGCTATTTTGCTGAATAGCTGGGGTTCGAGCAGTCAGTACATGTATTGTACAAGGATTTCGTAAACTACAGACAAGTAAAATCTTGCTCGTATATTAAATAAATAAATAAATATCCTGGGACATTTCACACCGTCATCTAGCCCCAAGCTAAGCAACTTAATGCTTGTGTTAATATTGGAACGTCTCGAATATAAGTGTTGAGACTTGCAGTATGAGCCGCATGGATGTGAGCAGCGTAGGGGGCGTGAGCGAGTGTCGCGCGTCGTGTTGTCACTCAGGGTTTAGTGATCCATCCGTCACGAGGTTGCGAGCTCGCGCGGCGCCTCCTTGAGCCTGATTGGAGCAGAACACAAAGGAACCTTTACTTTCCCCATTTAAATTCCAGAACAGTTGTTTTAGGCCTCCATTGCCATGCAAATGAGGGCTCTATGAAAATTTCGGATCTGTATTATCGTTTTATTTACCGAGCATGTGCGGTACCTGCTCTCTGTAATTATCTTTTAGGAACAGTCGGTCGCTAGAATAACTGATTAGGTCTAAATAGCGACCGAAACCTGCCTGCCTCAGGGCGCGTTTCAATTATACAAACTTTTTATGTTCTCTTTAAAGTCTTTCAGTATTGCGGCAATATGTATTTGTTTAGAAAGTCCTGATAAAGCTATTAACGCACGTTTCTTTAATCAACTATGTTTTTAATTATATGGACATACAAACAACAATTTGTTGCTCACAACCATACCGTGATACGAATAATGAGTTATTTAACAACAGCTTTAGACATTTGTAAAGGCAATGCCTAAAATATTCAGATACGCAAGGTAAAACTCCAATGTGTTTCCGATAACTGAATGGCTAAGAACACGGGTCCGTGCTCATGCGACTTGTATTCTTCTTTGATGCAAAGTAACCTAACCAATGAGATATCTCTGTTGTTGTGGAAATCACGAGACTTTTGTAAGAGATTCGGTGCAGGTAATTTTAGATTGAATCTTGAATGTAGGAGTTTCGTCGTTTTATCTCCCCTCTGGTGTTTGTGTGTGCGTGGGTATGTTGTGGTAACGCGCGCTATCAGCCGCATCGTCGGTCCGCGCCGCGCTTAGCTCGCGTCACTCCAACAACGCAGGGCTGCCCTTTACCTGGCCCTTTAACAGGCAATAGATTCCCCTAGTTTTAAGAACGTGAGTGGTCTTTATTAAGATTTTATTGAACAAATATATTTTGACTTTTGACTTTTGACTTTTGACCTAGTAGCAATTTTAAATCAATAGGATGCGTTTTTAATAGATTTAAGTTGAAAATTCTATCATTTTATTCCAAAGATATAACCTAATTACAATTCCTTTGAATTCTATTTAAACTTAACCACAGCCTAATTGGGTTAACCTTTAAATTTAAGAGACTTTATTAGTCTGTTGAATAAGTTATTTGTTTGTAAATCCTTTGATTTTAAATTATGTATCAGCAAAACAAAATTTCAAAGAGATTAAATTAAATATGATTATATTCTTGCTTAAACCTTAACCAAATTATTATAAATTACCTTACAAGGAAACATGCGTGCTCAAATAACCTACTTTGAGAGGAGCAAATGATCTGAAATCCATAATGAAAGGCAGCCCTAGCAGAGCTTTTGAGGCTTCGAATCAAGTTGCCGCAATCTGGCAACCTTAGATACCTACCCATCTACCTACCCACCTAGCTAACTAGCTACGTAGATATACAAATAAGAGCGAGGGACGACTTGAGAAGTTGTGTGCTCAACGGATGACAAAAGAAGATTATGAATCCCCTAATCCGAGTATCATTGCGTCAAGTCACAGAAGACAGAGGTTAAGTTAAGAAGACGCGGTAACTACTCTCTATATCTGTATACGGAACACATGCGGTGGCTAGATTTAGATTTAATTATAAACTTTGGCCATAAAACTAGTTTTGTTCTCCAAATTCGTATTAAATGTTCTACGATAAAGATTTCATTGCAATGAATTTTATGTCATCCAAAGGAAAAAAGAGGCCTTTACCCAGCAGTGGGTGTTACCGGCTGGGTAGAATAGAATAGAAAGGAAAAACAAAGTCAATAGCTGAAAAGTTGACTAAACTAGTACAAAAACGGATTTAAACATTAAAGAAGAACTCCTTTGTTCTCGTCCTATATTTAAGCTTGTGTACGTTCCAATTTTAAATTTAAGTATCATGTCACTCGGCTAACACGGCTCATCTTGTTTTAGGAATTTTCAATATTTAGTTCGTTGGTATTTTAAAATGAAGCTTTCCAAACTTTTATGAAATAACCTTTAGATAATATTAACTTTCAGTATTTTTAGTTCAGGTCAAGTAACCTTTCAATATTTTTAATTAAGATATTTGAGCTTGTTGATAAATATTTAAAAGTTGAAATTTTTTATTTAGATATTCTACAAAATATAGATCTCTACTATACTACTGAAGCAAAGCATTCTCGCTATGTTAAAATGAGAGCTGTGTCCAATAACAACAAGTATGTAACATTAGACTTATTTGCCACTTTTACCTCTGATAAAACTTAGAATCAAACAAATTCCTTTCATTTCTGTTTGAACTTCGCTCATAGTTATGTTTGTGTTGCAGGTGTCATGGATCCGTCACCGCGACCTGCACATCCTGACAGTGGGCGGCTACACGTACACGTCGGACCAGCGCTTCCAGGCGACCCACTCGCCGCAGACGGACGACTGGACGCTGCACGTCAAGTGGGCGCAGCAGCGCGACGCCGGCGTCTACGAGTGCCAGGTCTCCACACAGCCTGTGCGCTCCTTCTTCGTCACGCTGCACGTCGTCGGTGAGTCACTCTTATATAAGTCTAACCTTTTTTTCTTCGTCTGTACTGCAGCAGGCGCAGCGTTTGAGCTTGACAGCCCATCTAGCATCTGGTCTACTCTACAAACGATTCATTGACAATCATCGCAGGTCAGCTTATGTTGGTTTATCTTGCGAATTCAGTCTAAACTGGAAGCCGTAAATGCATTATGAGTAAGTGAATTAATATAGATTTAACATAGATTTTACATAAACATACAAGTAAATACGTCGTGCAAACGTACAGATGATAGTATGAGAGTTCTATCTAAATCCTAATTTATTAAAGCGGAAACAACTATACCGAAGTGCAAAGCAATTATTTGACGTTAAAGCTCATAGGTAGCAGTCAACTCTATTGGCAAAGTCCTTAGGTAACTTCAAGATTCTAGTAATAATTAATACAAGTTTATTTTAATTATTTAACTCATCACATAATAATTAGCAAATGGCCAACCATAGCGATAGAGTTTTTAGGCCGCCTAAAAAGACCTTCGTCATGGCTTCTAAACTGAATCAGCCGAAACTTACAGTTTAATGTGCCCTCCAAACCACGGATGCACTGACTTATCTATCCAAGATGTGACCGCTCAGAACGTTGCTTAACTTCAGCGATCTATCAAGAACTCAGCAAGCTTCGCCACGCGTGCTTCAAGAAACTTTATAAAATCATTTTGCTAACCTTCACCAACTTTATGATAGTTTATCCACATTAGAAGATAAAAACACCTCCGTAAAGCGCGTCTTCACGAGCTCATTCAGACAGCTGCTGTCTGCTGGTGGGGACGCGGCTTTACTTTGTCATCGCAAACTACACTTTTTACTCGACCGTAACTTGCAGACTTGCTGACGTTGCGGTTCAAACTTACCACTTGATTCAGGATGACTAACCATTGTGAACGTACATTAAGGAATGACAATCAATTTCAATTTCAATTTCAATTTCAATTTGTTTATTTTTCTCTCAAAAAACTATACCTATTACAAAATGAGCTTATCAATAAATGTTACACAGTTTCGTGGTGTTAGGTATGTTTTGTGCGAGTCTGATGCCTGAAATAGGTTTTATTAAAACCTGTGGTACAGGTCACCAGAGCCCCCACTCCACATAATACAAGTACATATAATAGGTACTACATTTACACAAGCAGTAGGTACAGATAGGTGTTCAGTACAAGTGTTAAGGAGAAATAATACAGGTAGTAACTAAAACTAGACCTAGGAAAACCAATGTTTGTAAGCTAAGTTATTAACTAAGATAGAACTAGATTAGAAAAAAACAAGGAAAAACAAGAACAAGAAGGCGCTATGATATCATTTGACGGTGATTAGCAGGTTTTCAGTATCTTGGTAGTTAAGGGTTTTTAACCATTCAGACACTGTCTTTTTGCAATGCTTTTTAGTCTGTGGAAATATGTTAAGTTTGGAGTTAAATTCGTTGTATAGGAGTGGGTCCACTAAGTACTTACCTTGTCTAATTTTATTTTTAATCTACATAAAAAGAACTTGTTTAATCTCATGCAGTTGCCACGCGAGAAAAATGCTTAACAGTATAAGAAGTGATAAGGAAAGATAATTAGAGTGATTTTCCTACCTGATTCTTAAGTGCTAAATCTCGGTAACTGGAGTTTGGCATTTCTCCTTAGTTTTAGTTTTACGGTTGTCTGGAAGAGATCGCCAAGAGCGATAAGACCGCCGATTGAGGGATACTACACCTACCTAACCTTAAGGCCCTATATTTTTTGTAACCTGTATCCTCAATAAAGATATTTTGTATTTGTATTTGTATTTGTATTTAATTATCAACCAGTTATTATGGCATTAACTAGTTACTTCAGAATAACAAATGTTTTTTTATGTAGACACGGGCAATATTATGAATGCGGGAAGCCACGAACACGATTATACCTATTGTACTTGAAACAAACATACTTGAATCAATTGTTTTCAAATATGTAAACAATGTTTCGAATTAATGTATCCATTACCATTATCAACATAGTATAGTTATTATAGTAGGTAAACCTAGGTACCTATACGAGTATGTAGGTAAGCCATATATTATTGTATGGTATCGTAATGTATCGCATAACTCGGCCCGGATTAACGATGCGAACATATTTGCGTTCCATTTTGTATTTCGTTACGGAATGCCGCGGTGGGAGCTAGGGGGGGGGGGGCGATAGGGGCGCGGGGGGGGGGGTGAGACTCATTCACACTGCCATTAGTATGCCCATTTGTTTTGTATGGCCGTCCAAATGAGGCAATTTCAAACATACGAATAATAAAACTAGGAATAAGAGTACGAACATTTTTACGATAGCTGACGTACAGACGAATACCATCGTGCATCTGCAGCTCATTTATAATCAACGTTTAGAATGTATTATTCACAAGAGAAAAGGTACCTGGACCAATCTGATACAGAAAATTATTGGCGAAAGAAAACTCACGACAACAATTTCAGTAGCCTTGTTTAATTAACGTCCAGGCCCTGTATCTACTGCCTTGCCCCGGGCAAGACATTCTTTCATTGCGAAAGCAATTTGTTTCCGGCGCTACTCCGCTCTGTCTCGCTCGCTTACTCGGTTGGTCTGAACACGCGCATGACGTCCACTCGCCACTCGGTGCGAAACGGCCACTTTTTTCAATCGAAGTTTTGCTTGCAATTTACGATCCATCGTGTCCCACTTTTGTAGTCAACTAAACTACTGACTGTGCATTTCAAAATACATGTGAATGGCCGAGACAGATTTCACTCTCTCGGCCGAGACACATTTCACTGTCTCGCCATTTTACTCGGTACGTGTGATCAGGGTATAAGGAGAGTCCTGTGTTAGAGCAGGATCTTATTACTACACTGCAGGCCATCGAAAGCTTATATTAAGTTCTGTTTCTACTCTAGGGCTAAGCGGAAAAACGATTAAAAGAATCGTTTTATTGGATTTCACATCATTAAATTACACGGGATAACGGTATAAATCTGAATTAGTTGTACATCTGTATTAACATGAAAAATCCTTACGAAATTTTTCGAGAACTTAGTTATCTTACAAAATTATATTTTCTCTGAATTTTTGTTGCACACATGTGATAACTCAGCTCTGAAAACTTCAATCATTAGAGATACCCGTCTCGTAACGTCAACAGACTAATTAAGAAGCGTCGGGCGCGGCGCGGGGACGGGGCAGGCAGTGAACTCGCTAACTTTTGAATAACAGCTTCCGCAGAGGCTCGTGATCTCATTGTCCAAAGCTTTCTTCTTTTGTGTGTAAAGCCTTTACTCGGAGCTTCGACACTCTTCACATAAGCGAGCGATATGTACTTGATACTTTGTTTAACAGCATAATCTGAGAGTTTTTTACGGCACCGCTAAAAATACTAAAGTTGGTGTCACGAACTATAAACAATTTATGCATCTGACTGACTTAATTTACACTTGTTCGCTGACTATGCCATTGTCTAATCAGCTCCTTTTAAATCTATGTTAAGGAATTAAGTTACTAAAAGCTCTATTTAAGTCATTGAGCATTTCTGTCCAAAAAGTAAGCGCAGCGCTGCAGCACTTTCCGCATATGTGCCAGCACTTTGGCGCACAATCGAATGAGAGCCGGTGGTAATTGGCCGGCGCGTCGGGGTCGGGGCGGGGCGGGGCGGGGCGGGGGCGCTGTCACGGAGCATTTTAACATATTTATTGGGCCAGCGCGTGCCCCGCATTAATGCGCCGCCGCGCGATCCACCGCACTCATTCAGAAAACAGGCGAAACTTCAGTGGTCAGAAAACTTGAACTATCAACTTAGAATATTATAAACGTAATTGTTCCTCTAACTCTAGACAAGCATAATCATTTTGATCTAAATCGATTAAAATCATTATGGTCAACAGAAAGTGTGTACATCCTTAGATATACTAAGCAGTTAGGATTGCAAGTTTTTTAATACGCCTAAGTATACATTGAAAGATCTGCGCCTATTACCTGCCTTCTGCGTAAAGCGGTCTAATCTGGATGAGAGCCGTTGATAGGTCAGCGTTGATTACTGGTTATGGAACAAATCTCGGCTGATCTCCACTTCGGGATCGTAATGATTCATCCCGCGCGGCACAGGAAATGTGGATCCGGTAGCCGATAGCACCTTAACGATGTACCCACTTCTCTAATGATGTATAGTCTCGATACAGCAAGTATTACTTCTAATAGAAGCGCTCGTGGCGAAGCTGGCTAAGACGTTCTTGATAGATCGTCGAAGTTAAGCAACGTTCTGAGCGGTTACAACTTGGATGGGTGACCGCAAGTGGCATTAACAAGTGAGCGTTTCCGTGCTTCGGAGGGAACGTTAAATCGTCGGTCCCGACTTTTAAAGTCGATAAGCCATGGCGGAGGTCTTTGGGCGGCCTAAAAACTCCTTCACCAGAGTTGGCCACTTGTTCATACGAACGAACGAGCTTCGAACTGCTATTGATAATTATATTTAATTTACATTATCTAACGACTCATGCAATAATTTTAATTCCAGTTTAATTTATTTATTGATCTGTAGAGTCAGCGCATAGGAACGCAGTTTTAGGCACATCGCCAAACTAAGAGTATTCGTGAGTGGAACAAAGAGAACTTAGCAAAGAGGTGTACTACATTAAGCTTTTTGTTTCAACCAATTCAATCCATTTATTTTGTCTGGGTGGTTCCATTAGTGTTAGCTTATTGGGCTTGATTGATTTAGGTGGCCAGTATAGTTTCAGGTCATTACAATGAGGTGTGGTTCGAAGGCAGCAGAACCCCGCGCCCGCGACCGCGCCGCCGCCGGCGTTGGTTGGTCGCAACCTTGTATTAATATTTAAATTTTGTTTATGGCGGAATAAAAACGGGAATTGATTTACGTCGTGAGCAAATTTTGATTAAAATCGTTCAATGCGATAACGCTTAATTTCTGTGTTTCCATTTGCGATAATGGATTCAATTTGTATCCGTCCGACTTCCGAAACCATTCACAGCAAGTAATTTAAAAAAAATAAGAGTTTTCTTATGAAGAGCGTAGAGTGCTAGAGTTTGTTAGTCTCATTCAAACTGTCTCAAGATTAACAAGTTTAAATATCAACTCGGACTCATTAAGTTGCCCTCCGTGTCTTATCTTAGCAACGTTTATTTAATTTAACTTTGTTTAATTTGACTTCACGAGCCAGAATGCAGAACGAAAAGAAAATGTTTGAAAGTTTCCACGAGGCGAGGACTCGCGCACTGTTCCCGACCTCGCTTGTTTGTTCCACTCATCAACACGACAACTTGATAATTGGACTCACATTCATAAACATCAAATAATTAGGCTTTCTATCTTTTACCATAGTACAGGAGTTTCATTATAATTGGAAAACCTTAATCACATTAAACGCGCTCTTAGACTTAAATATAAACTAAATCTGTTGCTACAATGTATTTTAAAGTAAGTAATAAGTTTACATCAACATTACCCACGCGCAGACAAAATCAGGTTCGCTCATACAGTTATCGTAAAAGTGATATTCCGGTGGAGTCGGCGACGCGTCGTCGACTGTGATAATGTGATTACGAGCGTGGAAGGAGCGCCCCCGCCGACCGCCCCCGACCCGCTGCAATCCGCATTCATTAGGCGCTCGGAAGAAACACGTGCGAGTCCGGACCGGAATACGATTCCCGAAAAGTGGGACTTCACACGACGACGACGCGACTTGCGCCAATAAGTATATCTAGTATTGTTACTCTATCATTTGTACCAGTCATTTGCAGTCTCAATAACCGATAGGAATAAACGATAGGTTATAAGAATATCATTGGTCTTTCACTCTCGGCAGATATTTGACAGTTTTATTTATGGAAGAACCTTATTTTAAACACCATAAGTTTTCCAGAAAAACTATTTTTTTTTGGTAAACAAAACCAAAGATAAGTTTGAATTTAGATAGGTTATTGAGATTGTCAGTTAGCGTCAGACTACGAGTATATCCATTTGGCAGTTTAGTCCCAATTCCAAATTTTGCAAAACTTTACATATCGGTGACATGATTTTTGAAATCGGCTGAGTAGTTTCGGAGATTACCTTCGTCAAACAAACAAACAAACAATACCTCTTAACTAGTGTAGATATAGATGATGATACTCGTCAAGGGTGAACAAGCGATCCATTGTTCCGTCTCTTTTAATAAATGTCTTAGAAAGTTTATTCAATCTAAGCGCTCGGAAACAGATAGCCGACCCGACGCCAACGAGGAGGCGCCTAGGAAATATACCGCGCCACTTAAATAGGCAACTACGAGTACTAAGGTGTAAACTCAGACAGTAATTTAGGATCTCCTGAGTGTTGTTGAGCATTCGTTCAAGCGGAAGAGTGCCTGCGCCCCCGTCCCCGCAGCGCCCCCGCGCGCGCCTCCACTTTACTTTACAATATATTTATGGCTCCGTTTAAGCTGCAAACTTGGGGCGCTGATGTACTATGCGTGTTAAGAAGTCATTCTGTTCTTATTTATTTTTTTACCCGATTTTAAGTCTATCTGAAAAAAAAGCAAAGCCTATCTTATTTCTCGTAGGTCCTAATCTTAAACTATTAAATTATAATTATTCATTCTCACTCCCATTACATATCTGAATTGAACGGAATCTTTGCAACAATTTTGATTCGTAATTATACAATTAGTCGTAGAACAACAGTTCCGTATTCGGCGGAGAGGGAAGCAAGCTGACGTCATTCATTTAGAAGTCCCCTCTAGCGTGTGAAATCGTGAAACATTTGAAAACAGCGCCATTCTGCAACTCCAACTCAATCACAACTCAATTACTGAAATTACGTTTGTAATTCCATTTATAGAGGGTGTTGTTTTACAGATTGCGACGAGATCTACCAGCGGATGTTCTCGGACGCGGAAGGTGCGTCCCGGGGCCGTACTGCCTTCACTGAGCAAGCTTGTTTTGATACTGCACTACAAGCCACATTGTTTTACCGTCATTTACTCAATGACGCTACGTGAACTAGAGGCTGTCTTGCTCTTTTATTAAAGCTAAAGCTGGTTTTACCGCTATTGGTGCGCAATGTACGCATGGCAAGTCACGATCTTCTAATTCCCAGTATAGTTTCATAATTGATTCCGACTCGCGCCGAGTCCTGTGCGGATTCACCGATAAGCGACTATAAAACGAATCTAAGCAGGAATGAAACGATACTGAGCATCTGCTCGTTATCAACGTAAATGAAATTTCATGTCAATTTTCAGAGTCAGCTTATGTTGGTGAACTGTTACGAATGCAGTAACCACCAACATAAGTTGACCCCAAAAATTATCACGAACTTCAGTTTCGTTGATAGCGAGTAAGGTCTCTGTTTCTAATGTTCATGGTCAAAGCAATGTCAAAACAAGCTTGTGGGTGGTTTGTAAGTAGGTGGTACGGCCCGTGTTGTTCTGTTTGTGCGTCTGTGTGTCGCTCACTAACCGTTAACTGCGCTGTTTGTCTTCATTAGGCACAAAAAACGCTGCAAGAGCTGCTTGATTTATTTAACGAGGATGTTTCCCGGAACTTTTACATTTCCCATTTCCTAGTTTCAGTTTAGCAAAAGGTTTAATGCGTGTTTGATGCCATTATAACCCACTTTACTACAAACTGAGCCTTTCTTATCTTCTTATTTGTAAACTGAACTCTTTAAAATCATTGATTCTTTATATCACATGGGAAATGGAGTCACATAAGCAGTCGAGTTGAGCTCGTAGCGCCGCGCCGGTGCGGTAATCGATTCAGCCCCGGCTCCACTCGGCCAGAATTAACTACTTATGAGATTTACCTGTGGCTCTGAGTGGTCGTAGCTCCATTTACAGTTACGATATACTAACCATTAAAGTCTCTTTGGCCCCTAAAGTACCCATAAATCATTAGTGAAAGGGACCCTGCATTTGAACACGATTTATTCAAAATGCTAGGTACTTATATTAGAACTAGTATGTGCAAAAACTTTTCCAGCTCCAATAACGCACCACGTGACTGTAAGTTTGCTCATAAAGCGTATTGTGCTGTAACAGAAAGTGTTTTGTGAGTTTTGGCGAGGCTCTAATTAGTTTAACCACTAACCGAGTTGTTGTTACTAACTTTTACGAACATGATTTAAATTTATAATTGCTATTTTACGCCCGCATCTACCGGCGAGGTTGCTTTAATGGTTCTCGGATGGCCCTCCTACCCTTTTTATACAAAGGCCTTTTTAATTTTGCAACGAAAATGAGGTGACCCTATTTGAGGTCGTATTTATATTCCACTTCATAACTAGTCGACGCTTATACAGGATGAGTGGGTTACAAAGCCTCTCATTTTAATTTAAAATTGTAAACCGATGGCGTCGCGGTGAGCTCCCTCGCTCCCGCCACTTCCATTCAACCCTTTTCAAATTGATTCCACTTCGCTTCTCCACCAAAACAGGTATCGAAATCAGAAAACATTGCTTTTGAACGAATCGCGCTAATTGAGCGCCATCCATTCTGACAAGAGCTGTCGGCGGCACGCGGGGCAGCGGGGGCAGGGGAGGGGCAGGGGGGGCAGGGGTCAGGGAGGGGGGGACCCCGTATCCATGTAAAGGTTGATGCGTGATGCTTGAAGCCGATTAATATTGACAGCCCGCTTAAACGCATAATGGGTTTAAGCCCTCAGATCATTCAGAGGGCGGAAATATAAAGGACAAAATATGTTAGAGTTCACCCCTTTTTTTAAGCTCCCATAAGCCTTAATATGTTTGTGGTATAAGTACTGGTTAGTATCAATGTCACATTCTAGTACGCGGACTTGAGAACCTCTGGCTAATGGAATAAGCAACGAGTAGATTGTGGCGTTTTACCTTAAGGAAATCTCTACTAATCTCTACTAATATTAAAAAGAGATAATGTTGGTTTAATTGTATGAGGAGGTCATTCCGCTCCGCGCGTATTCGTCAGCGCGATCTAGAATCAGGTCATTTTTACTAGCGCCATCTAGTGACTTATAAAGTCTAACTTAAAAATATTGAAACAGCATACATTGTATACAATAAATACACGGTTGTATTTCAATTTCTTATAATGTATATTTACCTCTTCTTGCAAACACGAGTATTATGTCGTTCAGAATCGGCGAGCGTCTCTCACGTTGTTACAGCATCGCTTTATTGATATTAACGACGTCGATACAGCGCTGTAAACCATACTGCTGCTGCTCCGTAAGCGATCACCTGCTCTAACTACATTTACTGAGAAATACTAGTTGAAACTCTAGCCTATTTGATTTCAAGGACTAAATTGCGATTTATTCGATACTGTTTAAAGGATTTTGAACTCAGGCTGTTGTAGATAAGATAGCGTTTGATGCGACCCTTGCTGATGCACGCCGTGCGGGGTCGCGCCCCACTCGTGCGTACCTTGATACAAGTACCTACACTAAAACTAAAGTTAGTTACTAAAGCTAGTTCGCAATCCAGTTACGTTAGTGAATTGTTACTATTCCAGTATCCATCCAACCAGATTAGCTGAACTACGAATATTAGTACGATATTTCGTTTCAGTAAGGCCCATAAGCCGCAGCCGAGTGGAGCCGAGTGGAGCCGAGTGGAGCCGAGTGGAGACGAGTGGAGCCGGCGCCTCGGTCGGTCCCTTCCATGAAATAATGAACACGCGGCCGAGGCGAGCGGCGAATCGTAAAAATAAGAGTTTTTATTAGTCGTAACAATTTTCCTGCGTAGCATTGAAAAAGCATCAATATTTATGGGTGCGGGTTCGAAGCTCGTTCAGTCAAGGTTGCCGGATTATGTAGTCATAATGGTAAGTAATATCTCACGTATCAGGAGTTTGATTACCGATGCGAGCCGAAAGAGAATATTGTTTGGAGGGTTTACGGCCGCACGTGGCAGCCATTTTAATGGCTGATTACATTCGCGGGATTGTTTCTCGGCCGGGAACCTCTCCGTGCTTACATTTTGCAGGATAATGTTCCATTTTGATTTCGGCAAAGACATTCAATACGTTCACGTATTCCTCCAAATAGAAGCCATATATTTCGATTTAAACGAACCATTATGTACTTTTTCTCTCTGAGTGAATATGACACAAAATATTGATTGGTTTCTTAAATCATAATGTGGAATTGTCTCGCAAAAAGAGATTTATTTGAAATTCCAAATGATTAGAAGTAGATAAATAGTGAGTCGAAAGCATATCCGAATAAATAGTGAAATTAACGTGCTATCACTGGTTCGAATGAACGAACGAACTGATTACTCGAAACTTACCCAACATTTGTTCAATATATTTACTTGGCCATTTCACTGTCACTTATTGGCAGTGATTAAATATCTGAATTCGTACAGTTTAATATTTAAATGACATTCGGGGATAAATTCCGTTTAAGCCGAATTTCCACCTCTTCCATTCCGCTATAGCATTCTCGGAATTCCTGATCTACCGGACATGGAGACCTACAAAAGAATGGAATTCCTGTCCACCATTCAACTGAAGGATTAAATAAAGGGCTCAAAAAGAGGCTCAAAAAGACTTGGGAAATGTAAAGGAGTTCTTGTTCCCCTGTATTGTGTGTCTGCTCTCCTTTGCGTCGCACATCGACGGTTGCCTTTAAAGTAACATTTCTGAGTAAGACAAATTCTATCAAAAAACAAATATTTTAACAATGTTTTCTTTTTCACCTTTTTTTTCCCCATAACGTGAGAATGTGAAAGGAAATCTGATATTGAATTAAAGCAAAAACAATAATTATCTTTCAAGGAGGGTTACAAGGTAATTTCATATAGAATGTCTGTTTTGATGTTATTTACAGAAACCGCTAATTAATACGTCGTCCCTCCCCCCCCCCCCACCCCCTCACCCCCCGACCCACCCCTGGAATTCCGATAACAAGTACATTTGGAAATTATCGCACAAACTTATCGCCTGACGTTAATTTTAATACGATCATATCTTAATTCAAAAGGTCGGCTCTGTAGAACCTTTTGTAATTCTAATGCCCGTTGTGAATGTAAGTCACCTTAATTAGGTGACTCTCACTTAACACTTGAATTGCACACTCAAATAAGAATTTTAAAATGGCCACTCGTGTTAAATATAATGAGCCGATTAACATGCAAGGTCGACCCGAGATCTACGAGAGCTCAACGACAGAACTTATGTATCGCTCAGGGGTCATTCTTATAACTAATTGATATCAAAATATTTTTGTAGATTTATCCAGGTCATGCTCTTTAAAAGTAAATTAGCAACTAAATCAAAAATCAAAAATCTTTTATTATGTAAAACAAGTTGTAGATATTATGTACAAGGTTTGGGAACCCTTCTTTTAAGTTTTTAAAAACCTGTGTTAGAAGGGTCCCCTCTTACTTCTGTGGTCTTTTAACAGATAACTTGCATTTAAATTTAAGTTAATCTAACATAAAAAGGTAGTAATATAAGAATAAAATAAATAAATAAATAACTGTTTACATGAACATTATATAATTCAAATACTTAAATAAATATAGAGATAGATACTTTAAGGATCATAGGAAAGATTCACGTGACTTGTCGCAACAATAGATAGTCTGTATGTGTCTACTCAAATACAAATGAAATCGCTATGATCCAAAACTCATCATCTAAACCAGCAACGAGTTGACGCGCTGCAAACAGAGCCGATTCGGGTTAGTTATTGGCCGTTTGTGCTTCCACTGCGAACCGCAACGTTCATGAGGTCATCGCGAACGGTATGATGTGCCTGAAACCAGCTCAATGCCAGTCACCAGCATTATATCTATCAGGCACTGCAGAAAATAGCTTTCGTCTTTGTGATCAAAGATAATTGGAAGACCAGAGGTTCATTTTAGCGACAAATTGCAAATATTCCCGAGCTGTTGTGAATTATAGAAGTTACAAACGCCAGAAATTACTGAAATGTTGAAATTACTCAAGACAGTAGTCCATATTCCGGGCGCTGCGTGATAAATAAATTAAAAGCATTGTAAAACATTATCTACACCAGAACATTTTTAGCTTAGAGACTCTCCAGATGTTTATTTTTTTTCATTTGAAGTCCCGTGACACGACTCTATGGTCAAACTGCGTGTTATCAATACAATGTCATTTGTTCAAAATATTGTTTAACTTAACACAAAAGCATATCGAACAAATGTAAAGTCGGCGTGTGTGAGCGGCGCGGTCGGCGGCGACGCGCGCCCGCAGCCGGCCCCACTCGCCGCTAAATTGATATTAAAACCTGCGATAAAACTAAGCCAACTGCACGTTCACCGCTTCCACTTCTCGACTATCGTTTTAAACTACCGTATTTTATTTGGCGTAAACGGGAAAGTTTATATTCCGCAATGAAATATCTACTTCGTTTGAATAATCATAAAAGTTGCAGTAAACTGGAAATGTCAGAGGTTATAAATATAAATCGTTAATTTCTGTATCCGTGGGTGTTCAACAAATCTAAGCTCACGAAGTGTAGCCAAACGGTTTGGAATAATATCCTCGTGGATTTACAACTGGCTGCATAATCCGGCGCACTCGCTCGCGCGCCCGGCCGCGGCTGGCTTATGGAATGCACACCGTTCCGTGGCTTAATCTCGCGAGCCTACCGCCGCCCCCGCCCCCGGCCCGGCCCCGCCCCGGCTCCTCTACATAGCTTTGAAGCTTTATTTCCAATAAAACTCATAAGCCGCTACAATACTATGTTAAGAAACAAAACTTTAAACATCTTTATAGAATGGAATACCAAATGACAGAGATCACAGTAGAATTGTGGAATTGGATTAACATAATATGAAGCTTTCTACATAATCAATACCTACATACTGATTTGGAAAGTGAAGCGGGTCTTGTTGGTTTAGTTTTGTTTAAAATGTTCTTTTGTATTGTTTCAAGATACTTATGACAAAGGAATAATCGTAACTCACATGAAACGTTAACGTTTTATCCCTTTAAAGATGATGGACAAGTGAACGTCATAAAGCCATAAGGATAAACGAAACACACCATGAGATCATGCGAATAGCTCATGGGAGCTTAGGCGAGCCCGCCAAGGGTCGCCGTGCGCTGAAGTTATGATCTGATAAATCAGTCTGCATCAATGGGGTCAGCAGGCCAAGGGTAATAGGGTCCTAGTCGCAGTATCAATAGGGGCTCAATGGACCCCTGGTCGATAATGGCCGGACAAGGGGTCGATACGACCTGCCGATCGACGGGTCTGAGGGCCCTACCCTTGTTCGGGTTGTAGTCATTATACTCGTAGCTACTAGTATAATGGGTACAGTATGCGCAGAGGTGTTGGCCGTACACTTTCTTGATTTATTAAAGGTCAAACTTTGTAGGTAATAGTAAATGTTACTATAGAGATGGCTTTCCCGGCTTATGAGATAATAACATGAAGCTTTCTATTTGATTGAATCTGACTTCATCGATCCGGTTCCATTCATTTGGCGACCCGAGGAGCCGGCTCGGCTACCTCAGGTCAGGGCTCAATACAAACAGATACAGATGTACGCACTGAGGCCGAGATTGTCGTGTATTGCGACGCAGTATCGATACTAAAATCAGGCAGCACTCAGAAACTAATCGATAGCAGTCAACCCTTCCATCCCGAAGTGTCTCTTAACGTCGAGGAGCACTTAGGACGTCCGTAAACATCGGAACATATCTTCTGCTCAGCTCCGTGCGACGTGCTGATGCGTGCTCATTACTCCTCATTACGAAGTCGTGACCCGCTTTCACAAGTTGCTGTGGGATATTAAAACTTGACCAACTAAAGATAAGAGTTCTCAATCAGCTAGCCTTATATCATTTTACGAAACATTGAGATGTATTACCTGTTAAAATAACGTGCCTTTAATGTTTTCGATCCCCAGTTAATTGTTTCAATACGCTACGGATACCGCCTCCCAACATGTGCTGAAATTCGGAAAGAGCAGCCGACGTTTTGTATTTTCAGCACCTTTTATTCAATTGAAAGTTACACAGAGAAAATTATGCAGATGATTCTCGAGACAATTATACTGTTGATCATTGTGTCGGCTGGTACCTGTGGCTTGTACAGTGACACGGCGCATTTCAACACATACCTACAGCTTATTTTATACATAACGGAAAGTGTAACTCATGTTTTTTGCTCTGTGTTGTGCCTATCATTATACAAAATTTTTGGAAGCCTCGGTATTAGTCAGTTCGGGTCCAAAAATATATAATTTGACACTTCATCCCCCAGAGGCAGCCAAACAACATCATCGTAAAGAGATTTGAAACCGTTACATGAAGTGAAGACTCGTAAATAATCTGTAGGAATGTATTCAGATTGAACATTTCCATGCATGCGAGCCATCTCCACTCCCAGTATTATCATAACCCTTCACGAACCAAACACTTCAGCAAAATCTCAATAACCCTAACGAGATACCATTTAACCGACGCAGAGTGCACATTACATTAATGCACGTGATGTGGCTAAACACCAAAGTGGCTAAATTTAATAAGGTTTCAGCCGGATGAGCGAGATGCACAGCATTAGGCACAGGCTAGCGCCTCGAAAAGCCGGAAACTACGTCAGCATCATCAACAACCTCAGTGAGTCCACGATCCTTCGATTAGTGCCCTTATAATTATAACTTCGAATACTGTTATGAAACATGAATCAAAGAAGTAGTCAGCGAATGACGACATTGATGTTTATAAATAAGAATCACATCATTTTATCCCCGAACTAGCAAACTGTAATACTTTCAGCCAATTGTCAAGTTTTTAAATGGCCGGCTAAATCCGCTGGTGTGTCTGACATCCCTAATTATGAGTGAAATGAGCAGAAATGAGCTTTAATGAGCAGAGTGAGCACAACGAGCTCTCCGCGCTAATCGGCGGGCGACGGTAATGTGTGCCGCTGAGTTATGTGCAGCTGCCAGCCGCACTGTTTGTTATAATATTATTCACTGTTTCAGTGAAGCAAGACTCGCTGATTGCATGTTAATACTAATGCGCCGTTGGACATTTTATAGGTATATTCATTAAAAACCCTAAATATGTATTTACAGACAGACGAGCTTTTCCACAAAGAAAATGAAAGTAGCATGAAACTGTACCTATTCAAAAACCAACTTACTCAACAATATATAGGGATGGTTACTAATATAGGGACATTTGAAGGGTACTGGCTTTTTACACACTTTTTGATCAAAGCATTTAAAACGAAAAGTACCTATAGCGTGGATGTAGAGCTATGGCTAGTTTTGTATACCTATAGCTAATTCTGCGAATAGATAAAACAAAACAACTGTATTGTTATTCCAGCCCCCATCCGTGTTCGCAATAAACCGCGAAAATAACGCAAACTTTATCACCGCAATAACTTTAATTCATTCGTCATCAACAAAACATAGAATAAATTAATATTTCCCGCTCTGGGAGAAATTATAACGTAATTTAATGTGCGGAACCACTTAGCGATCGCCGAACAAAGTGCGTGCGAGAGCACGCGCTACATCTCGCACGTCTCCACTTTGCAAATTAAGCCTTATACCCATAACATAACGCCTAATATATCGCGTTGTGAACATGAAAGCAAGTGAGCTAACGAGGAAACTGATTTTCAGGGCTACTGATATGTAATCTGTGGCACACACGCCTTCGACAGTGTGTTGTAATGGCCATAAGTGCTCACACACAGAGGAAACGATGTGACAATTATTATAATTCTTCAGACTGAAAACTTTAAACTGTTACGTAGAATACGACTGAGCTTGATAGCGATCTCTTCACGGACGAACAGCGACAATTACTTTTAATTTTGTAAAGTTTGTCGTTCAGCGCGTGCTTGTGGGCAGAGTCTATTTATTGCAATTTTACTAACTAAATAAATCCTTATGTGCTAGCAATATTAATTCTAATTATAAGATCCAGTCTAACTTTAAATGAAATTTATGTTTCAATGAATATTATTTCCCAAGACCCGTGAGCTAAAATACTAAGTACGCACGACTACCACAAACTGCGGCTAAAATACACAATCCCGTAATGGATGTGCTTACTACTTCCATAGCTGGCCACGAATTAAAAGCAGGTCAAACATTGTTCGCCCTGCGACTGCAACTGCGACTGCGAACGCAAGGATTCATTAAACCTCTTGCATTTTCCACTTTCCTGCTATTTTAGTGCTCCGCAGCATCGGTTGTAGGTACACACAGGTACCTACCCACATTTGTTACATAAAAACTGTTATGATCTTCTATCTATTTGATAACTTAATTTAAAAGCAACTAGGCACTTACTTAACTTACAGTTCTGATAAACAAACACATTCGTTTTTTAGTTTTTGCAGTTCGTAGTGATGAGCAGATTTTCTAACAATCCTTGTTTGACATTACTAAAAAAAACTCAGTTTCCCATGATCCAGTTTAAAAATAATTTGTGTCTATGTCGTTTCCAATAAGTGGGGGTTGGCCCAACATGTTTTTTTTAATTAGAATTGTACCTATTCAATTAGAAGAAACAACCGACAACCCCGAACACAACAGACATTTTGTTTGTTTTTCCAACATGTTTCTTCCAATTTCGTAAGGAAGGTGGTAGGTTGTCTCATTAGCCATTACAAATTGCCTCAAGCCAACATTTTGCTGTTTAAATTAAAAATGTTCAAGAAATAGCACATATCAAAGAACTCTCAGTAAACTCAGCACGCATGATGGATTCTATTTGCTGATGTTTCTTTTCAAGAGAAATGTATTAAGTCTCGCGTCAAGAGATGCTGAAGTGAAGGCAGATTGCGAAAACAGATTTCCTTCATTTGATGGCTCGACTCGTGCATACAGCGCCTGCAGGGAGCACGCGCCCCGCGCACCTCGCACACACACACACACGCTAAATTGTATTTCATTGAGATGAATGCAATACTCAAGGATATATAAGTGTAAATAATAAACCAACCTTACACTATTTCCACCAACATCATCATCCACGAGACGATGCCGCAGACACCTACACTATTATCGCCCGAGGTTCTAAAATATTCACTCATTAAAATCGCGAGGAAGCGGTTCTGTGCTCAGAGCTCGACACAAGCTAATTAATTCTGAACTCTATCCACCTTAAAATAAGACCAAAAAATGGAGGTACTAAGTTGATGAACTGTTACTAGCTGCTAGGCGTCTTGAGGAAAATATAGAAGGAAATTAGTTGCTTTTCAGGCTCCGTTAAACTAAACGCTACAGAATATTACGAACAACGTAGTTTGAGATGAATTCAATGCTCCTCATTACATGCTTTGTTTATAATATTTATTATACTTAATGTTGTGATGCAGGTCGCTTCCAATCCAACTGAAATCACTCTGAAAGGGTGACTTATTTCTTGCAGTGGGCGTTCGAAGGATGTGATGAAGATGATAGCTATTTTTTTGCGTAGCTTGACATTCTTGTTGTCTTAAAACATTGGTGATGTATTTGCAAAGTTCACTTGACAAACCCTTGTTTACTTCCATAAGGTTTTTGAAATCCGTTTAAATCATAAATTAAATTGTAGCAACATCTGTGTTGTCTCCGTCACAGACCGAGAATTGACGAACTCAAAGGAAACGGAGCCTCAAGGCCGCCTGCTGCCTGTCTCTAACCTTATATCATCAATTTCCCATTCTGTGGCGCTTTGTTCCCGCTATTAATGAAACTGTCACAGTATTTTCAGCTCACAATTTTTACTGGAAGTTGTCACCGACACGGCGAGTGCTCTTGTAACTTCACACCTTTAGATTATTATTAAGTAAGGAGGTGTTTTTATTTCTGTGACAACCTTTGTACCGCAGCTGTGGCCTATCGCTTCACATTCTGAATTTGTCGTATTTTTTTAGTAAGAAACTTCTAAATTGTAATACTAAATACTAATACACGTATTTTCAATGATCTACTCATACATAAATTCAACGGAATTGTTTAAGCATAGGACAACTATAACTAATGGTTGACTACAGCGCGCTATTTTAACTTCAGACGTAGAACTCGTGAGAAATAGTGAGAGCGCATAAGTGCCTGCAAGTTAAACACCTGAAGTTCTAGCTCTCGGGAACTAAGTTATGCGGAAGCGATATCGGTGCCCAGTGGCCCCGCCGGGCTCACACATGCGCCGATAACTCATCCAATAACAGCTTTTAAAATGACAATATCTTTGAAATTATAGGCTCTTAACTAGAGTATTGGATCCGGTAATGTATGTGGCGGGGCGGGGCGGGGCGCGGCGGCGCGGGGCGACTCAGTCTAACGAATGGGCGCGATAACTCACCGGCCGAGGGCGAGTGCAAGAGGTCGCTCTCCACAGCGCCCGCCGCCACCGCGCACCACTCTCCATCTACTGCGAGCGCGGCCAAGACGACACATAAAACTGCATTTTTAAACTTCACACTAGAATTTGTAGTTGTAATACTCTTGCATTCGGAATCAAATTGCTTGAATAATTTTCTGCGAGAACGATGAGATTGCAGTGCTATAAACTGCTGTGAGTTGTGACAAGAAATAGGGAATACCTTCCATTTACATTCACGGTAGAGTTCGGTTGCATAACTGAACCTTTGAGTTGGCACAGTCCCTTGTTTGCCAGACGATGCTCCCCTACTCGCTAGACTTAGCCGCGCCATCGGTTGCGGTTTCACTGACGCTACCCAAAGGTATTCATATTCCGTAAGCCGATAAACCAATCTAGGTGAGTCGACGTCGCTTCACGCCGACATTCACATGAACAAATGAGTGTGTCCACATTCAGCTCCTTGGCTCGGCGCGCGACGGACGGACTGCCTGCGCCATCGAGCGGAGAGCCAGTTCAAACAAGTGATTTGTCCTCGTCTAATCCTGGACTAGTAAATTCAGTGAAACATAAATTAAGTTGACAGAGATTTGTAATATCCGGGAGATGCTTAAATCATACCTGTCTGCAGCGCGTGCTTCCTGCGCCTTTAAACTGCGCTTACTTTAAAACGAGGTCATTTTTAAATGAGCACCTCCACTTAGAATGAATTTAACGTTCTTAATTTCTCAGCGTTCACTTCGAATAATGTTCCGAGCGTCCGACACAAAAACGACAGTGTCGAGAATAAAACAACCTTGGAATAATTACACTGTGTTTTGTCTTTCGCATTGACAGGCTATTTCAGGTTTTTTCGAAAAGACAAAACAGTCCTTTAGTTACTTTTAAGAGCTTCCAATGTTGTAATATTGAATATTTTCAATGAACAGTAAAGTTTGTGTTTTTGTAACTGTACTGTTAAAGTTTTTTGTGAAATAAGCCTAATAGTGGTGCAGAAAGTCTTAGAAGCAGCCCGGTCGCGTAATGGTTCCCGCCAAGTGCGGATTTACGTAATGCCGCCACTACTCGTATACATTCACCCAACTTTTGCATTGCGATGCTATATGAAGTTTGTTGCGGAACAACTTGCCGATAGTGGCTCGGCCACTTTCGCCATTTTTCTTGCCGCCGGTTGCTCGGCCCGGCTATATCGGCCACAGAGCGCACTGGGTACCACTCAGCGTTGCTCATAGCACGGAAACCTTCCAAATATTTTCTCCTTTTATTTTTAAACATTTCTGCTAACACAGCCAAAACTAGAAGTTATTTTGCTCAAACATCCAAAAATGAGCGGGTATTCTGCTCTACGATCGTACACTATGCGTTGCGCTTGCTGCTATAAAAACTGCCAAATATTTTTCCAAGATATTCCTCAATTATGATGTCGCTGTGTCGCAGTTGTCCGCAATTGCTACCACTGATGTGAATTTGACTCTAGAAAATCCGTTCTTAGTTCAATCACAGATTCAGTGCTCTAAAGTTAGTGCACTAAGTTTGATGACACATAAAGTTATTTTAACTTTGATATATATTTGGTTATGGCAGAACAAGTTTTGTTTTACAGACCCCAATGACGTTTGTTCTTTACAAGAACTTCTCAACAGAATCCAGTTTTGAAGGTTTATCTCTAACATCCTAAACTAAAACTTGTTCTGAAACCCGTAAGGTTTGAAATGAGAGCAAGCTGAGAAGAAACAGATGAAACCCCTTGTTTGTGAGAATGCTTCGTATATGTATATATAGGTAGATAGGGTCAACAAAACAAGCTTTGGCGACGTGTTATCTAGTTGATGGGAGTCCATGAATTGGCGGACTAATGCCCTGGTGGCCTGACCCTGTCCTTTAGTTATCTGACAACGTTGTGTCACTTTAGGCAAATGGTGAAGGGTAGGTGAAGAATACCACTATATAAATCTTAATAGCTCAGCTCTTGTCGGGACTTCTCTCCAATGCATAAATAATACATATTGGTTTTCTATGTTTTTAACATTGTAGCTAGACTTTAAATAAAGAGTGAAGCAGAACTACTACGGATTAAGCAATTGATAATGTTATCGTTCTAATCCATTTCTATCGCAATTAATAACTCCAACGCCTCGATTATAATGAATTGAGTAAAAAGGCAGCTTTGTAAGAATGTAATAAGTCCGAGAAGTGATTGTGAGGCGCAATAAGAAAGTGGGTCAGAGTAATTGAGGCGAAAAATTAAGACTTCTCGAGAGGACGACGATTTTTCATCACATAAATTGCCTTCGCTTTATCAACTCCTGTTTCCTTATTTCCTTATAATCTCTGAAGGTGGGGTTCGTGGTAATCACTTGCAATTGACAGCGTCCGTTCTACCCGGACTGAAGATAACGTTCCAATAGGACCTGATAGATTGCACCCAACACCGTCCAAGGGCGAAACTACTGAGCTTAAAAACTGTATTTTTTTCCTTTATCGTGAAAGTTATTTTAGATTGTTATTTTTAAAGTCATTAATCTTAACAAGCTTATTGACTCAAGTTTGGAGGTTTTGTAAAATATTTCAGCAGCTCGTTCTGGGCTGAGGGAGCTTTCATTTTTATCGGTATCCAGTGGATATCTTTCTGTGACGTTATTTGTCAGTGCCGATTCATATTGTATGAGATTTTTTATTCCAGGATTCTAGTATATTTTTATTACATTTTGTCATTAAACTTTAACGTACAATTAAAAAGAACTAACAGCGTTGCATAAACAATCTTGTGCCGAGACAATATTCTTATATCTCTTTAATATTAAATAAGGCTTCTGACAACTTCCAACCCTTTTAAAATTCTAGGAAACTTTATAAGTATTTTATCTCAGCCAAGGATAGTATTTTGTAAAGGCTTTGAAGCCGCGCCGCGGCGACGGCACGCCGCATTAATCTAGCTCCAACTATGGAACCGTTAATACCCTCGACCCGGCCTACTCGTATAGCTAACTTTAAGTAGCACAGAAGCTACCGCCGAATATCCGTGTTGGTCGACTGGGAATGTACCTCGACTTTCCCGAAGATTGTGGGTTCGTTTTTCAGCCGTAGACTGTATTTATTTTGTTTGGCGGTTGAAAACTCAGCGATTGAAAACATAATTGTGGAAAACTTTATAGAAAACGTAAGTTTTTTTAATGCCGGTTATATGAACTTTCATAAATTAAAATAAAAGTATCCAAGACTGTTTTGGAGTTCCTCAACATTTTACTTTTCACCCTGGAACTAACTGGTACATAGCCAATACCTACATCAAAGCTTTGATAATGACTCTAGTTGTTACACTAACAAATGCAAAATATTCCTTATAAACAATATTCCCGGCTCGGCACATTGATTCGTCAATCTTATTAGTATTATAGAACCCGAGTAGGCAGTTAGGCACCTTCACGTCGAAACTTCGAGAAGTCAAAGTTCTGTTTTACGAATTGGCTTCCCCGGAATCGGAATTTGTATTTGCGAATAACTCAACATTTCCTGTTTTATTTAAAGTTCCGTTGTTCCATTTAAAGTTTCCAGAAACACGTATTTCTTTTACGGCCCGCGACGACCCAAATTAGAATTGGTACGATGAAAATTAAGTTCCAAATTGGAAAAGATTCCAACTGCGAATGTTTACGATGGATATTACACATATACAAATGTAGATATAGTGATACCTTGTTGCAAACTTCTCGCTTCTCGTAACACTAGATTGTTTGATCTAATGAAGATTAAAATATTAGCAGACAGTGGTCTGGGTCAACAGTCATTCAGGCAGTGCGTTGTTGGGTGACCCTCAGCTGTACATGCTTTAATCTCAGCATGATGTTGTAATGAGAATGTTTAGAGCGAATCAGCCGCGCGCGCCGCTAAATGCGCGGCATCGATCATGCGAACGGATGCGACCTGAAGGATGGAGAACCCATAAAAAACCCTATTTGCTTACAAATCCGCCTCTTAGATAACCCCTTTTGGGATAAAGTGTAAGATTATACCCTGGCCGTATGGAAACACATTATTTTTTTATAGTCTTAGGTGCGTCTCGCGGGACGAAGGGATTACTCGTGCGTTCATACCGACAGCTTCGCCTACGAAAGGATTATGTAATTTATTGCGTGTGAAATTCACAGCGCTTTTGTTGAGAACTGACGCTGACGCCCTGAAATTGGGCAAAACAAAGAGCTTACGCTGTTTTTGTATTAGAATGGAATTAAATGAAGCGCTAGGGTAGAGGTGCCGAGGGTTTTGTGGACTAAAGGCGGTTGGACGAAGAGAGCTCACCTTCGAAATTTTCGCGTTCGCGAGTTCTCATTTCCATCATCTAAAACTAATATGAAAAGTATAAATAAGGTTAAATTTGACGCACAAGTATGTGCCTATGTTTTGCCAAAACGTTCTAATTTTCTTTTGTCATAGAGTTAGTTATTATTTCTCACTAAGGATATAAAGGATGTGGGTATGTTTCCACAGAATCGAAACTTAATCTGTACCGGGGAATGTTCTATCTCCAGCTTATGAGGTCGGAAGCGCGTTAGCCGCGCGGCGTGTGCGCGCCGGGAACCAAACGTGTTGAGTGCTTGCTTATTGAATTTACGAGGCACCCCCCCTCTTCCCACCCCTACATCCGGCCCTGTGTTCTAGTTCATACGAACAGGCCAAAATATGAAATTTCCTGAAAGCAGGTGACGTTGTTGCAAAGTGTTTCATGCTATATACTTCGTAAGGAGTTATAATTTTGTTTCCATCTTATCACGGCATGTAGACATTGAAATTAACATTATCAGGTAAATCTGGACTAATTAATACAGATAATGAAAATTAAATGCCCATGGAGTACATGATTTTTCCATAAAGTGTGTAAATATCAGAGTGTCGTGTCGGAGGCACATTACCGCCTGAGTGCCATAACACCGCTCCACGCCCTTCAGGAGTTAATGATTGTCATCAGCGCTCGTGCCCCCCCCCCGCGCCCCCCCGCCCCGAGAGAATCGCAGATGTTCAATATAAAGTTTCATATCAAAGCGGACTTTTCGCTTCATCCCGTTGAATGAAATGTTGATGGATAGCAAAAGTATTTTTTCCATCACCGGCATTAATAATTTTCCCGGGTCCCTATTCGCAAACGACTCGATATAACATTAAATGCTTGCTTTTTTTCGTATAAACAAAAATTGCCGACTTTCCCTGCTCCAGAAAGTGGCTTTCTTTAAACTTGAGAATGGAGGTGCTCGTATTATCTTGAGCAAGTCGGATTAGCGGATGGAGGATATTAATTAGATGGTGTTATTTTGTCTGCGCGTAATTTATGCGGCTCGGGACGATTAACGGGAATTAGCGAAGTACGGACGCGACGCGACGCGACGTGGTGTGACGCGACGCGACGTGATGTGGTGTGACGCGACGCGAGCCGCGCTGCACGTGCTCCGACACCGCAATTTATTACTTGTTTTGAAGTTGAAAATTCGAAAGAAACAAAACAAACGGTTTACACGTGCGCAGCATAAATGTGAAGCGTTGTGAACACAATAAATTGCAATGGCATATTTCAAGAAATTCTCAAATAAACAGGGAACATTCTAGCCGTCTCCTGCAGCACTGCTTATCTCATTATATACTGAAAATAGATCACAAATAAACACAGGCAATATCCTGAATCCCGCGGTACCTGTCGCTCCCCCCCCTTCCCCAGCCCGGGCCGGGACCCGCGGAAATCGGAAATCATTCCATATCGAATTGAAAGCGGAGGTCTCGAGCCGCCAGCCGCCACGCCGCGATCCAATATAAAACTATAGCTGAACGTTTTATACGATTCCACGAGAAAGTGCAAAAGTACAAAGGGGAGGAAAGAAAATGGATGCAATTTATGTCGACTCCTGTAGAGAGCGACGTGATCGCGGCGGGAGACCACAGTGAGGTACGGGCGACGTGGCCCTTGCTGAGACGGAATAAGGGCGAGAGTTGTGCGGCAGGCGGCGCGTGGCTGTGGCAATATTAGTCGGATTTAGTGAAAAACACGGAGACGACGTGACGCAGCGTCGCCGCGCTCCACTGTTTATTTTTATATAACCGCAGCGCGGCTCCGCGACCCGGACAAAGAAGACGCGCGACGGGATGACGCGACGCGACGCCGCCGCCTGCAGTCAGGCCGACAACAGAAGAGACGTTACCGTGGTGTCGCATGGGCTTTTAAAAGAAGAAACGAAGATCTTAACTTCATTCATAATAATAACATCATTCGTTTTACTACAACTACTACTAAAACTTCTAAGTGATTGGCAAGATTAAGAACATTTCTTTTTTTCCTAAGTAAGCTCCACCAAAATCAAACACGATTTCAAACGCTGAATCGAAGGCCTTTTATAACAGCAGTGTTACGCACCATTCGCTTGCGCTACTAAAAGTTTCATGGCCGTTTGAACATGAAAATTCATATTTCACGCGCATATTTCAGCTTCTTTGACTTGTATTTCTTTGCCGAAGTTTATGGGCGGACGGTAATATTTCAACAATTTTGTGCCAAAATACAAAATTCTTTCAATTAAACAAGACATCGCTCCTCATTAGGGACCATTGCCCTTTGTATTTATTTTTTGCTCGTCATTACGGAAATTTGCCGGTATTCATTTTCGGAAGCAGGAAAATCAGAAAATTATTATCAGCTTCTATTAAGTGTAAAACTTCCTTCTGAACCTACCTGTATAATGTGCAGGTAGGTGCCCAACGTTTTAATTCAAAAATACTAAAGCTGCAATTCCAGAAAAAGTTGCTCACAATTAAACGCTACTTAGTTGTATAACTTGTGCTACCGCCATGTCTGCATCCAAGGCTTCAAAAAAAAGGCTACATTATACAAACAAACGAACGGTCAGGTAGTGACGTATTAACTAAAATGTAGCCTGTGAATAAAACTGTAAAAAATAGCCAGTGTTTCGTTAACACGGTTTATTAACGTCCCCGCTTATTAACGTGGTCCCAGTAAAAATGCTAAAAGTTCGATGAGGTCAAGTAATTTGAAACATTTAACAAGCAACTTAAATATTCCATGCCACATAATGAGGTTTGAAGTTTGACTTGAATGAATAACGCACGGAATACAGAGAGCTGCCGGTACGAGTAGCTACGAGTAGATACATTGCAAAGGAGACAGCAAATATGGCCTCGTTACATCACCAAGTACTACTCCATCCCTAATTAGTCAGTTGCAGCATATTACATACAGGTGTCTTATCCTGAAGAATTCTGAAACCCTACGCGGTATAAGTTTTCGATACAATAAAGGTTCGTGCTTCTTTCTCCAAAATTCTGTCGAATAGATTGAAAGACCCGTGTCACAAAGAAATTTCCATGGACATTGCATCGCAGCGATCCCTTGCATATTTAACTTTCCTCTACAGCCGTGCGTCGTATGTTTGTTTGTCGCGATCGGCTCGTCACGTCCTCAATAAATCGCGGGCGACGCGACGAACTGCCGAGTGTTGTCACTTTTATCGGAGCCCTGAGAACTAAACCCCTCAAATTGTTTGACCTTTGAATTTTTGATTTAAGCTTTTCACTACCTGTATCTTGTTCAGAAATACAATTGCCTCTCGACATCGATGATTAGTATTAAAACTTTATATGGGGAAAATAGTTAGACCGTGCTACAAAATGAGATACGCATGACTTTTTCATATAGTAAACCTTTCATGATTCCATTTAGTGTAAATTAAAGTTATGAGAAAGCTTTATTATTTGCTCGGTATTCCTCGGAACGGGATGAATGATTCAATTAGCGCGAGTTCGTCCGATTGTCAGTGGTCGATCCCGCCGTGTTGCTTGTTTATGGCCGCCCCTTCCCTCTCCCCTCCCTTCCCTCCCCCCCCCCCCCCCCACCTGCACCCTTCCCCGCAGTTAAACACCATGACACTTAAATTCTTAAATTCTTTATTGTACACGTAAACAGATAAAATACAGTAACAAACTTATACTTAGAGGCAATGTACAAAGGCGAGCTTAACCCTGAAAGAGTTTTCTTACAGCAAACCTGGGGTTATAGGGAGAAGTTATTATAGAAAGGGTTATGAATATACAGTGTACGTACATAAATGAGACAATGAGAGATTTTTTCATAAATAGTAATAAACATAATAAATACAAAACAAAATGAATATACCTACTTACATACAAAAAAAAATAGAATAAAAATAACTACACATATGTTAGGATTAATGCGAGTTAGGTACTCGCATTAATCCTAACATAATTATAGTCATTAAAACAAAATTACTAATAAACACACAATACCTAAAATATATAAAGATAATAAAAATGTAAATCTTAATAATACTTAAATCTACACATCGACACTATTGAAGGTAACTTGCCAATTTATCATAGGTAGACCTATACGTCATCACGACGACATGTCATACAGAAACGTTCGATTCGTAGGCAATATGCCAAAACAGAAGTGCCATGTATGTATATGGATTTCCATAACATCTAAAGCACACGTTGAGACGTATGCGTAATGATGATCATAAACTTATTCTATCGCTAGACAAGGCCAAACACTCGGAAACCAATATTAAAAAACATCTCCAAACTCCCTCGTATTCTGTCTCGCGGCGCCTCCGCGGCGGCGTCGCTCTCAAACAGAACAAAACTCGACACTTACGAATTCAATAACAGCAAAGAAGCGATATCCTGTCGAGTTCGACGGAGACTTTTAGAACATGAGGGATGACGCGCTGTCGCCCGCCGCCCGTCGTGATTCATCGCCGCGCGCGGTGCACTCGCATCCATGAATAATGGAGCGCGACGCGACGCCGGCGCCCCCTGGCGGGACGCGGGACGCCCTGCATTCACCGGAGAGCTGGTAGCAGTTCTAGCTTAAAATCATAGTACAGAGGTTGACTTACATTCATCTGTGAAAGGCAACAGACAGCATCACTGACCCGTACAGAATGAGAACAATTCCTGCATTAGATATAATTAGAATAGTCTCCCCGACGTGCTGGACATTGACCCCACGCTCGTGGTGAAGTGCTGGTAGTGACATGACAACTGTGAGGGGGCGCGCTGTTCACTCTCCGAGGTCTCCGGGACACCGCGAGCGGCGCCACTCTCCCCTGGAAGACCTCCAGAGGTGCACACTGATTAAAATATTAGTCGTTACTATGTTAAAGGCCCTATTACCATATAAATGCTACACATACAATGTAAGTCTGCGTGTACACCGAGACTAATGGCCCACTAAAAGCGAAAACATGTTTTAAATAATAGGAAACGATATACTCCTGCTACGTGGTTCAAATAATGTATCCACATCGACAGTATACACACAATAACACGTTATTATTATTGTCTTATTTTAATATTCAGTTTCTTGTAAATCATTTTATGCTACGCCGTAGCTCTAATGCTACGCTGCTACGTCGTAGCGAAGAACGATTGGCAAATGTGTTTTCGGAGGAAACTTGTAAAAACTCGTGAATAACTTTATCTGGCATCCCTGATTTCACGAAGGTACCTACTAAGTGAACGTTCACCTTATGTTAATGGGATACGGGCTCATTTGGCTCGGCAGGCGACGTTTTGCTGATGGTGCGCCTCTCTCGTACAGTTTAACTTAGAATGCCGCCGACTTGTTTGTTTCATCTCGCCGCCGCTAGAATGCGTAATTTAACATAATAGTTAGGGCTAGAACTGTACGCGATGGACTTAATCCCTTTACACTCTTTGATGAAGGTACAGTTGTGTCTCAGACGTTTCGAAATTCTTTAAAATCCTGATTTAAAACGCAGTCATCTAGGTCCGTATTGTGGACACTGCAGTTGTTCTACCTATATCTCTCTGAAATATTATTATACATGTAATTTGTATGTAACATTAGTAAACAGCAAAATATGCTTCTTTTTTTAAAGGAACCTATACTTGTGCAATCTGTGGAAACTTTTAATTAGCCTTCACTCTTTTGCTATTTTTCACAATAATTGTATTAGCTGTAAGTTTTCCAAAAATCTTAATTCTTCTTATAAAAAATAAAAAAATCTGCCACACAACCTTCGAAACCTATCTTTTTAAATGTAATTGGTATTTCAGAAGTTTTATATAATATTTTTAAAGATTTCTGCAAACCTCATATCCAACTCCTTCCAAGTTTACTAACAAGATTGAAGAATAATAAGCAGGTAAAATAAAGTATTATTACATTAGTGTGTGCACGTACCATGATGCTATACTCGTATGTACAGTACATAGGTACAGGTAATAAAGCTGTACGGTACGGCAGTGATAATCTCATCAGTCATATTCTAACTAGTAGTTCGCCTCGAACGAGATCTCGCTCGCCGGTGGTTGTGTATGTATATTCGTTTTTATCTGTGTTTGAAAGTATTTACTTCAGAGGTCTACTAAAAAATATTGAGGATCTAATGAGAACTAAGTACCTAAAGCCGATTATAGTAAAGCGATTTTGAGTGTGCATTATTTACAATACAGGTTTTGATTAAAAACTCTTTGAATTTAGAGTCAAACCTTAGGCTCTAAACCTATTTTATATTTAGTATGTCATGTTGGTTTGATCCTGTCATGGCACTACTTTCGATGACAAATGTGTTGCCCGCGGTTATTTCAAACATTCGTCAAAAATCATTTTGCATTAATTTACTTATATTTCTATAAAAAATACTTGATGGTATATGTAAGAGCATAAGTTTTAACGAGGGTGTTTCGACTTAAAACATTTTGGTATTTTGTTCGTTGTGAAGTGGCAGTAACATTGGTTCAAGGAAACTATTTAGTAAGTTGAATTCTTTTTCCATTAAAACGTCGTTAGGTTCGTCAAAAAGAGTTAGGAGTTAGAAACACCAACCAAAATAATAAAGAAGAAGAAGAACGATTTTCTGAGCTGCGATTTCACCAAAACTTATAGAAATGGGAGCTCAGGATATAGCAGTCATTTTTTTTTTACATTTATCGAAGTTATTCAAAAACTTTACATCTTAGAATAAAAAGTAAAACCATTTTGGAATGTATAAACAAAGCCCTTTCATATGACACCCCACTCAATGTATTTGAACAACTTTTATTTTTTTTCATCCCCTTCGGAACCAAATATCTTTACAACCCCTTGACCGATTCAGCTCATTAGGTTACTGGCTTACCGGCTTACCACTACCTATGTACCTATCAAGTTTCATGAAGATTGGATTAACGATTCGACAGTTATGCCGGAACATACAAACAAACAAATGAACACAACATACAAAGCAAAATTACCCCACTTGCCACTAAGATCTTCGTTCGCTTCGCTCACTCGATCGATAATTGGGCGTCATAAAGGGCGAGCACGTCCCGACCGCCGAGCGCCGCCGAGCGCCGCCGAGCGCCGCCGAGCACCGCCGAGCACCGCCGAGCGCCGCCGAGCACCGCCGAGCGCCGCCGAGCACCGCCTAGCACCGCCGAGCGCCGCCGAGCACCGCCGAGCACCGCCGAGCGCCGCCGAGCACCGCCGAGCACCGCCGAGCGCCGCCGAGCGCCGTCGAGCACCGCCGAGCACCGCCGAGCGCCGCCGAGCACAGCCGAGCGCCGCCGAGCACCGCCTAGCACCGCCGAGCGCCGCCGAGCACCGCCGAGCACCGCCGAGCGCCGCCGAGCACCGCCGAGCGCCGCCGAGCACCGCCTAGCACCGCCGACTCCTAAAGAAGGGTGTTTTACGCGCGGCCGCGGCTCAACGTACTGCCAATTCCGTAATTTTATTTGATGACGTCATAAAGCAGATATTACACGGTATCTAAGCACTTGTACCGATCCCTAATACTCAGCAATAATTTTATGGCCGCCTTTTTACTACTTATGACCTTTTACTACTTATGACCTCCGAGTTACGTCCAATTTAACCTTTCATAAATTATGCCTCTCATTTAAGTTTATATCTTATCTCACTTAATGTTACGAGTACAAGTATAACGATCAGTGATCTTGTGTGGTAAGTGGTGATCTGATCAGAACACATTCGACGTTTCGATGACCTCGACGTTTCGATGACGTTACAGTCACGCGGTCACGTCCATGTCGCGATAGTTTAAAAAGTTATCTCGTTAATGTATTGAAAACTGTAATAATATTTCAAGTTTATTTGAACGAACTCTTTTAGATACCGGCTTTCAGCAAACAGTTGTAACTACGAGTATGTATTATGTATAGGTAGTAGGTACCGAGAGCGCTGGGTGTTGTATTGTATCGAGGTTGCATCCCACACCGCCCGCCGGCGCCCGCACTCGGCATACAAACTGCACCTCGGGAATCTAATGACCGCATTTATTTTTACGTCCTTACGGATAGAGTCGGTTCTAGCGGAGAATTGAGATTTGATAGCCAAGTAGGATAGCCGACAATGTTTAGAAATAAAGAATTTAGAAATATACATTCAGATATTTGGTGATAGTCTATCTTCCAATGTATTTCATAATATTGAAAACAGGGTACAATGTCGTGTTAAGTCAAATAGCTAATAATGCAACTCCTATTAAATTAGATGGCGCACTAAGCCGTGTTTGGAAGGAGCCACTACGTGTAGGTGTGTGTCGCAGATCGCTGCAGGCTGTAGTCGGCTAATCCCTCATTATCGAGCTGCGACACGCCGCGTCAGTGCCAGGTTATGCGACAAAGAGCCAAGCGATTAAACCAATTTACATGGCCAAAGTGCGCCGGCGCCGCGCCGCGCCTCACCCGGGTCTATAATTCTTTCGCACTACAATTTCTACACTCTTGTAAGTTATGTATTTTATTGCTGAAGCTAGTAAGGTGCAGTTGATAATTTTGTGTTTAAAGCGGTTCTAAAATGGTGAGAATATAATAGTAGCAGCATAACGCGTTAGTTCATTCAAGTGTGACTAGCTTAATAGCGATCAGTCAAACGTAGTGTGACGATGACGCGGATTATGGCACAGTGTGTACTCGTAGTAGAGTGAACGTTTCGACAAGCTGGCCGCTGACCCCGCGTGTGTGCGCCACAAAACAAAAACAACAAAATAAATGGCGGCCATAATCACAACAGAATAAAAGTTTATCTGTTGTGTGTGATCCGCAGTCTGCGAGCGAGGCGAGGCAATAAAGAAATCCAAACGTTTTAGTGGCGCATAAGACAGCGAGAACGTGAAAAATGTGTAACGATACAGCAACGAGGTCTCATTAAAGCAATTCGCTTACACAAAGTGGGTCCAAATGGCGCACTATTCTTTGTGTGGGGCGCCTGTGCCACGAAATATGACGTCATAAAGTAGGGAATTAACTGAAATGGCCCGTGTTCCCGCCGAGCTCCACGGCCACATCCAATTCAATTATTATTATACGGCTCGTGCCGAACTCGCATTGTTACGTGCTTGCAACCTCCTCTATTCTAATCGGTATACGAGTATTACCAAGACATGGATTTAACGCACTAGTAGTACAGTTCTTATCAATGTTAGGGTGTCAATGTTATCCAGCTCCAAATGTACTATTTCACATCAAAAACTAAGGCAACAGCGGGCTGCAACAAACTTGCGTAAACACGCAAATAAAATTCCAGTGGGACTTCTATCCGTGCCACTTCTCAGATTTGTAACCGCACAACTTATCATTTAACTGGTTGTAGGTATACGTAAATCGAAGCCACGACTCCATAAGCTGACGAAATCAAGGTTTCAATTCAAACTGTTCTTTAAATAATCGAGCTGCCTCTGCTGAGTGGGATGAGTGCCCGCGGGAGCTCTGCGCCGGCAGCGGTAAGTCAGGCTCGAGCCGCGGCTTTCGTGAGAAAGTTCGCTCTATTTATTTACACTTGGACACTTTCAAAGCACTAAACAAAGCTACTTTTTACCGCACTCCAGAATAAATAGAGCTAACAGCTGCACGTATGCGGGGAAGTAAAATGTAGTCTATTATTGTATGAACTATTGTGTTGCCTTGTCGACCGTCAGATGTTTTATCTAGTAGTTCATTGTTGGACGTCCCTCGGTTGCATAATGTAACATTCAAATCCATCCAACTCTCTCCCCCTTTCCTCAGCGGAAGTGAGTCTCTGATGAGATATCAAATGACTCCGAGTTGAACAGTAACTTTGTGAAGTTAAATCACAGTGAATGTCGACTTAACGTCTAAACGGCAATTCTGAAAACAATTTCCTTTTTGCGTGAGTATAATGAAGTTCGCTGATGTGCAGTCTCTCCGAAGTACTATAGCTAGAGCCTCTAGACAAGTGCGGCTGACAGCGATATACACTTCACAAAGGAACCCGACACCGCTAAGGTAAAGTAGAAAAATACAATGGATTTGTCTGATTTCGTCTAACATTTAAAATTTGTTCAACATTCTCTTTTCATTTTAAATGGTTACTTGCTGAGAGGGGTCTGATTGCGTATTCAGAGAGCGATCGGGACACATCTTCATGAGCTGGAGCAAGTGGGAGACGGAAATTAAATCTTTATCGACAGTCGCTTGACGGCGAGCGCGTGACGAATGCGCGCCGCTCCCGTCTCCCGGCAGGTAGCCTTTTGTAGAAGAAAATAGGTCAAATGATGATGATCAGTTAATTAAATAGTACATTTTAAACGTTCGCGATCTTTAGACATCATTTATATGAAATAATAATAATAGTATTTATAAAATAATAAGGTAATACGTGATAAAGTCCCGTAATTTCATATAAATTACAGTTAATTAAATGTTAAATATTATCATAACATATTCCAAAATTATATTGTTAGTAGGTACTATAAATTGTGTAATCAGCCGATGACACAGCACGGGAAACAACTCCGGAATGTCTGTCAGTTCTGCCATTTCTCGTTCCGAAAGGAATTTAACTGTAACCCGGTACAAGATACTCGTATGAACGTACAAGACATTATATGTCTGTCGTCGCGCCGACAATGTCTGCGAGGACAAGGTGTTTCCCGCGCTCGTCCGAGGTGTTGGTGAGACGCACCGCGACTCACGACTCGCGCCGACACAAAGCTCGCGCTCACAAAGAAACAATTTCATCTGACGCGGTAACATCGCGACACAAACTGCGGAAATGACTTGTGTTCTGAGAACCCACAATACGTTGAACGTCACATGACAACGTTTAGAAGTGTGCGATATTCGCCAACGAACAACATTGATTCTAAATTATTTTTTGAGTAAGGTTTGTAGAAAAATATAATTATGTTCTCGCTATAAATATTACGTTCGTCAGCAGCGAGATTCTTCATGGCTCATTATCATTTCCATCTCTCTTGTATGATGTCGCGAGTTCGCGACGCACCTTGCACTCCGCGCTCGAACGTGAATGGGCCGATGTGATGACAACACATACACATACTCACAGCTCTATAATGTAAGTTGTATAAACGTCCATTTCGAAAAATAAAAGAGCTCTACTTTGAAGTCATAAACATTGATCGGTGCAGTATTGCCTCATAAAATATCCATTTTATTCCCCGTTCAATAGAAACTGTAAACAAACTGTATAATGATGATGAATACTCTGTAAACAACTAACACAAATGGCTACTTTCGTGTTATTTTCGCGAGCGCCGACAATCGCGTTAATAAAATGCTGCTTCGAGCGCGGCCGGAGCAGCTCGTGATCGTATCGCCGCCATGCGCCATCTTCCTCCCGTACTGTACAACCAACGCAATCAAATTTGGCGCCACTTTGTAAATCCGTCGCTACACCGAGAGCGACGCGCGCCGGACGACGTGCCTGGAGCGCGCGCTCGGTGTGTACTCGCCGCTATCGCCGGCTTGCAGCGACCGACGGGTCCGACTTGTGGCTGATGCGATACGTCCATCAATCGCTCCGGTGCATGACATTGACGAAAATGTTTACCGATATTTTCATTTTCATTAACATCGTTACAACATTAAAAACGAAACGTTAAAACAGATGATCTTGTGTGCGACGAGCTTATAGGTAAGCATCACATAAAATAATGAGACAAAATGAGAAGATGCGCCCTGATTCGCCCAGACCCGCGAGAAGCTGACTAAGCGACCTCCATTTGCATTGACGGCAATTAAGCGGATTCACGCGTTATTCAGGGCTAAGCGCCGGCGTGCACTTGAAACTAAGTGCATTCAGCGTGAAAACGAGGGCGGCGCACTGCAAATGTGTCACTCTAACCTCCTGCCCCCCCCCTAGCTCTCCCCCCCACCCCTGCGGCCCCCCAGGAGAGGAGCGCTCTCCGCGGTGGGTGCATAAAGCATGCTCGCGCGAATGAAAGCAGAGCTCCCGCCGCGGAACATCATACGCGGGATGACGCTCTTAATAGCGGATGAATAACGGCAAACTAATTTAGTAAGCTCATTTGTTGGAGTCTAGTGACTTCCGAAAAGACACGATTTGAGCAGAACAGGGAACAAAGCCGCCGCTATTCAACGCTACTTGTAATATCTTCGTTGCTGTTCCAAACCTACACTAGGATATTTTGTTGATAGGTAGGTACTATAGGTATCGATTTTCAACCATAGCTTATGCTGTGGTTTGATAAACATAGCTTATTTCGATAAATCAAAACAGTAAAATCGTTTAATGCGAGCGAATCACTCTTTATGGATAACAAGAAGTTTGTTTTCAATTTTAATTTTCCAACTGCGAATAGCGAACAAGTATTCTTATTATGACAGGTACAGCAACGTTTTCCCTGTATCTTTATTACGAAACCAAATAACATTTTTGCCAAACATTAATGTAAGTACAACCGAACATATTGTCATTTTACCATTCATACAAAGGTTGCTATTTTCAAATGAAAACACCCATTTCGTATTCATCATCAATCAAAAGTTGCCTGGAAGAAAATGCCAGGTAACCGACTGTAGTTGCCTTAAACTAGAGATATGCAGCTCCCTACACTTTACTGCTATAAATATTAATCACAGTAAAAGCGATAGAATACACAAAACATGTTTCAGAAACTATTAATATCAAAATTGGGGCGAAAATAATTGTATTTGTTAACTGTAATGTTGTTTCAAAATGTGAAGTGTATATTATTGCCGGCCACTGTACGTACTGTGATGTGGGGTTCATTATATCATTGCATTTGTTTGTTACTTGATAAAGGTGCACAATAAATGTATTTTCTATCATCATCATCCGCAGCCTGATTTCTCCCACTGCTGGGAATAGGCCTCCCTTTGTTTCTGCCATTTCTCACGGTCCTGCGCTTGCCTGATCCACTGCCGGCCCACGACGTTGGCAATATCGTCGACCCATCGTGCTGCTGGTCGTCCGACGCTTCTCTTGCCAGTCCTCGGCCACCATTCTGTCAACGCCTTGCACCACCTGTCATCACCACGTCTCGCCAGGTGTCCTGCCCAACTCCATTTGAGTTCCATTTAGTATTTTTTATTAGTATTTTTTTAGTATTTTCTATACTTCGTATTATAAAGAGTTTAAGTTTGTTTGTTTGTTTAATCCGTAATAATATAATGGTAATCTCCAAAACTACTTAGCCGATTTCAAAAATTATTTCAATTACTTATTAAAGCCTATATTTGATCCCGGTAGTTTCATTTTACCCTTGCAAAGCCGGGACGTGCTGCTAGTTACTTGATAAAGGTATGCAATACATGTATTATAGGTAACAAATGTGTTGTACTCGTTGCAGTGCCGTCGGCGCGCATCCTCGGCGGGCCGGACCTGCACGTGGACATCGGCTCCACCATCAACCTGACCTGCCTCATCCAGTTCAGCCCGGAGCCGCCCGCATACATATTCTGGTACCACGAGGACGAGGTGAGCGGACGAAAAGTAATTATACCACCTCCTATATATTTTACTAGGATAAGACCAACTTCTTCGTTCATTTGCACCTTTTATGGTTCACTATTTTCTAGTAAAGTTTTATCGGTTTTTTTCAAAACGAATCGTTGCCGTAAACCTTTGAGTTGGGTTATGAGAGCGCGCGGTGTCTCTTAGATCTGACTTTATTTTTAAATGGTGAAACAGTTATAATTCTTTAACATTTTTGACTGAGTCTAAAATAACAGAACTTGCCAAAGTCAAAGCACAAATGTATCTAATTATGTTGAACTTGGCAGCCCTTTATAATTAAGCGTAATTTTAAACGCCTAATTGAATTGAGAGTAACCTAAGTGGTAACATCTGTGGACTGGCTCGGCCTGCGTGGAGCGCTAGTCGCCGACGAATCCTATGTAAACAGCTAGATAACTCGGCTTCAGTCGAAGCCGCAGATATCCTCAAATTACGGTTTCCAATTAACTATAGCAACGCAACCGATAACCGTTACATTGTACCGACCCTGAATCCTGATAGGCTTTAATTTAATTGTGCTTCAACAAACTCAGTTAAATTCAAGATTTGAATCTTGTACCATACACATTGTCACAACACAATGTTATTTTTTAGTGGAATCCTAAATTAAAGTTATATCGACTTCAATTACGCTCTAGCCTCCAGGGTCTTCGAAATCGATGATGTAATTAAAGGAAATAAATAAACACATAAATCAATTTCATTAATAATTACCTACTAATAGTATGAGCGGCGTTTAAACAAATATTTGCTTTAACAGCGCGTTCGTGCGTTCAAGCCGCGCGTGAAATTCGCATAAAATTACTGTAACAAAGTAATTACGGCACTAGTTAGTGCGCCCACCTGCCGCGCTGTGCTGGCGGCGCCACCGGCGCGCCAGTCTCTCAGGCTACCTGTGGCATAAATAGAATCGACGAGGTTTTGACGAAAGGTCAAATACAGATTATAATTATACTGACTTTTAATAAAGCTGGTCCTTCCCTTTCCCAAAATCAGCGCAAGCTCGGCTGTTACTTTGCCACTCGAACAATAGTAACGCAATTACCTAATATAAAGTCGTTTTATTAGCGCTGTAACCGTATTAAATGTAAAATAAAGCAATTACGTTAATTAGCCGCGTGGAGCAGGTTCGGCAATAGAGCAATATTGCCGTATAAATTAATGTTACTGCTTAGCGCACCCTTCGACGAGAGAGCGGGAAATATCGAGTCAGAACTCCGTAAACTAATTGTTGACTTACTCTTAAGATCTCAGTACTATCAGCCATCATCGACAATATTCTAGTCCGATAAAAGACCGCTATGCGCTAGTGTGATCAGCAGGTGGTTGAGGCAGTGAAGGTGCTGAACTGCTGAAGCTGAAGGGAAGGGGCGTGCAAAGTTCTCCGCATTAATTAGGTCGCGTCACGTGCGTGCGCGCCACACGCACCCCCCTCACCCCTCTCCCCGCTCCGAGGGCCCTCTCCCCGCGCCGCCTTATTACTTTCCAACTGATTACACGCAGAGTTGCGAATAACTTATGAAAGGACGCACCTCCGCTCGACGCACGTAAATTCCTAATTGAATAAAAGCGTAATATTCTGGAGAGCTAGACCGGGCCGTGACCTTCGCCTGCAGTACGGAGAGATCGTGCCGAGTGCCGCACGCTACAGACGCCTCGACACTCAATTTATGGGTACATTATCTACAATTTACAATGAACAAAAGGTTTATAGGTATGTCATGTTCATACGAGATACCGAGTTGTCATGTCTGTGGATGAGTCGGGAATACAAAATCTCCAATGACACTAAGCCGATATATCTAAGAACCACTTCCAATGTGTATACTTGGAGTTCATCAATATTTCACATTATATGCATGAAACTCATGTATAACTTACAAATACCGCGCTGTGTACCTTGGGTAGAGCATCGGTGTGTGCACCAGATAGTGCTAACAAAGCAATAACTTACTAACTGTGAACTGGAAACTGGAAGTTGCTCCTCATTAAAATAATGCAAATGGCGCTTGCACTATCAAAACTCTTTGTTTAATGTGCATTCAAAATCTGATAATACTGGGTGTAATGAGACAACTTCCAAAAACTGAAGCTTCCCTTGCTAAGGTGTAAGTTTTCGAGAGTAGTTAGGTAACCTCACAGCAGAGAATCAACATGGTGGCTTTCCAGAAATCCGTGTCGATTTTTATAAAGAGTCAAGTTCAAGTTCTTTACAAAAATACATACCTAATTATTTGAAAATTTTAAATATGACAATTAACAACGTAAATATTGGTAAATATATTTTCATTAAAAACACACACGAACTCGTATTTTAACAATACATGTAGTGACGTAGCGGAAGTATGGGCACAACAATTCACAGCTAAATCATTCATTTTCAACTAAATAAAAACAAGAGTAATTAGAGTTTTTAAATTATTATATTTGATTAAATAACTAGTAGGATGTTTACTTGTTCCTTACACTAGATACCCGTTCAAAGTTTTCAATGTACAACAATTTAAATGAACTTGATATATTCTATAAAAATGGAAAAAAATATGAGCATGTTTCATACGTGATTTTTGATACCTTCCACTGCTCCTTCAAAAGATTAGACATCTTCAAAGGGTCTAGAAAAATTGCCAAGATTCTGGAAACACAGTTGATATCATTTGAAATACTTGAGCTGGTATCGAGGATGTCTACTTGAAATGTGATGACGACGAGATGTGTGTATACTCTGCTCACCGAGTCGATCGAATAGTTCAAAAAATAAACGCACGTGATTGACGTCGAAAACGGGCGTAGGGCGAGTTCACATGCCTTATGTAATGTAAACTTCTATAATGGTTTCTTAACACGTTAGAAAAACACCTACCTATGTACCAAAATTTATGGACAACACATTTAGTTTGTTCATTTTTGTATCGACTCAATGAACAGGGTATAGTTGTGTGCGTGTGTGTGTGTGGTGTGTGCAAGTGGTGCGGGTGTGTTCAGCAGGTGATCTCGTACGACTCGTCCCGCGGCGGCGTGTCGGTGGTGACGGAGAAGGGCGCCGCCACCACCTCCTACCTGCTGGTGCAGGTAGGAGGTGGTGGCGTGTGTGTGTGTGCGTGTGGATGGTGTGTGCAAGTGGTGCGGGTGTGTTCAGCAGGTGATTTCGTACGACTCGTCCCGCGGCGGCGTGTCGGTGGTGACGGAGAAGGGCGCCGCCACCACCTCCTACCTGCTGGTGCAGGTAGGAGGTGGTGGCGTGTGTGTGTGTGCGTGTGGATGGTGTGTGCAAGTGGTGCGGGTGTGTTCAGCAGGTGATCTCGTACGACTCGTCCCGCGGCGGCGTGTCGGTGGTGACGGAGAAGGGCGCCGCCACCACCTCCTACCTGCTGGTGCAGGTAGGAGGTGGTGGCGTGTGTGTGTGTGCGTGTGGATGGTGTGTGCAAGTGGTGCGGGTGTGTTCAGCAGGTGATCTCGTACGACTCGTCCCGCGGCGGCGTGTCGGTGGTGACGGAGAAGGGCGCCGCCACCACCTCCTACCTGCTGGTGCAGGACGCCGCGCCCGCCGACTCGGGACGCTACTCCTGCTCGCCGAGCAACGCCGAGGTCGCCAGCGTGCGAGTACATGTACTCAATGGTAACATTTATTCTACTTACGTTGGATTTATTTGATCATTTTTGTCATCTATCGTATTTCATATACTCGTACATTATTTGAATCTTTGTGTATCAAATTGCCTTTTCTCTCAAGAAAAGCAACTGTTTATTTTTCTGCAATTTATTTGAATAATTTGAATATTTTTATTCCATTTAATCTTAAAGTGTTAGTCTAACACACGCAGCTCAATCAGAGAAGACACAAAGTTACGTAATTGTTCTACCAAATGAGCGATACGTTCTTAACTAATATCTATGTATCATTTAAGGCACTAGATGTATGTGTGGTTATTGTGTGCAGGCGAGCGGCCGGCGGCGATGCAGACGGGCTCGGCGGGGCTGTCGAACAGCTGGCGCTGCATCGTGGTGGCGCTGGCGGCGGCCGCTGCGCACGCGCACCTGCACCTGCGCGCCCTGCTCGCCAGCTGATCCCCGCGCCGCCACCCCCGCCCCCGCCCCCGCGCCACCCTCCACACAAACTAACGAGTGCACGAACACTTCTCATTTTATAAATCGAAAACTTAGTTTTCGCCGAACTATTTATTAGTCGCTAAGTTTTAATGAGTGAACTGGAGCGTCGAATCGCTGTGATCGATGTTGAGGGTGTTTCTCTGTTGTGAATCGTGGCGTGAGTTCGTAGAGGCGCCGGCGCCGGCGCGAGTCTCCGACGACGGAGCCCGAGTGAACCTTGCGGACTGACGAGGAGCGCGGGTGGTGACGGAATGCGCCTGTGTTGTGCCACGTTTCTTTTCATGTTCATCGCATCGTCCTCATCTACGAACCTCATCGTGGCTTCATCGAACGATCGAAGGCGGCGCCATGCATCGAAGATGTACCGTTGAAAATTGTTTCAGTGTTTACTTTGTTCGAACACTTTTTGATATTTTTAAAGTTTAAGTAACTCAACCTTGTGAGGTAAATTGTAAGAAAGTTGAATTGAAATTTAATAAAATTTAGCGTCTGTTGCTCGAATACTGTAAATATAATAAATTGTTTTATCTAGTTAGTAATAACTTGAAGTAAGTCTAAAGTTTATAATGAGAAGATCGAAATCGTTAGATAATAATTCGGTTACGGACCTACCTTTAACATGGAAAATATTTGAAAGAATATTGTTTGTTGCTGAGCATTTCCATGTAGACAATTATTTACATGATTATTAAATAGCTCTTCATCGTCAGTATTGATTCCGATGCGAGGGCGCAGCACACGACTTCTCATTGCATGGTGCCATTATTAATGGTCATGTGGGAAATATTCATAAAAACCTTGTATAAGCTCTTAAAAGTCCTACAAATGTATAAATGCAGCGTATTCACTCCCTGACAGACTCCAGACTGCTAACAGTCCAAGACAAGAAGCAGCACCGATTGCTTTGAACAAATTTATTATTTGACCAATTTTCATATCTTATTGAATTCTTTAGTTTATGTGTATTGTATTTATCGTAAACTGAATCAAACTACTACAATTTCTGTTGTCTTTGTACTTACATGAAAAATAAAATGTTTGTTACAAAATATTTTCAAATATGTATGTGTATCTAATTATATTCATGATCGTATATTGTGATAACTGTCAGTTGACACGTAACTTTACGGCAAGTAGCTATTTTAAATGTAAAACAATGTAATGGAATGCTAATATAGCACACACAGGTACTGGCACTCCCTGAAGCACATGATGTGCATACATCTGTACCATGAGCATCGATGCCATTCAGATGTAATTTTGAAACTACCAATGTACCAATGTTTTGTAACTAAACGTAATGCCTTTGACTTTCAAAATGTATACCGTAGTCCACAACATCTAGTATGTTCCTACAGCATAAGATATTTAATACTACCAAACTGTGGTATCCAGCTAGCCGCTAGTCATCTACGAACTTCAGTCAATACGCTACAATTGATAAAATTTAAGTACTCACTCCCCACGGCTCTTTTAGGTAGGTAGCTATAATAAAGTTAACTGCCATGATGATGATGTAACTGGTACCACTTTAGATTTAATTAATTTGTAAAGTGGATCTCTGTAACCTTTGAAGTGTTTTGTTTCATTTATGAGAACAGGCCGACGACGAGACGCGACGCTCTGGGCCGAGCGCACTCCACACGCGGCGTTCTTTGTTGCCATAATTACCTGATATTTATACCCATATGTCATAAATGAGGTAGTTACTGTTATTTACATATTTAAGCAGCCACCAATTCAATAACTTCTAATTTATCATCAGAAATATAGCTTTACTTTGTTAACCAGCCTTCATAAATTATGTGATCATTGAACTTATAAAAACTTTAAGTTATGCCGAATAGTTAAGCACATGTATAAGGTTCTTTATTTTCATGTAGATATTAAAACATTAATTTATGTGCGACTTGTAACAATTTAATTTTATCGTCAGTAATTTTGTCCCAAAAAAGATTATCTTTCAGGGCACTTTCTTACTTAACTAAATTAAAAGTATTTCAATTATCTCAATCAAACTCGGCTTAAGTTTCTGAGTAAGCCGATTAGTGAGGTAATTTTGCGGAGAGAGCTCAGCCGGCTCCGGCCTCGGCTCCGGCCTCGGCTCCGGCGCCGGCACTGAGCCGAGCCGACCGACGACGACGCTCCGCGGTGGATCGCGAGCCACGGTATGTCTTGTCGCCGCCCACTGCGTGTTCGGAAAGTTCGTGCCAACAAGGCAGCGGCTAGGGAACTCTAACTGGTCAAACGAGTTCATAACTGGCGGCTGAACTCCGCCGTCCAGCTCGCCAGTTAATAAAGATACGGACGTTATTTCAACCCTGCCATTTAATTTTATTTATTTATTTAAATGTAAACGAAACGAATCGAAATCGTTTAGTCTGCATATTGGTCGCTGCGCGGCAGACGTGTCGATGTCGGGTGCACCGACGCTTTATGTACAAATATGGCTCCGGTGTACATTCCCGTGAATAATGAAATATTGAACATTTTATTTCCCAACTTTATTGAACAGCTCGCCGCTCCGCAATCATAAATAGTTATTTAGATTACTATGTTTAACGGAGCGTGGTCTAGATAAGTGAAACTCTTAGGTAATTGTAATATAAATGATTCAAAACAAAACGTCTTTGTATAGAAATAAATTGTAAATAATATAATAGAAGAGAATTTTACAATAACATTTATTTAAGTAGAGTGCGGTCACTATGAGATATATGAAAAGGAGATTATATGTATGTAAAACATAAAACTATAATGTATACATAATACCGATAAGTTTGTTTTCGAATAAAATATTTAATATTTGAAGTTGTTTTAGTTGTCTCTTATATTGTTTTAGGTCGCGTCTTGTTGAACGTCCCTGAGCACATCAAATAAATAAAAAGATTCGAAGACAATCTAATTAAAATGATTTGTGTTGAGGCAACCCCACTCACTTTAGACAGGAGGCAGCAGCGCTCGTGTTATTCTTCCATCATCCATGAGCATGACTCGTCTTGAATCGAGGGAAGTGCCCGCCTCTACCCAAATTGAACTTCTGTCAGCCGCCGCCGCCGCCGCCGCCGTAGGTCCGAGAAATGAAAAAAATATTATACTTGAAATAATATACATATCCTTTCAACGGATGGAGATGAGGATGAACATTGGAGGTATACGCAGATAATAAATTGACAATTACAATTTATTTATTGTACATTGTTGCAAGGTGCTACGCCGTAGCACTCGCGTAGCACATGCCAAGTTTCCTGATCTATCCCTCTTTCTAATGTAGCTATTGGAAAGCAATTGTTTAAAAGCCTATTATAACTCTGCATTCGATTTCTACTAAATTCTCAATAAATCCGATGTAACGAGCTCGCGTCGCGGCGCGAAACCTGCTAACTATCAATTTCCCGAAGTAATGAAAAAAGATTGAGTTTTAACCGATTTCCCGGCACGCGACGCCGATACCCGCGATTAGGTAATGATATAGCGCTCAAACACGACGATATTCGGCAGTTACACCTGCTCTGCTTACAACTCTGTTAACTCTCAAAGACGGAGGTACCGTTTCTTATTATATAATCACTCGTAAACTTTACCGTGTAGTTTCTGTTCTATCTTGATTGCAAAGCGGATGAAGCAAAAACAGTGCAATTTCCTTTACCTTTCACATGCAGGCGCGAACTCGGTATTATCGATATTTGTCATCAATTTTAATATCACCCGTAATCATCCCTTATTATCAACTGCCTTCCGTGTGGGGCTAACGCGCGCACCAGTCGCGATCGCGATGCGGGTGCGGGTGAGACCGCAGCGCCCGGCGGCACTCGCCCCGCCGCGCCGCCACAGCCGCCACCGCCGCCGCCGCGGCCGCCGCTGCGCTGCTTTACGACGCCGATACTATTGAATTTATTTGAGATTACGACTCCTGATTAACTTGTACAATAAAAGGCCTACGGTCTGAGAAACTTCGCTCCTTTGTCAACCAGCTTGGGAACACGAAAACAGGAAAAAATGCCCTTACAGCCGACAAATTACATACGCCCTATAAAAGCTATTCAAGTGAATACTCGTGCGGAGTCTTTTGGTTTATATATACGAGTACCTACACTATAAAAGTTTTTATCGGGCATTCGGTAATACATAAAACACACTGGCTGTAAACAAGAGCACCCTGACACAGTGCTTCCTTAATTAGCTCGTGCTCCATTATCTTAGCCGAGTTACCCACACACAGCTACAGCTTCCGAGCAAGAGCATGTTCCGATCCGAGTGCAGCAATCTATCGAGAAGCCGCGCTGAATCGATCTTCATCTGAACTGAACAGGTCATTTTTAAAACGATATCAAGCTGACAAGCACTGCCTCAACACTGGCATAGTTATAAAGTACAATATCCTGAAATTTATGAAAATCTATGAAACCGGGTAAGTTTTCTTTGTAAAACGTGCTGCGCTGCGAGGTAGATAATGCAAGATTGATTATTTATTAATACTCATTCTATGTTCAGGTTTTACAAACACTTTTTGCAGTGACTTGTATTTTCAGAAACTGGTAGACGTATGAGATAACATAAAACAGCAATGATATTGTAATAAATCTTTTGAACAACAATGTTGACATCAGTTTGTAACATTTTGGTGCAGTTTATAGTAAAATAAGCCGCTTTCTTAGAACCTTACTAAATATATAAAACATACTACTCCCGTACATAAAACAAAGTTTTTTTTTTAAACTATCTTTACAATAATTACCATAAGTTTACTTGAGGAAGGTAAACAATTTTATCCTTTTTTGATGATAATTAATGGGGCCTATTTAAATAGGTAGGTATCCGATGTTAGTGCGGCCGATCCGTGGGATCCCGGATCAGACAGCGATAGGCAAGATACGATCCGTGGAGAGCTCTCGGAGTCGCTTGGCCTTGAGCATGCGCCACTCCGCAATAACAGCACATTGTGTATTTATAAGCCGCAGATAATGTACTTAAATAAAACTATGTTTAAACTGATATCTGCTTTGTCTCTACACAACAAGCTATCGATGCGACGCCCTGGTTATCGCTTATCAGCAGGTTTATCTGTGATACTTATCAATAGAAAAATTATAAACTGTTGTGTTGATTGATGATAAAAAACATATCATAACGTATATATATTTTTACAAATAACATACAGAAATAAAACAAAAACAATGTTTTGCTTGATTTATAGAGTAAATAAATAAACTGTCTATGTTAGTGATGCAACGGAACTGGCATAACGGAAGCAGAAACGGAAACAGATGTCAAAAGTAAATCTTAACGGAAGCGGAAACGGAAACGGAAGCGGAAACGGAAGCGTTAACACTATGAAAAAAAAGCACAATTGTACATTTAAAACTTTTTTTATTAAATTTCTATGTTAGTAGTCAAAATTAAACAGCGGCAAGTTATATTTAGTAAAGAGTAACTTGGCCGCTTTTTCACCTTTCAGCCTATTTCGATGTTCTTCATATATTAAACCAGCTCCGCTAAATAATTGCTCGCTGGCTACACTGCTGGGGGGAGCTGATAAGTATTGGCGAACTATTGGCAAAATATTATTATATTTGTGCGCATTTCCATTCCACCACATAAGGGGATCCTCATGAAGAGATAGCCTTTTTTCTTTCTTGTACTCCCGAAGGTGTGACTGTATCTTTAAAAGTAAATTGTCACCATCGTCAGCTGTAGAAGAGTCCTCCTCCTGGTCTTCATTTACACTTAACATCGATTCCAATATTTGCAATGATGCTGATGATTTGGAAGTAGAAGGCTGGACTTCAATGTCTTCAATTGCAATTTGAGTTCGGCTTCTTTTGGGGGAAGGTTCGCAGTCATCATCTTGGATGGAATTGGATTGTCTGGTTCTAATAGTGTTAATCGTCATATTAAGTAATTTAGATTCAACCTGCACCGCTCGCTTTCTCCCCGCTTCCGTTCAGAGTTCTGTTATAAAATTTGCGGAACCAGAAGCAGAAACGGAAGTGAAAAAACATGCGGAACTTCTGCAGTTGCGGAAGCGGAAGCAGAGTTCTGTTGCAACACTAGTCTATGTTATTACTAGGAGCGACGTCATGTGCCGCGGGGCGCTGCATGTTCCGCGGAGTGCTTCGCTTGTCTTCTCAGCAAGCAGCTCGAGAGCCCCGTCTACGAGTACCTACATACATAACATGCTCGCCACATACTGCACTTCAATAGTAAATAGCACATAAACAACGTTTGCCTATTACCGCCATCGTGTAGGACAATGTGTGGACAACGTGACCTTGTTAGGGTGAGGCCAAACGAGCGTAGTTCTTTAGCAGTGAGTTGAACTGACTTGTGTAGAATGACTTGCGGAATTTACGCTGTGATTGTACACTTCAATAAAGATGACTTACGGAATATTTTGATTAATATTCATAATGTTGTTCACAAATATAAATTGTTATCTACGAGTACATATACAGTCGACATGACGGTGTCAGTTCAAACACAAAAATCAGGAGATGTGCGACATAGCAACAAAAAGTACCTCAATAGTAATAACGAGTAGTGACGGCTTGATCGAAAATGAGGATATGCTAAGTTGTAATTATCATCATTTGAGGCACCGTCCGAGCCTCCGAGGGAGAGGGGGAAGGAGGGAGAGGGGGGAGGAGGCGATAACCAACTCCATGATAACTTCATTCTGGGTAATGGCATCCATCGCGGGGGCCAATTACACTTGTTGGCGAGTCCATCACCCACCACAGTACACTGTGAGTACAGTATCTTTCATCACATTTATTAGGTACCTACAAATGTGAAATCCGAGTACCTACCTAAACATAACCATAAGTTTCTTTCTGTAAATATATAGATAGATGGACGTTGGTTGCTCTCTCAACCAAAACTACTGAACAAATGTTTGTTCCGCAGTGGGGATCAAATCCGCAATCAGTCTGTTAGGAGGACTGTCACCCACCCACTGCGCCACAGATGTCGTTAACACACTAATCATAATGAACTTTTTATGTTCACTAATGCCCGTTACGAGCCCGTGATGCCGTCAACGGGGAAAAGTGAACTAAAAGTTCACTAATCCCCGTTGACGGGGATTTTCAACGGGGATTAGTGGAATAAACCAATTTAAAGGAAATGTAAAATTATTGTGTAATCCTTTAACACATTTTTATACAGCGTCATCATGACATATAGATAACTTATTTTACCGACTGATTTTAATCAAAACGATGACTTTGATTTTGTGAATTCCGTGTCATTACGAGTTATCGAAATGACGAGCACTAGCACTTAACAGCTGACTTTAAGATTTCGTTGATTATTCTACGCTCAGTGGTTATATTGGCGACATGAGGATGGGAGTGTGGCTACTGCGACCTGAAGGTACCATGCTGTGCATGAGTCGTTAGGTTAACGCGCTGCTAACAGCTCCTGATGAAACTTACCCAATTCAGGGGCCAATCAAAAAGAACTCACTAGACTATTGTGAAGTTGCGCGTGGTCATCTCCTACATGTCTTTACACGGAGTTACGGAGTAGGCCATACGGGGTTTGTTTGAGTGTCAACTAAAACCATTTATCAAATTCAGCCCTACAGGACTTCCTGATCATGATCAGCAGTAGCAAGAGTATATTGAGTATATTTCTTAGCAACTATACCTACATTGAATTTGTATCGTAGTAGTTGCCTTTATTCTGTGGTAGTTGTACAGTTGCTATATAGGGGATTATTGATTTTATTTCCAGAATTCCCTTTTTCTTTCGCTGACGGGATTCAACGTGTAAAAGTAGAGTTTGGGCTTTTTTTTGGCTTGTGCCGTTGGCCTGCTTGAGATGCCTCGGATGATTTGAATTAGGCAGGATGGGTAAGTATTTGGAGTGGTGCCGACACCTTGTCCTAGGTAAACTAGGTATATAATCGGGCGCGCTGGGTAAACGTTCTAAACACGGCTATTCAATTAGCTGCGAGGCGCCGCGTCGTCGCTCTCTGCATAATCACCTGAACCTGAGACCGACGACCGACGCCCGACCATTCCATCTCTATTCTGTGGCCCGACGCCGCCGCCCCGCCGACTATCGACAACTTACGACCTATTATTTTCTCACCATACTGTCTCAATAACTGAAATTATTGTGTATTTTCAAGCCCCTAACAAAAACAAAAGTGAGATTTGCGTGTCTCTAATAATGGTATAAAGTATGAATGTTTCTATTTATATTTCTTTATCCCGCCCCTTGTAAACAGAAACTACTAAACGGATTTTGGTGAAACTTGGATTACCTATACAAAAGAAGTTTACGGCTTGGCATAACTCTTTATGTTTGTACCTTAGTAGGTATCATGCGAGCGTAGCCGGGCATGGAAGCTTGTAAGCAATAATCGGTGTACGAGTATAGCTAGAGCCTAGGTAGGTATACGTAAAGTAAGATCAACAATTATTTTCGTCACGATACTTCATTGTTCATGAGTTAGTTTGTTTATAACAAAGTAAAATTACCTTACAAAATTATTAAGTACTCACCTATAAATGTTTGTGGGTAACGAATATTTTATTAACTAGCCCCTTGAATTGTACACTTTAACAGGAGCTTTGAACGATGAAGGAAAACATCGTAAAGAATCGCTTTGACAGTCACACCTCTACATAAACCGATTCCTTATGCAAGTAAAATGTTTCTATGTTAGGTGTTATAAAAACATAATATTCTTGGGCTTATCGGCCAGTGTCCTAAAAGGAGATCGAGTTAATTTTTAATGACTGTTACATAAACCATACAAGCCCTAACCAACTGTTTGTTTGCTAGTTGCGGTCTCGAATCACAATCTAGGTACATGGACTGATGGACTTTCTTTATGAAACAGGTACCTACCTGCTTCCTACATCTTCAAATACAAATAAAAAGGCGTAAGTATTTGTTTTATATTTATTAACAAAATGCGAGGTAAAATGTATCACTACAGGTATGTAGTAAGTACATTGTCTCATATCATAGTGTCGATCCTTTCCGTCGCATGATCGCATCATACACATACAGCTGTACGTCTACTTATGCTAAGTAGTTCTTTATTTCAGAAACACTCGTTAACTGTCACGTCGTAGGAGCCTAGCCGAGCAGGTAGTTGTAGAGCACAGTCACGAGCACACCCATCAGGAAAGAGAACTTCCAAGTGCTGAGGAAGCCGGGCTCGGCGGCGGCGGCGGTGGCGGCCGCGACGACAGCGGGGTGGGTGGCGGCGGCGGTGGCGGGGTGGGCGGCGGCCCCCACCTGCCGTTTCTTCAGCTGCACCTTGTCCTCGTCCACGAGCTCACCCACCGCGTACTTGTTCATGAGCTCCCGCGCGTCGGCGCTGTGCCCGATCTCCACAAACTTCTCGGAGGCATCCGTGCCGGCCTCGTCGAAGAGCACCCCGTGCCCGCCGGGGTGCTCGTCCGCGAACCGCGTCACGTCGTACACCACGTTGTGGATTATGAATACGATTTCATTCTCAGAGTTCTTCTCGCTGATCTCTTTGCGAGTGAATTTCTTAAGTTCCGCCATGTCGAGGGCGAGAGGCGAGTGCGGTTGGCGGCGCGGAGACGACTGACGAGGGCGACAGGCGCGACTGTTGTGGCCTATCTTTTAAGTACCTCCCTAATAAAGTAGAGAGGGTTTTACCAATTATCACTGTCACGATGTCGCATTACTTACAGGTGCAAGTTAATAATGACATGACGATCATGTCATTATTAACTTTAACCTCATCTTCGAAATAGATCTAAGGTGTAGATATAGATAGATATAATAAAGGGTGGTGAAGGTATGTCTTTGATTCTTACGAGAGAGGTTTTGATGAGTTTGATTTTTATAATTGCATTTTTTTGTGAGCAGACTGCAGAAGTATTTTGACAAAAAATAATAATTCTAAAATACTTCAGTTATAAATTAAAATTAGAATAGAATATCATCATCATTCATCATCCGCAGCCCGACTTCACCCTTTGCTGGGTATAGGCCTCCCTCAGTTTGTGCCATCCGCCACGATCCTGTGCCATCCATCTTTTGCCCGCGACTTTGCATATATGTCTGAATAGAATATAAATAAGTTTATTTTGTGACATTATAAAATACTTAGAAAGTAACATAAATAACAAAATAGGTGACCACTCAGCGTGTGCTGCACTGCACAGCAGCGAGCTGCTGTAGCGCTGGAATTCTGCGGCGCCGCGCGCTGAGAGCACGCGTGCCAGCGGAGGTCCTATAGTAGGTTCGAAGTACCTACTCTGTTTCAAAAAATACTTCACACAAATTACGACGTCAACACCAATTAATAATTTTCCAAAATCCTGTCTCATCGCTTTAAAACGAGGTAAGAGTAGATTAGTATTTATTGGCAGATGTGACGGTAAGTAAGTAAAGATAAATAGCCGGTTATCAGAGTCGCGGGGAGAGGCGCGGGGCGCGGAGAGCTGCGCGCGCGCCTCTCGTACTCTACTCGGCATGCGGCACTCGTATCGTACTCCACAGAGTACACGGCACGGCACGGCAAGTCGCCTTCACGCCCGCGCTGACAAACGCACGGCCTTGCTCTCCGATATGACGGAACTTAAGAAATTCACTCGAAAGGAGATCAGCCAGAAGAACTCTAAAAATGAGACCTTATTCATAATCCACAACGTGGTGTACGACGCGACCCCGTTCCTGGACGAGCACCCCGGCGGGCACGAGGTGCTCGTGGAGGAGGCCGGCAAGGATGCCTCCGAGATGTTTGAAGACGTCGGCCACAGCTTCGACGCGCGCGAGCTCATGAAGAAGTTCGCGGTGGGCGAGCTGGTGGACGAGGACAAGGTGCAGCTGAAGAAACGACAGGTGACTTGGGACAACAGCGCCGCCGCCGCCGCCGCCGCCGCTCCCGTCGCAGCCGCCGTCGCCGCCGAGACCGGTTTCCTCAGCTCCTGGAAGTTCCCGTTCCTGATGGGTGTGCTGATGACGGTGCTCTACAGCTACCTGTTTGGCTAGCCGTCTCCGGCGACCGCGGCCGCGCCGGGACTAGTTGTCGAGTGTTCCCGTACTTATGAACCATTATATCTATATTCTGTGCCATTATGTGTGCATCTCGGTATGATGCGGCGGAAAGGATGGACTCTGTAATTACTGTGATACAACAATTTTACTAATAATTAAATGCTTACCTTTTTATTTATGTTTATGACTGAGCGTAATTTCATTTACCCCTATTTATAATGTAGGATTTCAAGGATTTGATGATTTGACAAAGAATACCCTGAATGTTGAAAAGACAAAAATCTAAATCGTTTGATTTTGAAACAGGAAAGTTCAAAGTTTATTTGCTTTCATGTTATTGGTAGCTACATAACGCTGACCCACGGTACCACCGAAGATGATTGCTCTGAGGTACCACCAGTAGTACAGTGGGTAAATAATTTCATTTTCTTACTAAAAACTAGGTATAATACTTATACATATTAAATACTTGGGCTTACCACACAGCGTCATTATACCTACCTAGTCCCAAACTACGCAACTATGCATGGCTCTAGGACGCCCTGTATAAGTATAGGTAAGTAATATACCTACATAAGTAAGTAGGTACTTACTTATTATAATGACTTGCAATGTCCTTACAATGATTAATGTATAATTTTAAGGAAAATTAAGTTTAAGTTCTTATGTAAGTAGATGCACGAAGGTGTAAAGTAATGTAAACTTTGAGCTTTGGACTTTGAACTTCATTAGGTACCTACTCGTGACCTTGGATTGGACTTGGACCGTGATTTTGGATACCTCTGATTACCCTGGTAATCAGGTTGCTAATTGTCCCGTTTTAAAAATTAGATTTTAATTGTTTTTACGTATTAAAAAGCAGGCATATACTATTTCACTAAGTGCCATCAAATTCTGCCAATTCATTGACCATAGAACTGTATTCAGAACAGCGACATCTATTGGAAAACTGGTGAACCTCAATAAGCATCAGCAAGGAGGCGACATCTACCTGATTATAAGTAAACAAATTGGAAAGCAATCAATTAGAACCAATAGGTAGAGAATTAATAACGAAATACCAACACAGAGGGCACCACCATGTCAACATCAGGCATTGAACAACTTCTTAGAGACCTAAGAACGGACATAAGTAGAGACTCCGTAGAGTCATTGAAAAAGCTAGAAACAAGCATCACTAAAAATATAAATGAAAATATAGACAAAAAGTTTGGTATTTTACAAAAAGAAATAGATTCGATTAAAAAGACAAATTCAGAGCAGGACAAGAGAATTTTTGAGCTGGAAAAACACATCAGATATAGAAATATAATATTCTTTGCTGTGGACGAAGGTGAAAAATCCTATGAGGAACTGGAAATTAAAGTGTTGCAGATAATAAATAAAGAAATGAATACTGAATGCACCAAAGGAGAGTTTGAAATGATCAGAAGAATTGGTAAGAGGTCTGAAGAAAAAATTAGACCTATAGTCGTAACCTTCACAACATACGGCAAAAAAATTGCAATTCTGAAAAATAAACAACTTCTAATAAACAAAACTATCTACGTGAAAGAAGATTTTCCACACCAAGTCCTTGAGAGCAGGAAATTGCTTCAGGATCAACTTCAAAAAGAAAGAAAAGAGGGAAAAATAGCATTTCTACGTTACGATCGCCTGATAATCAAAGAACCAAGTACTTCCGAAATCAGAAACACAGAACCAAAAAGAAACAATATTTCTAAGAAAAGAGGGTTAGAGATAACCCCCCCTAATCAGAAGGCAAACGAGAACCAGTGCAATAATCAAGAAAACGCACCCAAATACCAAGCAATACCTAAAAAGACCAAAGTAAAGAGAAACACAGCCGCTGAAAAAGGACAAAGGTTTATGACAAACTTTCTTCAGCAACAAAACTCTACACCAGCATATAGTACGGCTCTCTCGTCAGCAGAATCTGATGATTAGCAATTAACAAAGCCTCCTCTACTGTACACTCAGCACAGCGCCACTAGCAGCAATTATAAAAGCAAAGAAGAAAATTTTAAACAACCTCCCCCAGGACGGCTAGTCACCGAGGGGGCAGTAGACTACCACCCTCCAAGGGCAACGAAATTTTATATTTCGACATTCAATGTTCGTTCTCTTTTGAATGAAACTAAAATAATAGAACTCGAGTATGCTCTAACAAACATAAAATGGGACGTCATCGGTATTTCTGAAGTAAGAAGACAAGGTTATAAAATTGAAGATAGAGGAAACTACGTCTTTTATTACTATGGGAAGAACCAAGGAGAAAAAGGCGTCGGCTTTATGGTTAAAAAACAAAGAAATTTTGAAGTACAAGATTTCATCGCTATATCTGAAAGAGTAGCCATACTACAAATGAAAATTCACTCATCAATTTACACTATAATACAAGTCTATGCCCCTACTTTAAAAGCGAATAAAGCAGAAATAGAAAGCTTTTACTCCGAACTTGAGAAAGCAATGAATAAATGCACAAAAAATTCAATAATAATGGGAGATTTTAACGCAAAGATAGGTAAACCAGAGATCAACGAAAATACAGTTATGGGACGCTACGGTTATGGCGTCAGAAATTCTAGAGGCCAAAGGTTCATAGAGTTTTGCCTTCAACATAAACTGAAGATTGCAAATACCTTATTTCAGAAGTCTAACAAACTTAGATGGACATGGCTATCGCCGAACGGAGTAACGAAAAACGAGATTGATTTTATAACAACAAACCAACCGAAATATGTAGAAAATGTAAATGTACTCAGTAGATTCCGGCACTCTAGCGACCACCGAATGATCAGGATGACCGTATCTGTAAAACCACGGATCCATACAAGAGCTAACTATGGACGCACCACACAAAGCACTGATCTCACCAATATTAACAAGAAGCTTATCATACCAGAAATAGATATAAAAACAGTCCAATCATTTTATGACAACATCGAAAATAGTCTCACTAAATGCTTAAAGCCATGTTTGAATATGAAATCAAAAGAATCACAGTTAGTAATAACTGATGAAATAGTAGAGCTATACAAGTTAAGACATGAACTCAGAAACAAACCAAACAAAACAAGGAAAGAAAAACGAAGACTTAAGGTCGATTCACACATATCAGTGAGCCCACAGTTCCGGCACAGTACCGCATCAGTGATAATTATTCTTTCAAACATTCTCTATGGATGTATTCACACTTGTCAGTGTCAGTGTCGTCTCAGTACCGTCAGTGTCAGTGCCGGCACCGGCCATCACGGACGTGATCGGCGACGACGATATTTTATCACGGATCACTGAAGAGTGCCATCAAAACAATCGACGTCAACGCTAGTCTGAAGGGAACGTCGTGCACGAAGACCCGCAGAGAACTGTACTGTGCCTGATATGTGTGAATTGAAGCACTGACGCACCACTGTAGCACGGATACGGAACTGTAACGGTACTGTGCCGGAACTGTTGGTTCACTGATATGTGTGAATCGACCTTTACCAGTTTGTTTAGAACCATAAACAAAAAAACGAAACAAAATTTACATAAATACAGAATTCAGACTATTCATGATTTCTTAGACAAAACAGGTGGAGTGAAAAGGGCATACAAGAAACTGAACACAACAAAACAACTAATGACTCACCTGAGTAATTCCTCTAATACCACTATAACCAACAGAAATGATATACTCAACATAGCTACCCAATTCTACCAACAGCTCTACAGTAACATTGGCAGCTGCGCAGATACCTATACCAGCAGCCCTACTAATATTATGGACCCAGTCCCACCATTCCTGGAAAGTGAAATAGAATTATCCATAAGGAGGCTTAAACCGGGTAAGTGCCCAGGACCAGACGGCATTACCAATGACATGTTAATAGCTGCTAAACAAACTCTTACAAAACCACTTACAAAGTTATTTAACCTCATTATGAATGAACAAAAATTGCCACACCAATGGACAGGTTCTGAAATAGTATTACTCTACAAAAAAGGTGACCCTAAACAAATAACTAATTACAGACCTATCAGCTTGATGTCGTGTCTGTATAAAGTGTTTGCTACAACGCTGCTACGTAGAATATCTAGCTCAATAGAAGAGAGTCAACCAGTAGAACAGGCAGGTTTTAGAAAAAACTACTCAACTGTGGACCATATCCACACCTTGAAACAAGTTATTGAAAAATACGTAGAATATGACCAGCCCTTATACATTTGCTTTGTCGACTACTCCAAAGCTTTCGACTCTATATTGCACACATTCATATGGCATTCACTGGAAACACAAGGGATAAACATTAACTATATAAACCTTATCAGAGAGATATATAATACAAGCACTGCCAAGGTAAAATTAGACACACCAGGCCCGAGTTTCCCCATTGAACGAGGCGTAAAACAAGGCGATCCGCTGTCCCCCAATATTTTTATTGCCATCTTAGAAAATATCTTCAGAGCTCTGGACTGGTCAGGTATGGGTATTAGAATGAACGGTTACTACTTAACACATTTGAGATTTGCAGACGATATCGTACTTCTTTCTGAAAGCCCAACTGAACTACAATACATGGTAGAGTCGCTGGACGTTCAAAGTAAAAAAGCTGGACTAGAGATGAACCAGGACAAAACAAAGGTGATGACTAACAAATGCAAAACACCAATCACGGTCAACTCTACCATCCTAGAATATGCTGATGAATATATCTACCTGGGCCACCTCATTGCGTTTGACTCTTGCACAGCAAAAGAAATAAGCAGACGAATAAAATCGACATGGAACAAATACTGGGCCATGAAAGAAATCTTTAAAAGTAACTTACCCATAAAACTAAAAAACAAAGCCATGGAAATATGCCTTATACCCTGCCTAACATATGCATGTCAAACCTGGCCATTAACGAAGAAAACACTGGAGAGGCTTAGGATATGCCAAAGAGGTATAGAAAGAAGTTTTCTCGGCATCAAGCTAAAAGACCGTGTCAAAAACTCAGATATTAAGCGAAAAACGAAGTCTAAAGATGTAGTAAAAAGAGTCATGGGATTGAAATGGAAATGGGCAGGACACCTACAAAGAATGAAGCCACATAGATGGGCGTACATATCTACCAACTGGCTACCCTTAGACAAGAGAAGAAAAAGAGGAAGACCACAACAAAGATGGTATGATGATATCATACAAGTTGCTGGAAAAGCCTGGCCAAAAACCGCCAAAAACAGACAAACCTGGAGTCTCTTGGAGGAGGCTTTTACCGCCAAAGGCGGTCCATACTTATAAGAATTAGTTAAAATTAGATATTTATTCTCATTAGTTTATATTTTTTTTCATTAACTTTCTTATCCTTTAATTTAATAAACTACTTCTAAACTGTTAATCATAAGTGTGGAAATAAAGCTCTTTTTATTTTTTTATTTTATACTATTTCATCGCTAAATTATAACATAAATAAACTGTGCAATTAAAATTACTAGTGAAAACTGTGTTGTTAAAGTGATTTGGCCATTTAAAAACTTGCTCGATTTCGTTAGGCCATTTGAATGTGATCCTTGTCTTCTCGGTTTATTAGTGTTTACTGCCTAATACGTGACTTGTAGACATAGATTTACTAGTCTTTGTACATAAAACTATGAATATAATCACGTAAGTACAAAAGTTTCAATTTTATAACCTCAACTTGTGTTGACAGTTCCTTGGTTGTTTGTAACTCGTAACATTCTTTGTACGTTTCTCAAAGAATACTCATTTCTTAACAAAATGATGACTCGCAGAGCTTTGTCTCGCCAGGAGGAGTCCAAGCTCCAACAGGCTTTAAATGAACTGAAAATAACAAAGGAACTGTGCAGCCAGTTGACTCAAGAAAGAGAAGACAATGAAAAGATTATGTTAGATACATTAGAAAGTAATAAAAAGCTAAAAAGTGAGTTATCCTTGTTGCACTCACAATGTAGTTATGCTATGGAAGAGCGGGATAGGCTTCAAATAATCATTGAGGGGTTCGACCAGTGCGGTATTGAGTATGAACAGGCACTCAAGCGAACATCTGTCTTAGAGAAGGAGTTGTGTGATGCCCATCAACAAATCACACAGCTGGAAGAAGCCGAACAATGCTCCGCTGCACTGAAAACCCAAAATCTATTTGATGAGCTAGTATCAGCTGATAGGGTCAACGGCCAAATTTCTAGTGCATGTTGTGCTACCCAGACTGTTACTACAATTGACTTGACAAATGATGACTCAGTTGGAGTTGCTGCAGCATGCACAAGAAATACACTGAGCAAGAAAAAACTTAGAAAATATGTTAAAATCAATAAATATATTACTAAGACAAAAAGAATGTTAAAAAACCAAAAATGTGTAGTTCATAAGTTTAAAAATAAGTCTCAAAAATTAGAAATATTAGATAAGTTACAAATGTGCACATTACTTTTATTTATTTATTTATTTATTAGTTGCATCAACAAGGAGTACACTAGCACATGCTTAGAGTAAAATAACTTAAATTAAAATCTAGTGACACCTCAATTACAGATGCAAACCTCATGCAAATTAATGACAATTAATTAAAAATTATATAAAAAAAAATTAAATTATGAACAATAAAATAATGAACAATAAAGCGATAATTACCTAATTTAATTACAATTCATTTAAAAAAAAAAAAACATAAAATTTGGCTAGTTACAATATCAATAAGAATACAATAAGACATGATTCAAAAATTAAAGTAATAAATGATAATAATTTATAAAATCTACAATTAAGTTTAATAGGTAATTAGGAATTGCATACAAAATGTTCCTTAAAATAGGGTCATAATGCTACGTTTAAAAGTGTGGAGGCGACATGAAAAAACATCGATATCGAGCTGTCTCTCCACTGCCACCCCATCACTACCTTCCACGAAATATGAGACAGTAGAATTATGTATTTTGTTGTAATTATTACCAATACGATTTAAGGGCGAGAATTTACCTAGATTAGTATTAGCACTGCCACTGAAAAATGGTTTATATTTATTTTGTCTAGGTAGACATCTTGGAATGGAAATATTAATTTGTGACAAGAGATAAGGAGTGTCAAGCAAGCTGTGTATCAGTTTATACAGAAACATATTGTCCAGCATTGTTCTACGATCGCTCAGAGATGTCATATTAAAATGACTCAGTCTGTCAGTGTAGCTTGGTATTTTTTTCGCCAAATGGTATTCATATGACAGGTGCCATAAGAAACGCTTTTGTACAGTTTCCAAACGCTTAACGTAAATTTCATAGTGTGGGTTCCATACCGTACTACAGTACTCGAGGGAGCTTCGTACAAGGGAGTTGTAAAGCATAATCTTAGTATTGGGCTTCTTAAATTCCTTAGAGTTGCGCAAGACAAAGCCTAAAGTTCTAAAACTTTTTTTAATAACATTCTCAATATGAACGTTAAAGCGTAATTTGCTGTCTAGTATGACACCAAGATCACGAATCTGATCCACCTCTGTAAGTGCCTTGCAGCCAATTGAATAAGAAAGTGCAGTCAAGATTTTTTTCCTAGAAAAACGGATCACAAAGCACTTATCACCATTTAGGCTCATGCCGTTCAAGTTACACCAGGACACCAAGTTGTCCAAGTCCTGTTGTAGCAAGGCGCTATCACTAGCAGAATCAACAGGACGGAAAAACTTGAGGTCATCAGCGAACATGTAAAACCTCGAGTTACAAAAGCATCTCCCAATATCGTTTATAAACAAATTAAAGAACGTGGGGCCCAAATGAGATCCCTGGGGAACTCCTGAATGTGCTATAAATGGCTCAGAAGAGTGACCACCAACAACAACCACTGATTCTCTATTAGAAAGATAGGATCTGCACCATTTTAAAAAGATGCCACATATACCATGCTGGGATAGCTTACCTAATAGTAATTCATGATTTACTTTGTCGAAAGCCTTGCTGAAGTCAGTATAAATTGCGTCTAATGAGTTACCATGATCCATTTCTTCAGCAAGGTCCCCTACAAATGACACTAAGTTAGTAGCTGTAGATCTGGCTCTCATAAAACCGTGCTGTTCCAAAGCTATTAATTGCCTAACATGCCAAGATAGGGCCCGATTCACAATCAACTCAAAAACCTTAGCAAACACATTTAAAAGAGAAATTGGCCTATAATTGCAAACACTGCTGGTACTGCCACTCTTGAACAAAGGCAAGACAAGTGCCTCCTTCCAAGTCGTCGGGAAAACACCTGAACTTAGAGAACTGTTTATAATTATGGAAAGAGGTATTGCCAAGGCTCTAGCACATCGAACTATAAATAAGGCAGGTATCCCATCCGACCCTGCTCCTTTTGAAACGTCAAGTCTTTTTAACACCCTGTAGACCTGAGTTGTAGTAACAGATATAGCTGAGAGATAGCTAGTTACAATAGGTTTATCTAGATCCTCAACAATAGGTAATGTGTCATAACTATAGACGGAAGAAAACTGATTTGCAAAAAGATTGCAGATGTCGGCTCCCCCAGATACAACTCCATCAGCAGAAGACATCTGAGCAGGGTAAGAGCCACCGTTACCTCTTTTGTGTTTTATGAATGACCATAACAACTTGGGGTTAGACTTTAGTGATGATTCTAAACTTTCCAAATACCTGGAGTAGTTAAAGTCAAGTAGTTTAACACATCGTTCCCTCAACAAATCAAACGCAATTTTGTCCCGAGGGTTTCCATATGTTCGGTATTTTATTCTAAAGTGATGTTTTTCTTTAAGCGATCTAATTAATGCATTTGAGAACCAAATGGGGTGTTTGTTGTTAGTACGTTGTTTAGATTTGGGGACATGTTTTATTATTATTGATTTTAATATATTGTACAGTTAGAATCTAACAAAATAAAATACGAATCTGACATTCAGCATCTTCAGAATGAACTAGCTAGTGTTGAGGCATCTCTGAGATCCATAACCACTCGCTATGAAAAGTCACAGGATGCCATACGGGAGTACTCACTGGCCATGGACGAACTGCTTCAACTTTCCCATAGCAACAAAGACCGCTATGACTCCTTTTTGGCCAATCACCTATGTGATTGCCACTGCTCGGATACTCCTAAACCAGTGCCTACTACCGAGTCAACTTCCTCGCTGAGTGTCAGTTCAACAAAAATACACACAAATGTACAAAAAACTTTTATGTACAGCGATGAAATAGGAAAAAATATGGGCCAACTATTAAATACAAGAATGGGACACTCTGTTGTAAATCATTGCTTGCCAGGCTCTAACTTGCATGATATCATGCAGTTAATAACTAAATCCAAATTTGATCATGACTCAAACATAGTAATTTGGCTTGGAAATAGGGGCAATGTAAACAAAATTGAACTTGTGAAATATGCTGATAGTCTATGTTCATTAAAAGTAAACAAAGTTGTAATGTTTACATTCCCCTACAGCAATACCCTGTCACAAGCAGAAAATAATCTTAGATATAAGTTAAATATGACTTTGCATACAATATCATGCAATAATAACTTAATACATGTGATTGACTCTAACAATATTGTTAGTAAAAAATTTTATTTGACAAATGGTAGTTATTACCTATCAAATTTTGACAAACGACAGGTAGCTGTGTCGCTATCTTATTATTTTAGTATAACAGCCAAAAACTTGGCTAATAAATCTGCTTCTATTGAGCAGCATCCTGACATTCAGAACATGACTCTGGAACTTTGTCCAAGTCATTTAAATTAAATTTTAAGACAACAGAGAGTACCTCTAGCACTCAAACAAATAATATTCAAAATTCACAAATTAATAAAATAATTGAATTGTCAAATACTATTCCAAATAAAAAGAGTCAAAATTATAACAAAAGTATAAAAATAAATGTAAACTGTACTAACTTGGTGCATCAGAATTTCGAAGGTTTACGCGGTAAAGAATTAGAGCTGGAATTGTACATGACCTCAAATAATATAAACATTATATGTATTACTGAACATTGGCTGAAAAGCCATGAGCTTATGTTTAATTTCAGTGATCACCAGGTTGGTAGTGCTTTTTGCAGAGTTCATTGTGATCGAGGTGGTTCATTAATTTTACTTAACAAGAATATTAAATACAAAGAACGCAAAGACATTATCCACCACTCTGTAGAAAGACACATTGAAATTGCGTGTGTAGAGTTGGAGCAGTTCATTGTTATAAGCATTTATAGCCCACCTTCCGCCACATTTAATATCTTTGAAAAAGTTATGGAAGAAGTTTTATATAAAATATGTAAATCTAAGAAACAAATAATAGCGTGTGGCGATTTTAATGTAAATTTGTTAGAAAGTTACTCCTTAAATACTAGATTAACTAGTTTATTTAAATCATTTAATCTAGAACCTTCTTTTATGGAGCCAACACGGATTACAGCTACTTCTGCTACTTGTATTGACAATATTTATACAAATGTACATGTAATAAGTAAAAACATGATAAGTAATATCAAATCTGATCATCTCGGTCAGTTCATTAAAATTAAAACAGTGCCAAGACAAAATATTAGGAGAAAAATTACTTATGTACCAATGACCACTAATCGATTAGAAAAATTTAAAGAAAAAATTACATATTCAATTCAAAAGTTAAACTACACCAATGATAACCCAAATTACTTGTATAATACATTTTTTAATAATTTTAACAATCAATTTAATTCAATTTATACATCCAAATCGATAATGGTCACAGAAGGTTTGAAATTTTGTGAGTGGGCAACAGCGGGTATTCATAAAAGTAGACAAACTATGTATGAACTTTATAATGAAAAACAATATAATTTTAGTTAACAATTTAAAGAAAAAGTTAGAAAATACTCAAAAGTTTTTAAAAATGTGTGTCGCACAGCTAAATCAATGTATATAAGTAATAAAATAAGAAACAGTCAAGATAAAATAAAGGCAACTTGGAATGTAATTAGTAGTGAGACTGGAAAGGTTAGAGATCGTTCAAATACATATAAACTTAAAATTGGTGATACCGTCATTAACAAAGATGATGAAGTGGCCAAAGCATTTGAAACGTTTTTTACTGACATTCCGGTCTCTACTACTAAATCTTTAAAGTCATCACACATAATCGCAGAATCTTTGTTAAAAAAACATGTACCAAAATGTAATAGTCTCTTCTCTTTTGATTATGTAGATAAACAAGATATCATAAAAGCCTTTAAATTAATTAATGTCAAGCAAACCAAAGATCTCTGGGGGATTTCTGTTAGCGTTGTAAAACCACTGATTGACATCATCGCACCCGACCTAGCTTTAATATTCAACCAATGCATTGATGATGGTGTGTTTCCTGATCTAATGAAACACAGTAAAATATCCCCCCTTTTCAAATCAGGTAGTCATTCTGACCCCAGCAATTTTAGACCAATATCAGTTTTACCAACATTTAGTAAAATATTCGAAAAGCTAATCCTTCTTCAACTCCAAAGACATTTTGACAAAAACAACCTACTGGACAACAAACAATTTGGTTTTACAAGAGGACTTTCTACCACAGACGCTGGAGTCAAGCTCATATCCCATATTTTTAATTTCTGGGAAAGTTCCCATGATGCGCTTGGCATTTTTTGTGACTTGTCTAAAGCATTTGATTGTGTACACCATGAAACGTTAATTAGGAAACTACACCACTATGGCGTTAGAGGTATTGCTCTCAACCTACTCACTTCTTATTTAAGTGAAAGATTACAGAGAGTTGACGTAAATGGTAAATGTTCCCCAGGGTCGGTGGTAACAATGGGTGTACCACAGGGATCAATATTAGGTCCATTTCTGTTTTTAATTTATATAAACGATTTACCTAAAATTATTGAAAACAATCATGAGATTGTACTGTTTGCAGATGACACTTCACTTCTATTCAAGTTGAAAAGACAACAGGTTAACTTTGACGAAGTAAACAATGCTATCTCTATGGTTGTAGAATGGTTCAATGTTAACAATTTATTACTTAATGAGAAAAAAACTAAATGCATACGATTTATACTACCAAATGTTAAACAAGTAAGGAGTCACATATTAATAAAAAACGAACAAATAGATCTCGTGGACACCACTACATTCTTAGGCATAACTTTAGATAGTAAGCTTCAATGGGGTCCACATATAGATGGATTGTCGAAGAGACTTAGTTCTGCAGCATACGCAGTGAAAAAAATACGTCTATACACAGACGTAGATACTGCTAGACTAGTCTACTTCAGCTACTTTCACAGCATTATGTCTTACGGCATTCTGTTGTGGGGGTGTGCTGCAGACATTAACACCGTGTTTGTGTTGCAGAAGAGGGCTGTTCGAGCAATTTATTGTATGGGTCCCAGAGAGTCACTTAGAAATAAGTTTAAAGAAATATTTATAATGACTGTGCCTAGCCAGTTTATATATGAAAACCTGATGTATGTACGGAAAAACATTAAATTATTTAAGAAAAATAGTGATAACCATAATGTAAATACTAGAAATAAGGATAAACTCGCTGTTCCCACGATTAGGCTCGAAAAAGTTAAGAGATCATTTAAAGGGCAATGTGTACGCTTCTATAACAAAGTTCCAAGTGATTTGCAAGACTTATCAATTAACAAATTTAAAAAGCAAATTAAACGTCATCTTTTAAACAAAGCTTATTATAAAATATCAGATTATTTAGATGACAAAAACGCTTGGGACTGAACATGCTCCAACTCAGTTATTGGACCACTGAAAAAAATGCTAGGCCCGCATCACCAGGTTCTTGCCTGCTTCTTTCCCTGGTGTAGGGAATCGCGTTGGAACAGGCAATAGAATCCCCTAGTTTTAAGAACGTGACATGTCTAAGTGGTCTTATGATCTTATTGAATAAAATATTTTGACTTTGACTTTGACTTTGACTTGTGAGTGTTTTGTTCCAACTGATTGTTTTATCGGCTTGAAAACTTTTGTTGACTAATAATGACTAATCATCAGATAGGCCATAATCATCGAGCGAACGAAGCCTGAGCATAGATTTTAATGGCACCCAAATACCTAATACCTAAATGGGTACTTACTTACCTACCTACCTACCTACCTACGTTATAAATAGCAGAATAGACTGTTATACCTAATGAGTGCGTATGTATGTAGGTATTATCATAGAGTATTATCTATGGGTATACTATTTACAAAGCTGGGCACCGTTAATCAAATAGTTAACTTCGTTAATCGTTAATCCGCTACAAAAAAAGTTAGCTTCGTTAAACGTTAAAGGGTTACATTTCGGAAGAATTAACGCAAGTTAACGTTAATCGTTAATCCGTTAATATGTGTAAAATTACATTTTTATATCGTCACTGTAAGCACTGGCGATAAGTAATAAAATGATCAAACGAAAAAAAAATCTTCGCAGTTTTCTCACTCGCACGCGCCGGCCAAATATATCTAGTTTTGTTTTTGTTTCACACGCTGCCACGCGCCGCCCGGCACTTGTCATTCATTTCATACTTGTCTGAACCTGTTTTTCGCGCCGCGCCGCGGTGCCGTGCGGTAAATAGTAGGCATTGGATTAACGATTAACGGACTTCTGCATATTAACGGAAGTTAACGTGTCCGTTAACATTTTTAAAAGTTAACTTAAAAGTTAATCCGTTAATCAAAATGTTAACTTCGTTAATTAACGATTAACGGATTAACGAGTTAATGCCCAGCTATGACTATTTATGTATGTACCTATTACCAAAAAAAAATATCTAATGACCAAGAATATTTATTTATTTATGTGTAAGTATTTAAAATTAAATTGCCACCCACCGACGACACCGATATCAGCAACTGTAAAATTTGCTCTTGGAATTGCAACAGGAAATAAAGCGCCTACAAAATTGATCGAGAACTGTGACGCAGGCAGGCACCAGGCAGGCAGATGATAAAATATAAAATAACAGTCATGCTATTATTTATTACCTACGATTCTTCTAGATTTGCCTACTATTTATTTGCAAGTCAGCATGATATGATATTCTAGCTATTGGCAACTAAAACTGAAGTCATCATCGTTACCGGCAGATCCATGTAAGTACTTCATTGGTAGGAGGTAGGTAGACAGGTACCTACTTACCTAAGTAGGTAGGATAAAATACCTATAGGAGCGCTCGTGGCGAAGCTTGCTAAAAAGCGTTCTTGATAGATCGTCGAAGGTCACTTCTTGGATGGGTGACCGCAATTGGCAATATCATCTGAGCGCTTCCGTGCTTCGGAGAGCACCTTAAATTGTCGGTCCCGGCTTTTTAAAGTCGTTAAGCCATGACGGAGGCCTTTAGACTCCGTCACCAGAGTTGGCCACTTGCTCATACGAAGGAAGGAAGGACCTAAGTAGGTAGGTACCTACCTAGGTGTATTATGATAAACAATCAACTTGTAGGTAAGTAGGTACCTAGTTAGTTGATTGACTATCTACCTAATTAAAATTAATAATCATCATGCGTTTACTTTATTAGATACTTAAGCCATTTTTTGTTACTAAGTAGGTACCTACTTGTAGGTAGGTACTAGGTAGGTACTTACCAGAAAAAAATCAGTGGTCTCACCTACACCTGCTTAGGTAAGTAGGTATCTACCTACCTACCTATGTGCATGTTTCTTCATAAATGCGATCATGATCAAAATTTTTTAGTTTTTTTTCATATTCAAATAGGTTGTTTGATTTTAGAGAAAAAAATAGGTAGGTCTATTTTTTTCTCTAAAATCAAACAACGGTGTCTAACGGTCTAAAATATAGTAGGTAGGTACCTATAAAAACTTTCTAAAACTACAAAATAAAAGGCACCTACCTAGGTAGGTAGGTAGCTAAATGATGTAAGGTGTCTTAGGGTAAGATCGGACTAGTTTTCAGAAAACCAATCGAGTGTTTGAAAATATTTTTTTGTATCGCCTCTGGTTATTCTTTCATAGCGCAATAGGGTGTCAACAAATGCAAAAATACAGAGGTATCATTTCTTATATTTAGTTTTTAGATAAACCCAACGGTCGATGTTTTATGAATGATAGAAAAGAGCATAATTTTTCAAAATGGCCAGGGAAAGATCGGACCGTGTGAGAGTAAGATCGGACTATCTAATAAAACAACCCCTGTAACAGATAGAATAAGCTCTATCACTAGAAAAAATTCGGAGTTATCCTAGTAAAAACATAGTAAAAAATTAATTGAATCTCTTTACGATTTTGAGTTTTAGCTTAGATTTTGTAAAAAAATTTTGGTTCTATGCCGATCTTACCCCTGCATGTCTGAAACTCTGACTTTTTAACTAGTTAACCAATTAAAATTAGTAAAAAATGGTAAGAAAATGAACAAGTTGATCAACTAACATAGGAATTTGCAAATACATTAAATAATTCACTGGGAAATGAAACCGAAAAAATTACCGGATGATCATAGTCCGAACTTCACCTATTGAAATTTCCGAGGCTAAAGATCGGATCTCTGTTTACAAACGTCTTAGACGTGAATGTATAATATTAATCAATAAATTTTACTACTCTCATAGTGATAAAGCCGCGAAACTTCAAAAATCATGAAAACTACTTACCAAATTGCTTGTTGAAAGTTTGAAGTGAAAGACCGGATCGTCTCCTTTTTCATTTTTTTCCCATCTTTTGCTAGAACGATGATTACTCGCGTTCGGCTGGGCCTAGCGTCAGTCGCAGGATGTAGGGGGGTGCATAACAAAATGGCACAAAAGGCAATGTTGCCATAATTGTAAAATATCGCCAAATTTAGTAGTTATGCGACTTGTACGGACTTACCCCTTGTCCGATCTTACCCTAAGACACCTTACCCACCCCGTATTAATTAAGCTACATACCTACCTACCTACCTACTTATCTTCTTCTTTCAGTGCCTCTCCATTATTGAAGGTTAGCAGTCAGCTTCTTATAGGAAGGTACCTAACTACCTACTCTTCCTACCTTGTCCAGCACAAGTCTCTGAACCTTACCTTATAGTGGATAAGTGGTAAATATACCTACCTACCTACACGTTGTTTTTGTTTATCTATGTAGGTACTTAGGTATAAAATAGGCACTTAAGTTATTTAGGTAGGTACCTACATAGGTACTAGGTAGTAAATATCAATCAAAGGTCATCGTATCGCGCAGCGAAGGTCATAACATTCATATTATGACTCGTATCGTATCGTATACGTATACGTACCTACCTACCTACGCAACTCAATGACGATGGCTGGGCTGGGACGATCTTCTTCTTCTTTGATTGGGTCATTCATTGTCCACAATGACTGCACATCATAGTCACAGTCAAAGGTCTGTCAATGTCAATTCTCCCCGAGCGACACGACCAAGCGACCGATGACCCAATTATATAAATTGAATCCTTGACTTGATTCTGGTAGATACCTATTTCATGTTGATAAACAAGACTTGAGTACACTTAATTAGATTTTTTTGTTTACAGCGGAAATCTTTGTAAAATTAGTTTAATGTGATTTGTCATTTCACTATCTTTAAGAATTATAAGTAGGTAAGGTAGTGCAGTAGTAGGTACATAGTCTATTACCTATTAGGTACTGGTTAGAGTTAGGTATAATGATGATTAGTAATCTAATCACTGATGATTACTTACCTACATACGTACGTACATATTAAGGATACCTACCTAAATTAAAACTATGTTAAAAGGGTCTCTGGACTTCCTATTTCCTCAAATAGAAATCAAGTAGGTAGCACATTCAAGTATTTTATTAACAAAATTATCGTATCACAAGTAGGTACTAAGTAGGTAATAAAGTAGGTACAAAGTCTTACAGATAATGTCCACCCATTCCGTCGCATGATCGTATCAGACCGAGCTGGCTAAACGCATAAATACTTAACATAAGTTCAGAAACACTCGACATCTGCCTCTAGCCGAACAGGTAACTGTAGAGCACGGTCATGAGCACGCCCATCAGCACGGGGAACTTCCAGGAGCTGAGGAAGCCGGGCTCGGCGGCGGCGCTGTCGTCCCAGTTCACCTGTCGCTTCTCCAGCTTCACCTTGTCCTCGTCCACCAGCTCGCCCACGACGTATTTCTTCATGAGCTCGCGCGCGTCGAAGCTGTGGCCGACGTCCTCGAAACTCTCGGAGGCATCCTTGCCGGCCTCGTTGACGAGCACCTCGTGCCCGCCGGGGTGCTCGTCCAGGAACGGGGTAACGTCGTACACCACGTTGTGGATTATGAATACATTCTCGTTTTTGGAGTTCTTCTCGCTGATCTCTTTGCGAGTAAATTTCTTAAGTTCCGTCATGTCGGTGAGCGAAGGCAGTACCTACGGTTGGCGGCGCGGAGACGACTGACTGACTGACGGGACGGCGCGGGCGCCAGGCTGCAGGCAGCTGAGCTGAGAGGCGCGCGCGCAGCTCTCCGCGCCCGCCGCGCCGCACCTCGCTCCTCTCCCCGTCACTCTGATAACCGGCTTCTTATCATTAATTAACAAAGTAGGTAGGTACAGTACAGATGTTATAATCATTACTACCTATGTCGCACGCATTACAACAATAGGCACTATATACTAGGCCATTAGCGACAGACATCATGCAAATATTTACTTACCTCTTCTTTAAAATCTTTCTATACTTAGTGCCGTCACATTTGATAGGTATACCTACATAAGTAGAGTCTATAAAATATCAAATACTGCGGGTTCTCTTCACATCCACAATTACAGATTATTTTACTCATGGCCATAGGTAGGTACCATAACCACCCATAACTGACTACAGACTACTACATCTGTGCTACTAGGTACCTACTCCATATTTTCTGTTCTGTGTAATAGGTACATGTCCTGAAATCAAACTTAGCCATGACTTTTGGACCATAACTTTGGACACTGCCGATGCCGATGCCGCCTCCCCGCTTCTGCTCTAACAGCCAGTCTCATAAACACTTTTCAGCCTACTCAGACCTCAGACCAAATAAAAAAATAAAATGAATTTTTATTTGGTCCGAGTCAGCCTAGGTATCTATCTTTGGTTAAGCTTACTGTGGAATCTCTATTCTGTGCTGTGATTTGACATAAACTTCTAAAAAATGTATCAAAAATCTACCGGCATTAGGCAAAACCAGAGATAAAGAGTATTGAAATGAAACTGGTCCTTAGGAGTTCTATTCTACCTATGAAGGTATTACGGTAATACCTTCATAGGTAGATTACCTATGTAGTACCTAACAAAATTTTGGATCAGAAAAATGCCTACCTAGATATAAAAGTCGAGAGAAAGTGAATAACAGGAAAGTGAGAGTTCTGGGTGCATAACTTAGTAGGCAGGTAGGTAGGTAGGTACCTATAAAGTAGGTACCTTTAGGAACAAGACAGACAGACCATGCGTGCGTCGTCAATCGCTGCAAGTGCTGCAACCTACCTAACCAGTCTGTCCAGCCCCTCTACTTAATAAACTGAGTTGAGTACGACTTTAATGTAGGTACCTAGGTAAGTAATCTGTGGTAGGTACGACGCATCGTACCTTAGGTAGGTACCTAGGTACCAACAATCGCAGACAGCTTTATATTGGTGGAAAATGAATTCAGAACATTAAACAACACAAGTTGACCTGTGATTATCGCATGAGATATTAGGTACCTAGTACCTATATCCATTTCCGGTTTGTAGAGTAGGTGAGCACTGAGCAGGCGACCGCAGCTGATGAAGGCATCAGCAGACACCTCTGTGCTACAGAACAGAATACAGGAATATACCTACTTAAACTAAATAGGTAGGTACCTACCTGATAGGATGTCTGGGTAGGATCTCTTATAGGTACCTAACAGGCTTACACACACCATGGAGCTTTCCGCCGCACAACAGCTGCTAGCATGTGAAATGATAGTCGTTTAATTAAGGCACACTTATTTAATTCATTAAATAAATCTAATCACATCTAAGAAAAAAAACACAATTGGTACTACCTACTTAACTACCTACTTCGAGAATTGCTGAGACACAGTGACATGACATTCCATATTGCAATGTATAAGAATAGTTATTAGGATTAGATGGGTATATAGTTGAGGTAGTAGGTAGGTAAGATTAATCTATAATTTATAACACTCACTCACTACCTACTAAAGTCGAATCTAAATCTAAATTTAAGGTAAGTAACCTAACAACCTTGGTAGGTAGGTACCTACACATACCTACCTACTTATTTCTTTTCCTGCATAAAAATTGTAGAAGAATAGATGCAAGGGTAGGTTGAAACAACATTCAATCTGTTTGGTTTTGTGCGCCAGTAGGTAGGTTAGGTACCTACCTAGCTAGTAGCGATTCTGAGTAGGTAAGGTAAAACTAAAAAACTAGGTAGCTAATCAAAGAATATGATGCTATCCTTTTTATTTCGATCATTACATTAGGCAGGTTAAGGTTACCTATCGATAGATACTGTGAATGGAACGGGAACATCTTTACTTTACTTAGGTACTTACCTAGGTAGGTACTTAGTTTAGTTTTACCACGACATCTGAATAGCTACCAATATCTTTTACTTCCATAGGTATAGTACCTATACCTTAAGTAATCCGTGCATATATTTATTTATTATATTACTACCAACCTACTTTTTTAAACCAACATGCCTAAAATGTGGTTATGGTTAGTCGTCTCGTCTCTAGCTAGTTATAAAAGTCGAGAACGATGCACGTAACGCAAATTTTACGCAACGCAGGCTTTGAGTGAATGAATTAGGTACCTACCTACTTACATAGGTACCTAGGTACATAAGCATTATAATTGCCTCTTCTTGTTTTTCCGCGTGTCGTTCTCTTCTCAAGGTGAGCAGGTAGGTAACTTAAAATAACTCAACAACAAACAAATAGGTAGGAGGTAGGAACATATTAAATCAATAGACAGACAAAATTTTTCTTGAGTTTCAATCTACCTAGGGTAGGTACTAATGTAGGTACGTATATCATGCATGATGCATCATGGTTTCCACTATTTTCGTTTTCAAAATCTAATCAACAATTGGGTTGACTCTCATTCTCATTACCTACCTACGTCACAACCTGTATTTTAATGTAGGTACCTACTTACATAGTGGCTACTGGCACAGCTACTGGCACAGATCACCTACATAAGTGCTACTAGCTACTCCTACCTAGTGAAGTACCTACCTACATGTTAAATTATAATGAGCAAAGCAAAAAACAGCTGTATCTCTTTTGTTCTACTCAACTTTATCAGGTAATGGAAAATTATAAAATATTATTTCTGGGATCGGCAATACCTGAGTTCTCAGCAAAGAGCAAACCCACAGGACAGCACGGGCAACAGGCGGGTCGTCGACGCTGTCCCCGTCGGGCGTCGCGTCGAACGCGCGGCTAGAAGAGGTAGAGGTAGAAGATGGTGGCCAGCAGCGCCAGCGCGGCGGGCGGACCCCACACGTTGAGCACGGCGGCCACGGAGAGCGGCTCCGGCGCGGCGGCGGCCGGCAGCGGCGGTGTGGGGCCCAGCTCCGGCCGCCGCTCCGCCGGCACCACCGAGCCCACCAGGAACTTGCGGCGCCAGTCGAGAGCGAGCTCGCTGTGCCCCACGTCGCGGAAGCACCGCGAGGCGTCCTTCCCCGCGTTGTCGAGCAGCACCTCGGCGCCGCCCGGGTGATCCTCCAGGAACTCGGTCACGTCGTACACCAGATTGTCGATGATGACGGCGGCGCTGTTCATGCTGTTGCGCGCCTCCACCTCCTGCCGCGTGAAGTGCACCAGATCATCGTCGACGCTGGACGCGGACGCGGAGGGCTCCATGGCGCTGGGCTGCTGGCTGCGGGCCGAGTGAGGCGAGGTGCGCGCGCGCAGGCTGGACGCGACCGATCCGCGGAGTTGACGTCGCGCTACTCGACCGGTCGGTCCCTCCCTCGATTGAATGCCGAGGTGGAGAGGTGAGGTTCGCTGATTTTTCTATTCCACCAAGTGTCTCCCTGGTGAATAGGTAGTCCGAATTACGCTCGAGTTTTACCGATGGCCAACAACGATGAGGATGGGCGGGTAGGTCTAGGCACCTCTACAGAGACGCGTGACTGCGGTGTTGTCGCTTCGATTGCGTCGTTCAACTGAACCCTTATTAAAATGTATGTCACCTATAATTACTTTTAAATTACAAAGAAGGTAGGTAGGTGGGTACCTACTGTGTGACTGAACCTCGTGCTGCGAGACCCTGCGAGCGTGCCTGTTATACTTTTAGAGATAAAAAATAAAGGGTAGTTCTTCTCCGCTCTAAAACCCATTGATTGATCGTATTGTACAGGAACTAGCACCACAGCTTTTTATTTTTCGTCAATAAATTATGGGGGTAGTCTGCGGTATGTCCAGAGGTATGTTTCGTTTCGAAAATAAAAAATCTATCTTCTCATGACGGGTGCATTGAAAATCGAGGCCCTTCCCACAAACCTTCACAAAGTAGGTACCTAACTACTTTTAGAAGATTATAATTTGCTGCAATAATTTAAAGTTCTGTGTATACCTTGTGCAGGTACCTACCTACTTACCTACACGCATCACCGTTCAATTATTTTTAAGAACTCGGAACTCGCGGCCTGAGCTGGCCTCCTGCCCCTGACTGACCTTCCAGTGACGGAATGTTTTATTAATTAATTTTAACATATTGTACCTATCTACCTAATATTTACTTCCCTACCTATTATACTAGTCATACTAGTCATTGCCTATTCCGATATATGAAAGCTGTTGGATCTCCAATAAATAAATAAATAAATAAATAAATATACTATGCAGTGGGCCAGTACAGTACAAATATCTAAATTTCTACCCATTGCTCATAGAACCTGAATTAAGGTTGATTTTTAAGTATTTATAGTAAGGTACATATAAATAAAACTTAGGTTTTTTTTTAACTTTTTTATTGAAACTCTTGGAATTTGTCAAGTTTTCAAGTCAATGTCAGTAATTTTAATTGTCACTGTCAGTGTCAGTGTAGAATGTAGATAGGGTATTAGGGCCCCCGCAGACGGCCGACTTTTTGTAGGTGGAAAAGTAGGTCGCTTTTTCGACCGATTTTGTCACCTACTTTGTCACCGACTCCAACGCACACGACCGTCACTTTGTAGGTGGCTAGTGAGGGGACAACATCGAAAAATACTAGAACGGTGGATTTGCAAAGGAAGATAATTAAGTAGATAATATAGTAGAAGATAAGACTACCTAGTTTTCTTTTCTTATAATGCAGCCGAAATATACTTCGGTTATAATCCTTTCTACTAATCCTACGAAAATTCCTACTATAATTTACTTATCGAAAGTTTGTGAGTATGGATGTATGGTTATTTCTCTTTCACGAAAAAACTACAAAACCTATTGTATACCTACTTTGGGATATAGGTAGCTAATGACATGGTATTATATGGTATTATACATAGGCTACTTTTATCCTGATATTCCCGCGGAATTCGTTGAAATTACTTTAAATTACAATAAGTACTTACTTAATAAATTACATGGTTAGGTAAGTACCTACTTGTAATATTATTATTATTAATCCAATAACAATAAATTATAATTATGAATGATTGAACCTACTGTTGGCGACTTAAAATAATGATTAAGATTCTTTTTTATTTTTGTGAGAAATTTGACGGTAGTCGACCGCCGGCCATTCCCGATTCGAATCGTAAAGTCGTAGGACGTACAGAAAAGCATAATTGTTTAAATTGATAAGTTCTGGATAATAAACAAGTAAACATCTACTCGGGTTTTATATAATTATTGAGTAGATCCAAGCCCCGCTTAAAAGGAATCGATAATATCCGAAGTGGTAAGAACGTTGAGAACGCCCATTGGTATGTACAATCCACTTATTATTTTACGATGTTATATTTGGCATATTACTTTTTTTTACCCAAATTAACTAAGTACTTACTTACTCAGTTGTGTTATGTAAGTAATAAACTTACTACCTATTGCATACATAATTGATACTAAATTACTGATAACATCTATTTGACCTACGTACATTGTGGTTAAGCAAATAAACTATCTTTATCTTTATCTTTACCATACTTACCTACTAATTGTAGGTATTCCATTTTACTGAATACTTTGCCTGCCTAGGTACTTTAATTATACTAGATAGTGAACACAACTTTTATTCAAGTAAGTACTTAGCCAACTAGTCTAGTCTAGTTCTTTACTCAGGTAATTATTTGAGTCTATGTACTATTAGGTACGCTGATCAGTGTGTGTGTTCTTGTTCAGTTCGTGAGTGCTGTTGTTCGTACCTAAGTAATTCTTATAAACATGAGCGAATATAGACCTATGTACTTACATCCTAACTAAGCAGGTATCTAATCATAGATCCGAACCGAAACAGGATTGTGTAAACGGGTCATTGTTATTGATTAACGCAGTGATATTTATTAGACCTTTTAGTCGTCACCCTAATAGACAATCATCTTAGCCATTCATGTTGATAATCAGTACCTACCTACCTAGTAGATATGATTTGGCACACAGGTACCTGCGATGGTGGGTGCCTACATGGGTAGGTACATTGTATGTGAGCAAGTGAGCACTATTTAGGTGGATACCTAACCTTTCTACTTGCCTAGGTACCTAGGTAAGTGCTTAACTTCCCTTCCGACGTAATAATATCAAGTAGGTACCCACTTGCACATATCTACCTGTTGTAGGTACTGGTAGGTAGGTAGTTAAAAAGTGAATGAAAGTGTTTGTAAGTACCTACTTATCTGCGCGATGATAAAACCTGCATTAGGAGGTCACACACAACCAAGAGGAGACAATATTGTTTACAGAGATGCAACATCCAAAGTACCTACCTCGCTACCTACTAAGCAATTTCAATTAGTTATTAGTTTGCTAGATTAAGAAGGTAGGTACCTACTTGCCTACCTTCCTAACATTTATGATTTAGGTAATGTCACACGACATACATTACACTGTGAACAGAAACAGACAGGGCTGCTAAAGTTCATAGGTACCTACCTACATTGATAGCGTGATCGTGATTGTCTTAATACCTAATAATTATTCAACTGAAAAGTGATTTTAATAGACTTAACTTGAACTTTATATTAGGTAAGGTACTTACCTAACCTACTTTAACCTACTTACTTACCTATACCTATCACCAAGTGATTTATTTCTTTAACACACATACACTTAACTTGAACTTTATATTAGGTAAGATAACTTACTTAGCCAACTTACTTACCTATATCACCAAGTGATTTATTTCTATTTCACACATAGCAAGTAAAGATATTCATACAAGAACAGGAGTACAATTTGAGTCACGAACAAGTCTATAAAAATCACGATTATTCACGGTAGAACGAACCATAAAATATAATTGAAATAACAACAACATTCTAAATGCGTTCTATACGATACCCAGTCAAAATAAATAATAAGTAAATGAATTTTATTGCTGTTTAACTAGTTGGTAATTTATGAACATTGGTCTTAGGTCTATCTTAGATAGATAGATAGAAAACATTTATTCAGCACACACAACACAACACGTAGATACAAAGAAAAAAGACAATGGCAGAGAGGGACACAAAACAAGGAAGTATACAGGCATGAAGGTACAAAAAAAAAGATAAGCACAATAACAAGACAACGGACAACTACCTTCCCGCCCTGAACATTTAAAAGTTTTAAGTCTTCTAGTTTGCCTGTTAGGCTTACAGCATCAGCATGCAAAAATAAAATTTATTAAATCTTAATTAATGTGGACAAAACTAATAATGTAATTGAATTCGCTTTAGACCCAAGAGCAAAAGGAATAATCCTAAATATTTTAAATGATTTTGGCATCTCCCCGACCAGAGATGTTAAATTTTTAGGCTATCATTGTTTTTCAATTGGGTTATAATAGAGTGCAGGATATAAGAAATATGTCAGATTTGAAATTTAAATCCTGTGTGCGGAAACAATAAAAGTAATAGATTGTTGTTGTCATAAAATTGACGAGGCTTTTGTAGATAATGACATTATTCCCTTTACATGAAATAATGAAAAGTGATAATGACATGTCCCTTTACTTACATACATTATGTAATTTTAATGATGTTGAGTTTAAAATTATTTTATATATCTATTAGGTATTTTATTTCCTAAACAATATGACGATGCTTTGGATGATGAATTTTATTTAATGTAAGTAGTTTTACTAATTGCCAATTGGTGCTGTGTTTTGCTTTTGTAAACATGACAGGAAACTAGGTGTCCTACATTACTATGTATCTACCTATTATCTATAGGTGTTATTAGATAACAAAACTGCATGACCTATCTAGGCTCATTGTGGAGTCTATGGATGAGTGAATGAATTGAATTGAATATAAATCCAAAATGAGCAAAAGAAAATAAAAGTACTTACTTTATATAAGTAAATCTAAAAATGCCAAACCATAAATTAGAGATGTCGAAAAAAAACATTAAAATTTGTAATTTAAAATTTTTATTAATACTCTTTTCCTCCAATAACTTATTCAGTTTATTCTTAAATGCATTCAAATTACTTTCGGAGCGTATTGACTTTGGAATTTTGTTGTATAATATAAAAGGCGCCGCCACTCCAAACACACTCTTTCTATTTAAGGCGGTTTTGCATTTCTTATGACGTACGTTTCCCTCACGCCGAGAACCAATTCCAAACATGTTAAACCGATAGAGGTTCGTTCGGACGAAGTATGCAACCTCAGATATATTATATCTGAGGAAGAGTTAATATTTTCCACTATTTGAAAATACCTTCGCATGTGTCGATTCTTCTTAGGCCGAACATTGCTCTTATGCTTCTCTTCTGAACTTAAAATACTTTAGCTTTGTTTGTTGAGTTTCCCAAAAATATTATGTCGTATCTCAAAAGCGACGCAGTTTCACCATAATATGATGCAAGTGAGGCTTTGGTGTTTACTATTTCACTTAGTTTAAAAGGAACATAATAATTATGAGTATTGGTACAGCCTATTGCAAAGCGTGTCCGTATGTGACTTCCAATCTAACCTACTATCTATCTTTAAGTCCAAAAATGTTGTGCGTCTTATAGACTGTATTTGTTGATTAGTATAATTAATGCCCAATGATGTTGGGGAATTTATTATTTGGTTAAAGTTCATTAGGTATGTCTTAGAAAGGTTAATATTCAAATTATTATGTATGTCATTAGTAGATAGTATTATGCTATCATCAGCGAATAAAATCATATTATAGTGATTCATCATTAGTAAGTCTTAAGTACTTCCCTGAGGTACACCATATTATCTTACTGTCCTCAACAGAGAAGTACCTATGTGATCTCGGTTAGTGTAGATGCACATAGTCTGCTTATTTGAGTAACTTGTTGTCTGTTGGTTAGGCACGATTTGATGAGATCTTTGACATTTCCTCTTACTTCATATTTATCAAGTTGTTAATAGGAATAGGTATATAAATAGGGTAGAAATACGGGCACAGACAATTTCATTCATAATTATAAGAGGTGTGGTAGGATAAGTATCCAATTTTGCTTGGAGATCCTGCAAACTAAAACATTGGTTTGTTGAAATCAGAGATTTTAGTAAGTATTGACAACGTACGGAAATTCAAAGAATCATTAGTAGCTCCATCTTTTCAATCTTTATTTGAATGTAGTGATTCAAATCATGCTTTTAATTTTATTTCATGATAGTTTTTCACTATTTTATAATTGGTGTTTTCTGACTATGAGAGTTAAAGTAAACGCCTACAAAAAGATAACCCAAGTGATATCTAAAGGTATCAAAAAAAAATGAAGTAAGATAAAAAGACAGTTATTATGACAATACAGACACAAAATAAAAATGAAGAATGTAGGTAAGGCGAAATTTAAAACATACTCTGAGAGATGAGGCTTACTCAAAAAGCTCAAAATGACTATTTAATAAATCATTCTAATAATAAAACTTAAACTACATGGAACATTATTAATAAAATCATAGTGAACCCAAAGAGGAAATCACAAAGCTAATAATCGAAACTGATATAATCTCTGACCCACATAAACTGGTAAATGTCTTTAATGAACATTTTATCAATATAGCGGAAAAGGATATCAAAGCTTACATGGTACTTATACTTATTGATCAATTAAATAATACTAATGACAGAAAATTTACAGAAAATTTTAGAAGCATTGACATTCATATTCCTAATCATTAATTTTTGACAATAATTTGATACTCTCAAAACCATAACTTCTCTAAAGAAGACAAACAGTTTATGATACGATGGAATTTGCACTAAAATATTAGAGGAGGTCGCTGTCATTAAGGCCCCTGTTCTATCTCACATAATTAATAGTAGCATGGAAAATGGTATATTTCCGAAAAATTAAAGTTATCTATAGTTAGGCCTCTATTTTAAAAAAGGGGAAATTAATAGGTACCTAATTATCGACCTGTAGTATAAATCCAGTTGAAAGATCATTTACAAAAAAATAAATAGTTTCTACTGAAACAAATAAATGGTTCATGGAACATCAATATGGTTTCAGGAAAATAAAACCATAAATATGGCAATCTTTGATGACTTGCATAGAGTAGTAGAAGCGGTTGACAATAGACAACCGACCGTTGGCTTGTACATAGAAATGTCAGACGCATTCGATCATGTCAACCACAATTTACCCATTCTAGTAGGCTGGTTAAATTGGAATTACATACACACATAATAATACATACCTACCTAAATGGAAAGGATATAAATTATAACTTATTACAAGGCGCCTAAAGAAAGTAAAGTGTAATTATAATAGTAATACTTAATCATCCTTGCCGGTTTCGGCTACGGTGACTTAGTTTCTGCTATGTTTTATGAACTCTAAGATGACCAATATAGCCAATTTTTGCTTTAAATTTAAGGCGCGCAAATAGCGCAAGTTAGAGTTCCGTTTTCAAAATTGTAACGAATGTTTACAGTGTGTTGTGCACTTAAGATCTATGTCGAAATCACCGCAAATTACAGCTTTGTAGTCTTACTGCAAATGTTTACTAAATTTGTATCTAGCTGGTCAAAATAAAAATAAAAACATTTTTAACATTTGTGCTTTGGCTCGTGAGGGGGATATCAGATGCATAATAATTATGTAAACTTTTGCCTTACTAATTTGATCGCTAAACACTCATACATGAGTACATGAATATACCAGAAATAGACAGATCTACAATCGCTGGTGTGCATTCACACCTGATCTGCCCCTACTAGAATACAATGTGCCCCCATGCCGTGAATCTCTGCAAAAGTATTTGACATTAATAATTATTGTACACCAACCTAAGTTGGTAACATAGAGATCTCTAATTTATTATGACCAAGAACTGTAATTAACCTTATGTTAAACAATAAATGAATTATGAATTATGAATAAAATGCAGACACCGTTTTAAATTGCGTACATTGACGCATGTCACATCATTCCTTAACATATTAATGTTCTATAAGCATAGTATAGCAATATGTTTGCCTTCTTTTTTTCATACTATCGAAGGCTGCCATTAACTGATCCGATTTGCCAATAAGCCAGTCAATATTTTGATGCATTACAAGAAAGATTATTGTCATTGTTCTGATAACTGACGGTTTTAGTTTGTGAGTGATCGGCCTGAAGGGCTAGAATAATATAGATGAGTCTAAGAAAAATTTGAGTTGAATTTGGTCATGATACCAAATAATAATCCTGAGAAGGAGAAAAGTAAGAAATTAGCACCCAAGTTTCGTGAACCTTTCAGAATTACTTCTGTTTTAAATAAAGATAGATACCTATTATAAAAATGTCAATATTGAAGGACATTCCACAAAAAGGTATAAGAACATTTACCCGGCAGATCAGCTAAAATCTTGATTACTTGTCATGGTTCACCTCAAGCAAGTGAAAACAGTATTAATAGCAGTAGTGATGAGACTAATGCGATTGACTAAATGTTAATGTACACTGATTTAAAAATCATAGAAGATAACAATAATATGTGATAAATAATGATAATTATAATAATAATATTTTTTATTTCTCAAAAAAAGTTCAGTTGCAAATTATGTACAGTATTTGTTGCACCTTGGATACTGATCGATATACATAAGCATAAGCAGACAATATAAATGAGTAGTACGCACATGATGTTAATGGAAAATATCACAAGGTGTTTGGCTTTAAATGTCATACAGAGATAGATGAGATGCAGAAGACCTGCACTAAGATTATAATATAATCTTGTATTGCAGATACTGCGTTATTATGTAGATTCAGTACCTACGGCTAGCTCCTTTGCCGAACATTCTAACCCTTACCTCTACAGTTTAGATAATGATAAATGCAATACTAATGAGCATAAAAAGAAATGAATGATGATAATTATGTGGTGATCAATGGATAGAAGACAGACCATGTCCCGATGGTGGCAAATGGTTACAAAGTGCTATTACCATGATATGAAAAATATAAAATTTGAAATGAAATAACAGGCCGTGTCCCGATGGTGGCAAACGGTAGTTTACAATTCTAGTTATGCTAAATACAGGTCCACCCCGATGTGGGTATGCACCAAAATCCTTTATTATTTTGTATTATCTGACATGTAAAGGCGCTTACCAATAAATTACTATTATTGACTGTTATTACTATTATTGACTATTATTGTCTTTATGCTTTATCAGATAAACAGGCCGTGTCCCGAGGGTGGCAAACGGCAATTCTCAACATCTCCAGCAGACCGTGTCCCGAGGGTGGCAAACGGTAGCTAAAAATACCAGTCAACCAGCAGACCGTGTCCCGAGGGTGGCAAATGGCAGTTAAAAATACTAGTCAACCAGCAGACCGTGTCCCGAGGGTGGCAAACGGTAGCATGTAAACTCAAGTCTTAAAAACATTCAAGCTGTTGTCACACTCGTTTCCGGTGCAACATTCCGACACTGACAGGTGTTGTCGCAATCGTTTCCGGCGCTGCATTCTGACACTGACAGGAGTCCGTGTTGCTCATCGTCGCATCGGGTAGCCAACGCTCGCCCAGCGAGACCGATAAGCAACGGAGCGGAGCTCACCCTTTTTTTGGCAGTCGTCGAGTAAAGAGGTCCTCAGTCTTCACCGTCGCTCTATACATTCATACCTACCTAAGTTGAATAACTTGGGCAGATTAAGTATACCTACTTACTTTGTATGGTTGATTATAAAATTATGTACTACCTACCTAGTTTTCAGATTGATTGGGTACTGTATTATATTTAAGTAAGAAAGTGTTGAATATCTCACTCACCCTTGTATTCTTTTAAAAAAATATTTATATTTTCTAATCTAATTACAAGATACATTATTTTTTTTGTTATGAAAATTATGTTTAAGTTAGTTTTGTTGATTTAATTTTACGTTTTATCCTTTTGTTGTATAATGATTGGCTATGGGGACATATGCCTAGTAGGAAGGCCGAGCGTCCAGGAATAGGGACATTCCTGTAACAGGATGGCCGACTGTTGGCGACTTAAAATAATGATTAAGATTCTTTTTTATTTTTGTGAGAAATTTGACGGTAGTCGACCGCCGGCCATTCCCGATTCGAATCGTAAAGTCGTAGGACGTACAGAAAAGCATAATTGTTTAAATTGATAAGTTCTGGATAATAAACAAGTAAACATCTACTCGGGTTTTATATAATTATTGAGTAGATCCAAGCCCCGCTTAAAAGGAATCGATAATACTACTTATCTACCAGAAGTGTACCTAGGTACCTAAGCAAATAAAATTCGGAGTAAATAGTCCACTTGCGGAGTAAGCTCTATCACTTATTCCGAAAAGCGCATCACTAAACGACCTACACATTCGGAGTCGGTGTCGGGTCGGTCGGAATGCCACCTACTGTTTGGGTAGGACCGGAGGACTCCAATGAAGAATTTTATTTTTATGCTGATGAGATGATTTATTATGTTTTTACAAAGTCTTTTCGTATAAATTATGACTAAAATTACGGAGGGAACCGACGTGGTTTCTTCGCGTGCGAGAAGAGAGAGGGAGACACACGATCCGACACGTCTTCATGATTCTCGACGATGACGTTGACATCTGACGTTGACATCTGACACTTGACAGATATAGTTGGCCACCATCAGTAATTCTATTCTGAACATACCGCCGGCCTTGAAATCTTCAGGTTTCAATCTAGACTCAGGCTGTCGTATTCTCCGGTTGTGTAGGTAGTGGGCAGATCTTCGCAAATGATCTTCGAATGACTCCAGTTGTAGTCCGTATATCAGCAACCCGGGAAACGCCGTCCTTGCCTGGGAACACTCTTAGGATGCGACCCAGTTTCCATTTAAGAGGTGGCATGTTGTCTTCTTTGATGAGAACCATGGTATCAACGGCTAGGTCACCATTGTTAGATTTCCACTTGGTTCTAGTCTGTAGCTCCGCCACGTACTCCTTGGACCAGCGCTGCCAGAACTGTTGTCGCAGTTGTTCGACTCGCTGGTATCGCGTTAGAGTCGTCGTCGTCGCTCTGGCTGTCAGGTCTTCGCATGGAGGAGCCACCATCGGACGTCCGATCAGGAAGTGAGATGGGGTAAGCGGAGACAGGTCAGTAGGGTCTGTGGACATAGGTGATAAAGGACGGGAATTCAGGACAGCCTCGATCTGTGCCAACACTGTGCTGAATTCCTCGTAAGTCAACCTAGCAGTACCTACTACTCGCCGTAGGTGATGCTTACATGAGCGTACTCCCCGTTCCATTAAACCACCAATATGAGGGGAATAGGGAGGAGTAAATAATAATTTAATTCCGTCACTAGAGAGGGAATCAATGACATTTTGCTGCGAGGGTTTATTTAAAAATAATGAAAGTTCCTTTTTTGAACCTACGAAATTTGTGCCATTATCAGATAAAATAATTTCAGGTTTACCTCGTCGAGCTATAAATCGTTTTAAAGTTAAAATATAATCGTTAGTTGAGAGACCAGTCACTAACTCTAAATGAATTGCGCGTGTGACTAAACAAACAAACAATGCAATATAGCCTTTTAAAAGCTGAGCACCTCTGCCTTTTCGGTTTAAAATAGAAATAGGTCCCGCGTAATCTACACCTGTACGAATGAATGGGAAACCCGGTTCTAGACGCTCGCATGGTAAGTTACCCATTATAGGTGATAAAGTTTTACCTTTAAATCGATTACAAGTTACACATTCAAAAGTAACCTTTTTTGCCAAGTTCCTTGCACCCAGTGGCCACCAACACTCACGTATGTTAGACAGAAGAAGTAAAGGTCCACCATGTAATAACCTTGTGTGTTCATATCTGAATAATAAAAGTGTAAAATGGTGTTTACCACATAATAAAACTGGATGTTTTTTATCGTAATCGAAACTTGAGGCATTTTCTATTCGACCACCTACTCTAATTATCTCATTATTATCCATAAAAACATTAAGACCCAGTACACGCTTAAATTTAGTTTTATCTTTGAAAGGCAAGTTATTTTTTAAACACCGATACACCTCAGGAAAGGACTGTATCTGAGCGCATTTAACTAAAACGCGCTGAGCGTCTCGCAATTCATCAACTGATAACAGACCACTACGCTTAGCTAACGAGTGCACTCGCACTGAGCGCGAGTTATTTATGAAACGTAATGTATACGCAGCTATACGTTTTAATCTTTCAAACGAAGAATACCTTTCAAAGGAAAACAACTCGTGTCCTAATGTGGTTATATGTAAAACATTGCTCACGTTTGAAGTTCGTAAGTCGGGTAAATTAACTTCATTTATTTTACAATTATAATTATCGTTTTTTAAATTAAAATCATGACATTTAAGATAACTAGGACCAGTCCACCACAATTCGGAATTAATTAATGAATCTAAATACTGTCCCCTTGATAATAAGTCAGCTGGGTTATCTTCGCTATTTACATGAAGCCACACAGAATCACCGGTTAATTCGTTGATTTCAGTAACCCGGTTCTGAACAAATGTTTTAAGTAAATGAGGTGACATCCGAACCCAACCCATGACTATTGTGGAGTCTGTCCAAAAATATATTTTTGTGAAGGTCAAACTTAATGAGTTTATAATTTTCCTATACAACCTAGCTCCTATGAGAGCTCCGCATAATTCGAGACGTGGAATGCTAATTGTTTTTAAAGGAGCGACCTTACTTTTAGCGCATATAAGTCGCACCGTTATCTCAGCACCATCACTATAAGTACGTAAGTATGCACACGCGCCATAGGCGTGTTGACTCGCATCAGAAAAAATATGTAATTCGCATAAACTATCGCTCGGACCTCTTATTTGACGAGGAATTCTCAATTCGTTTAAAACTTTTAATGATTTTATAAAATGACTCCAGTCCGATGCGATTTCTGTTGACACAGGAGTGTCCCAATCAATTTTACAAAGCCACAACTTTTGCAATAACATTTTAGACATAATAACAGCTGGGGCTAATATACCTAGCGGATCGTATATTTGCGAGATTATAGATAACATTGTGCGCTTTGTTAAGGTGGATGCGTCATAATTTGTGTCGATTTTAGACGTGAAATGGAACTGATCTCTATTATTATACCAGCCTAATCCGAGTGTTTTATTTTGCGTAAGGTCATCAGTTATACATAAATCTTTGCTACTGTTTGCTGGATCGAAATTAAAAGTCCATTTACGCAAAGGAAAACATCCAGATAACATTATTTTTGAAATATGTTCGCATATACGCATCAAGCTGTGGTAGTTATCGTGTCCAGTCAGTAAATCGTCCACGAAAAAATCATTTTTAATTATATGAGCAATTTCTACATCCTTACATTCCAAAGCTAATTGACGAATGCAGCGCATACTAAGATAGGGCGCCGACGCGGTCCCGTAGGTGACAGTCGTCAGCTGATAAATACCTATCGCATCGTTAGGGTTTTCTCGCCAAATAATATACTGCAATGACCTAAATTCAGGCTGAATAAGAACTTGCCTAAAAAGCTTTTCTACATCTGCGCATGCTACATACCTATATTGTCTGAATCGTAATAATATAGAAAATATGTCGTTTTGTAGAGGAGGCCCTGCGTATTGAATGTCATTTAGTGATTTCTGTGATGTAGTTTTAGCACTGCCGTCAAACACTACGCGCAGTTTTGTTGTACTACTATGCTCCCTATACACTCCGTGATGCGGTAAAAAAGTAATTAGGATTGCTATAGGTATCTACGCGGGTCATGTGACCGAGTGCTTCATACTCCCGCATGAAATCACAATACATTTTCTTATATAATGGCAAACGCTCGAGTTTCCGTTCTAATGCCAAAAATCGCTTATTCGCTAACGTATAGGAATCACCTAATGTTTCAGGGGGTTCCTTTAGCGGAATACTAACTGAAAACCTTCCCTCACTATCGCGCTTGGTAGTTGCACTAAATAGTTCTTCACACTTACGTTCGTCGGCAGTGAGAACCCTATCTTTCTGCTGATAATGAGGTAAATCTTCAATTTCCCAAAATTTACGTAACCCTACGTCTATTGTTTCTGTGAAGTTACAATGCACCTGACCTTGCGTGATATACTGTGTATTTATAGGACCGGAAACTAACCAACCCAACTTAGAATTTTGTAAATAAGTTCCGTTAGGTAATTTAATCCTATTTTCGCATAAAAGTTCCCAGAATTTATCAGCGCCTATCAGTAAATCTATTTCTGCTGGCGTGGTAAATCGAGGATCAGCAAGTTGTAAATTGTCAGGTATAGTTACGTTAAAATCAATGTTTACTGATGGTAAACAAGAAGTTATCAATGGCAGCACTAAACAAGTTAATCGCGTATTATAGGTACTTGTTTTAGAGCGCATTAATATATCGCATGAATTATTCGCATGTGTGAGGTTACGCCCCACTCCCGCTATACACACTGTGGACTGTAAATAAGGCGCATTTATTAATTTAGCTAACTTTTCAGTTATAATGCTATGCTGACTGCCGTTATCAAGAAGCGCACGTACAACATGAAATTTGTTGTTTTGGTCGGCTACTTCAATCAAAGCGGTGGAAAGCAAGACCTGATTTAAAGCTAAACCTGAGCTGACCGTGTCGTGCGCGGCGCGCTCAGCTGTTGCATACAAAGCTGTAGATGTAGTAGCGCATGTAGGAGGCTTCTCCACACACACATTCGCATAGCTACTACTCTCGCCCTGCTCGTCTAAATGGAGTAAAGAATTATGTTTTCGTTTACATTGCATGCAAGGACCGAAACGACAATCTTCGATTGCGTGTCCAAGCCGTAAGCAATTTATACATAATCCGTTCTCCTTCACGCATAGAATCCTATCTTTTACTGATAGATTTAAAAATTTAAAGCACGCATAAAGTTTATGTTTACCGTTACATTTTACACAACTTTGTTTCGCTTTATTAAATGAATAGTGTGGCTTGCCTTTAGAAGCGTCATCGTTACAAGTCGACACGTAGCTGTGAACTTGATGAACGTTCTTTGTAGTGTCGTTACTACTAGACTTGCCTTGAGACTTTGTATGATTCGCATCTATCATCTCTAACATATCCGCCCTGTTTCGTAAAAAAGAAAGAAGTTGTTCTAACTTAAAACCTTTCGCGTTTGAATCTAGGGTTCCTTTGTAGTTCTCCCACTCGCGTTCAGTGGACGAGTCTAACTTGGACACAACTAAATAAATAATTAACGTATCCCAAGATTCAGTAGGTTCGTTTAATGTTTTCAGAGCTCTTAAATTCCTTAAAACTGTGTCTATAAGTTTCCTAATATGAACTGCCGATTCTTGCTTTATATTTGAAATATTAAATAACGATTGTATGTGGTTATGTATTAGAAGCCTATGATTATGAAACCTATTTTCTATCAGCTCCCATGCATGAGTGTAATTGGACGCAGTGAACTCTAATGCACTAATCACTTGCAATGCACTACCGCTGAGTGAAGATTTCAAATAATGGAACTTGTGTATTGCGTCTAGATCCGTACGTTCATGAATCATAGTAATGTAAGAATTTCTATATTCTAACCATTCATCGTATTTTCCACTGAAGGTGGCTAATTTAATATACGGCAATTTAATATGCGTTGGTGCTGAACTTTCCGTGGCTACATGATTACATTTAGAAGGCTTAGAACTGTCACTAGTCTCACAACTTTCGACTAAACCTTTAGCCATCGCCATGGCAGTGAAATATAAAGATTCTACCGAGTCAATGTAGTCAAAGTTACTTTCTATATCTTCGGCTGCAGAATACAATTCTATATCGCATCCTATACTATTGAATTTACTATAATACTCCGCAGCTGATTCTAATCGCAATTTCATTTCTATTACTTGTAAACTCGTTAGACTAGCACCACTAAATGAATCAACATATTTTTTAAATTGTGTTAACCGCCCCTTTATATGAGCCCTTTGTTTCTTTAATTCGGATAAATTATCATCGTTAGATCTCCTACTAGGTGAACGAGATGAAGGCACGGACAATTTGGATTGTTCTACAGACATATTGGTGGTTAACAGACAAAGGAAAGTACTCACGTGTCAGCCACACCGTACGACCCGGCACCGATCGCCTGGCACTGCTAGGCCACGTACAGCTGGAATTCACAACACAATAATGTAGCACAGTTCAAGGTTTTGATGAGGATAAGGATGGAAGTCCTGACCGTTCGCTTGATGGCTCCACTCCACGCGCCACGTGTTGCGCCTGATGTCTTGACTCTTGACCCGGCTCGTATGGACCAATGTTTGGGTAGGACCGGAGGACTCCAATGAAGAATTTTATTTTTATGCTGATGAGATGATTTATTATGTTTTTACAAAGTCTTTTCGTATAAATTATGACTAAAATTACGGAGGGAACCGACGTGGTTTCTTCGCGTGCGAGAAGAGAGAGGGAGACACACGATCCGACACGTCTTCATGATTCTCGACGATGACGTTGACATCTGACGTTGACATCTGACACTTGACAGATATAGTTGGCCACCATCAGTAATTCTATTCTGAACACCTACTTTTTTCTCACCTACTTTTTGTAGGTCGTGTGCGTTGCACTATTGTTGTCAGTACGTTCTATTTTTCGACCGATTTTTCCACCTACAAAAAGTCGGCCGTCTGCGGGGGCCCTTAGTGTTCTGTGATCCTGTGCCTGCCTGTCTGTGTTTACTACCTTTATTAAATTTTAGCGTGCGTTCTAATTAATATATCGTGCTTTGCTTTTTGTCAGGCTCATGATGATACTTTGTTTAGAATATGGTCTACTTCAATCAAAGAACTTACAATAAACAAAAGTTAACTTACTCTATGTCCCTGTGTACGGTGCGGTACGGCAGTTTGTATTGTATTACCTACAGTAATTCTACAAACAAAATGTTTAAAAACATAAAAAACATTAATTGAATCATCAAGTTTAGTTTTTAGATGCCGGCACATCATCGGTTTGAATTAGGCTAAGGATAATCAAAACTAGAAAATGAAATTGGTAAGCATTTATCGTATTTTACATTTCATGGATAATAGTTTACTACATTTTATGAAACTATATCAGTTAAGTTCTATAGTTTTGCCGCAAAGCCACTACCCCATGTCGTAGCTTTGCGCCGGCTTTAGAAATCATGACCTATCATGTAGGCGATGCAGGTTATCAATATTGTAATAACTTTTTTGATGATGACTCCAGTACTGGCTGAGCAGCGACCCGGCCAAGCCGTGCTTCGTGCTGTCGTTCAACGAGCTGCTGATAATGTTGGACTGCGGGCTGTCGGCGCACTCTGTGCTGAGCTTCCTGCCGCTGCCGCCCGTGCCGAGCGCGCGCCTCGCCGCCTTGCCGCGCTACACGCCGCCGCACCAGCCCGACCCCGCGCTCCAGGGGGTCAGTCACATGCATTCTACACACTACCCACTGCCCACTACCCACCCACCACACCTAGGAAAACATCTGTTTCGTAACTAACTAATCATCTTTTAAAAAATAGTGTGTATTGGTTTTTTGTGGCCATCTATTTAATATTATAAAACTAAGATTTTTAAAAGTAGGTAGGTACATTCAACACACAAGACGATTTCAATCAACCATAATTATCTCTCCAGGAACGTTTCTCTTAAAGAAATTCATCAAATTGAACCGAGGCTCTGTAATAAAACAAGTAACGTGTGTTTGTGTTTGTCAGGAGCTGAAGGAGTGCATGGGGCGCGTGTTCGTGGACAGCGTGCCGGAGTTCTGTCCGCCGCTGGACAAGGTGGTGGACTTCTCACAGCTGGACGTGATCCTCATCTCCAACTACACCTGCATGCTGGCGCTGCCCTTCGTCACCGAGGAGAGCGCCTTCAAGGGGCAGGTGTACGCGACCGAGCCCACCTTGCAGATAGGACGCTTCTACCTGCAGGAGCTGGCCGACTGGCTGGAGGGGGGCGGGGCGGGGGCGGGGGCGGGGGCACGGAGGTGGAAGGAGCTGTTGCACGTGCTGCCGCCGCCGCTCGCGCACGCGCACCGCCCGCGCGCCTGGCGCCGGCTGTTCTCGCGCGAGGCGTGCGCGCGCGCGCTGGCTCGCGTGCGCGTCGTGGGGTACGACGAGCGCGTGCGACTGTACGGCGCGCTGGACGCGACGCCCGTCTCCTCCGGGTTCTGTCTCGGCTCCGCCAACTGGGTGCTGCGCTCGGCGCACGAGAAGGTGTGCTACGTGAGCGGGTCGAGCACGCTGACGACGCACCCGCGCCCCATCAACCAGGCGGCGCTGCGGGGCGCGGACCTGCTGGTGCTGGCCGCGCTCACGCAGACGCCGGCCCACAACCCGGACCACATGCTGGGCGACCTGTGCGTGCACTGCTGCGCCACGCTGCGCGGGGGAGGCTGCGTGCTGCTGCCCGTGTACCCCTCGGGGGTGCTGTACGACCTGCTGGAGTGTCTGTCGGCGCACCTGGAGGGCGCGGGGCTGGGCTCGGTGCCGCTCTACTGCGTGGGCCCGGCGGCGGAGGGCGCGCTGCAGTACAGCAACATCCTCGCGGAGTGGGTGTCGGCGGGCAAGGCGGCGCGCGTGCCGGAGGAGCCCTTCCCTCACGCAGGGCTGGCGCGGGCGGCTCGACTGCGCACGGCACGCGACCTGGCCGAGCTGGCGGCGGGCGAGGCGCGCCAGCCCTGCGTCGTCTTCTGCGGGCACCCCTCGCTGCGGTTCGGCGCCGCGGTGCACCTGCTGGAGCTGTGGGGCTCCAACCCGCAGCACGCCATCATCTTCACCGGTGAGCGTCGAGTTCGGTCCCAGGGAGTCGCGACCCGCTTCCGTCCTCTCGGCGGGGGGTTACATATCTATTTTTATATGGCGCGGACCCGTGCGCCCTGCGGTCTGTCCGTTTCGGAATAAAGAAAACATCGTAGATAAACAGAGCTTGTATCGTTTGTCTGTTTTGAATCTGCCCGCGACCACGACTGGTGAGATACGGTCGAAACGTCGTGATATAATATTATGAAGTATTGTGATGGGTATCATTGATTACATACCACATACTTAAATTACTTAACCCATTCAAGGCCCAAGTCCTCCGGACGAGGTAGTGCGTCCGGGGCATACACGTGTTAAGAGGCCTAAATTCTGACTTTGATAGAGTAGTAGAGGATGTGACCACCACCTGCGGAATTATTTTGTAAAAATTACGAGCACAAGTGTTAACAAACAGCAAGATGATAGGTTTGAAACAAACAGAGTTTATGATTAAATATTTTTTATTATAGTTTGGTGCTGGGTGAAAATGTTCACTTTTACAATAGAAGTAGTTTCGTGTAGCGATTCTCTCTATCTGTACATGACTCGTTCCATCTCCTCCGCAGAGCCGGACTTCCCGTACCTGGAGGCGCTGGCGCCCTTCCAGCCGCTCGCGCTCAAGACGCACTACTGTCCCATCGACACCTCGCTCAACTACTCGCAGGCCAACAAGCTGGTGCGCGAGCTGAGGCCGCGCGAGCTGGCTCTACCCGAGCAGTACACCGCGGGGGCTGCGGGGGCTGCGGGGGCCGGGCCCGCCCGACCGCACGTGCAGGCGGAGGGGGCCGTGCACGGCGTGCGACGCGGGGGCGCCGTGCGACCCGGCGTGCGCCGCGCGCGGGCCACCGCCTGGCTGGACCCAGCGCTCGCCGGCGCGCTGCAGCCGCGCGCCGCCCGCCCCGGCCTGCGCTGCGCCCCGCTCGCCGCCGAGCTCCACGTGCGGGACAGTCTGCTGGAGCTGGGCCCGCTGGGGCCGGGCCCGGCGCCGCGCCCCACCTGGCCGCCCCCCTCCGCGCCGGACGTGGACGCGCTGCTGCGGGCGCTGGGCGGGGCGGAGGCGGGCGCGCGGCGGGAGCGCGGCGCCGCGCCCGACTCGTGCATCGTGCACGTGCCGCGGCACGACGCGCTGTTGCACGTGGAGCGTCACGCGACGCACGTCTTCTGTCCGGGCGAGGCGGGCGCGCGCGAGGCGCTGCGCCGCGCGCTCGCCCGCGCCACGGACCCGCACCGCCTCTGATCCGTCACGCGACGCACGTCTTCTGTCCGGGCGAGGCGGGCGCGCGCGAGGCGCTGCGCCGCGCGCTCGCCCGCGCCACGGACCCGCACCGCCTCTGATCCGTCACGCGACGCACGTCTTCTGTCCGGGCGAGGCGGGCGCGCGCGAGGCGCTGCGCCGCGCGCTCGCCCGCGCCACGGACCCGCACCGCCTCTGATCCGTCACGCGACGCACGTCTTCTGTCCGGGCGAGGCGGGCGCGCGCGAGGCGCTGCGCCGCGCGCTCGCCCGCGCCACGGACCCGCACCGCCTCTGATCCGTCACGCGACGCACGTCTTCTGTCCGGGCGAGGCGGGCGCGCGCGAGGCGCTGCGCCGCGCGCTCGCCCGCGCCACGGACCCGCACCGCCTCTGATCCGTCACGCGACGCACGTCTTCTGTCCGGGCGAGGCGGGCGCGCGCGAGGCGCTGCGCCGCGCGCTCGCCCGCGCCACGGACCCGCACCGCCTCTGATCCGTCACGCGACGCACGTCTTCTGTCCGGGCGAGGCGGGCGCGCGCGAGGCGCTGCGCCGCGCGCTCGCCCGCGCCACGGACCCGCACCGCCTCTGATCCGTCACGCGACGCACGTCTTCTGTCCGGGCGAGGCGGGCGCGCGCGAGGCGCTGCGCCGCGCGCTCGCCCGCGCCACGGACCCGCACCGCCTCTGATCCGTCACGCGACGCACGTCTTCTGTCCGGGCGAGGCGGGCGCGCGCGAGGCGCTGCGCCGCGCGCTCGCCCGCGCCACGGACCCGCACCGCCTCTGATCCGTCACGCGACGCACGTCTTCTGTCCGGGCGAGGCGGGCGCGCGCGAGGCGCTGCGCCGCGCGCTCGCCCGCGCCACGGACCCGCACCGCCTCTGATCCGTCACGCGACGCACGTCTTCTGTCCGGGCGAGGCGGGCGCGCGCGAGGCGCTGCGCCGCGCGCTCGCCCGCGCCACGGACCCGCACCGCCTCTGATCTGATCTGATCTGATCTGACCGACTCTTACGAACTGATGTGATCATGATGAAGATGTGAGAGCTCTATAAGTGAAAAAGGGCTTCGACGGTATTCGAACCCTCGAGATACGCGCATCGTCCTAGAGCCGGACCGCCTTACCGCTCGGCCACGAAACCCTAGGGTCGTAGCTCGAAACGTTCAGTAAAGAAGATATTTTTCGGTTAAAGCCCTGAAAAGTCGAAGCCTATTATACTAAGATTTTTCATTTATAAATAAAATGCCTGAATGTATAAAATTATATAAACTGTGAGAACTCTGTCGGTGTATGATTGACCGTACCGATCCTATATTTTAAACCCTCGCGAGAGAGTTTCTCGACGACATCTCGTCATGTTCTGTCGCTCCTTCATGGAGACGCAACAGGAACCATTCACCGCGGGGCGCACCAAGTTACGTGAGTAGGTATCACAGATAATGTAATACTACACTATACTCTGTTCACCGAGTCGATCAAATACTTAGAAATTAAACGCACGTGATTGGCGTCGAAAACGGGCCTAGGGCGAGTTCACATTTAGCACATGTTAGCAAAGACCTACTTATGGACAACACATTTAGTTGGTTTATTTTTCGATGACTTGGTGAACAGAGTACACCTAGCGGTTACAGGAACGCACGCGTGCATCGCATCGCATCGCATGGTACGCTCAGGTGAACGTAGATCGCGTCGGCGGCGGCTTCTATAAATGATAATACCAGGGGAAGACAAGTCACCGTAGGCACGGCCGAACAGGATCGCATATTCCAGAATTTATTATCATAAATAAATATTTAACACTTACGGAGTAACAATGATACATCGAGGGAGACACACACGCAGGACACCCAGAGCGGGGTCTAGTCGGCGAGGGGCAGGTCCGCGTCCAGGTCCGCGAAGAGCGGCGAGCGCGAGGCCAGCGCCAGCAGGTAGTGCGAGTGCAGCTGCTGCAGCAGCTCCCCCTCGTCCAACATCTCCAGGTGCTCTACGCGCGCGCGCTCCGCCGCCGGCAGCGCGCGCCACACCCGCGTCATGTCCCACGCTCGCGCGCGCTCCCACCCGAGCCCCAGCAGCTGGTCCGCGCGGGCCTGCGGCGGGCCGCGCGCCGCCGCCTCCGCCCCGCACGAGCCGCAGCCGCGCGCGCCCAGGTTGCGGACCAGCATCGCCCCGAACCTGTCCTCCAGGTTGCACTGGTCGTAGAGCAGCAGCGCGGCGCGCGGGTGCAGCTCCGCCAGCGTGGACAGCAGCCGGGCGCTGGGCTCCGGCCGCAGGTAGGCCAGCACGCACTCCGCCAGCAGCAGCGTGGGCGCGGCGCCGGACCACGCGCTGGCGTCGAGCGCGCGTCGCACGCTCGCCACGCAGCGCAGGTCGCACGCCGCCAGGTGGTACCCGTCCGCGTGCAGGTCTCCCGACCGGATGATCACCTCGCCGTCTGCGAGAGAGAGAGAGAGCGACGCCGGTGAGCTACCGAGAGAGAGAGAGAGAGAGCCGGGTGCGAGGGAGCCGGGTGGTGGCGCACCTTCGCTGGTGATCTTGTCGAGCAGCTGCTTGTTCCGCTTGATGATCTGGCACTTCTTGGCGGTGACGGTGGGGAAGTCCAGCTCGATGAAGTTGCCGACGGCGCGCGTGCTCTCCTTGAGGCGCCAGAACAAGGTGTCGAACCCGCAGCCCAGGTTGATGATCTGGCATTTCGTATCGCACCTCTGAGGATGGAATACATTTTTCAAAAATTAAATTTTAACTGTGAATTTAATTGATTTTTTTTGACTATATAGGTAACTAGCTGCTCCTCGCGGTTTCACCCGCGTAAGTCCCGTTCCCGCGGGAATATCGGGATAAAAAGTAGCCTATGTTACTCGTGGATAATGTAGCTTTCGAATGGTGAAAGAATTTTTAAAATCGGTCCAGTAGTTTTTGAGCCTATTCATTACAACCAAACAAACAAACAAACAAAGTTTTCCTCTTTATAATATTAGTGTAGATATAGGTATGTGAATGCCATACCAAATTACAGAAATTAAAACAATTCCAAAGTGCATTTGTTTTAATTTTAATTTCTGATTGCGTAATTTTATTAAAACTTGAATTTTGTAACTAATTTGACATTATAGAACTGTACAAAGGTCAATTTAAAAATTTAGTTACAGTAACATTCGCTCAATCACAAAAAGAATGAGCCAATGTTGTCAGATGAGCTATTGTTGCCTGCCTAAATCAAATTATTTCCTTTTCTGTTTTACATTGAGAATTTTGATCAACATTCAAAAAAATATTGGGTACCTACAGCACTATTCAATTTCAATTTCAAAGCCTCTAATACTGATAAATTTACAGTTTCATAGATTTACTAAATATTACTACACAGCACTATCCTTCCTTCCTATCCATAGACTAACTAGGTAAGGTAGTCTATGTTCCTATCCTATTATCCTATCCTACTTCCTACAAATCCTACTAATATTATAAATGTGAAAGTTTGTGAGAATGTAGGTATGTATGTTTGTTATTCTTTCATGCATTGGTTTAAAGGTGATACCCTGGATTAAAACACTTTTAAAAAAAAGCTGCGCCTCGCGGTTTCACCCGCGTAAGTAACGTTCCCGCGGGAATATCGGGATAAAAAGTAGCCTATGTATTACTGGCTATTATATGTCAGTAACAAAATAAAAAATGTTATTCTAGCAAGCTGTAATTCCTTAAATTTCATAGAGGGTAAGGTACATTCGCTTCGCTATACCTATTAATAGTTAGTTAGATAATGTAAATACTGGCCTCCAGAAACTGGTGGATAAATAGCTCGATAGCCTTGACCCTCGCGTAGTAGCCACGATTGATCTCTGGCGCTTTGCGGTCGACCCGTTTCGCAAAGAATGCAATGTAGTCGTCTTTCCAGTAGCCCAGCTCCACGGCGCAGCGCTTGCACTCAGTTGCATCAGTGTTCGTTGCAATGATCGCCTCATCCTCCTCCGTCCAAGATCTTATGTTATCCATTCTAATTCCTTAGTTTCATTTACGGCATAAACACAATTCCTTTTAGGAAGAGCAATAAGAGTTTTCAACAACTTATCAACTTTTATTTAGGTAATAGTACACATGGAATAAAACAAATTCGATAATGCAATGTTTCGTTCGATAGCGGTTTTCAGGATTTTCATTTCATTTCTTTCAATAAATACTGGCTTGGCTACTGTGTTTTGTCTTGTCAACTATATGTCAAAGTCAAGTTTTTGAAAAGTCAAGCGCATCCGTGAAAGTCAACCTGTTCGTGAATGTGTAACTCAGAAAAAGGAACCCTATGGTCAGGGATGTGTAAGCCATTAGCCACTGGCAAAGTTGCGACAAGTCAAGTCGCAGTAGCCACAACAAAGAAGTGAAGTGAAGCCATTAGCCAAGCAAGAAAAAAAAAAATTGGGTCGTATCGTACGTAATCGTAGTACGTACTACGTAGGTCGTAGTCGTAGGTATAAAGTTATATACCACACACGTATCATTTTATCAACAACTTTAAATTATTTTGTTATAATAATCATGAATATGTATCCTAAATAGCCACGGATATAAAATATAAGTTCTTGATCTTACAACAGATCCGAAAACTAATTGAATAACTTCAGTTCTTCTATAGTAATAAAGTTTACCTACTAGCTTAGCAATTAGCTACCTAACGTCATGAATGATCCACCATAATCTCACATTTACCTAAATTGTGTTTTGTTTGGTGCTGATGAATATTTTTATCTAACACAATAGTTTTGTCATCATGATGTTCGATTCACTACCGGTCATTATAGTGACCGCTAAAACAAAATCTGCAGCTGCTGAAATGATAGCAGGTAAGGTAACTATGTTATGATTCTTACAATGAAGAGTTTTCTTATAATAAGGACCCTGCGCCTCGGTAAATAGTAGCCCGTGTAATGTGAATTTGATGCATGGCGAGGACTGAGGATTCAAACCCCAATAAGCAAGGACTTACTTACTGGTTGGATGTATGCATCTACTCAGGACTTTCATATTGAAGAGGTTTATCACAGTAGGTACATAAGAATGAGTAATTATTTATATTTATTTTGTTTCAATCAATCCAACTGGTTGAACCAACATTTATGCAAACTTGTTCCAATCGGACCAACCAAATGACAACAACAACTGTTTCAACAGATCAACTATTGATAACTCTAACTCACTAGTTAGTGATAAAAACTAGTTAAAGACTGTTATTGAGACTGGAAGCCGTTAGTTCCTACAGTAAGCTAACTAGATAGTAAGTTGAATACAGTAAACATAGTTTTGGAATAATGATCACAGTGGTCACTAGTAGGTATCTCCATCTGTTCACCTTATGTCCACTTGGCTGTGTAGTTCTTTCATAACATTTGTTAGTTTGGTGGTAACTTATAATTATTATCTTCTATACTATAGTGACTGCAAAATATAAAACCCATCATTGGCTGTAAAAATATTTATTAAAAACACTATGATTATAATTATGATATTAATAAGACAGCTGAATGTATTTGGAATGGACACATCTTATAGATAACAATACTTTTACTTTGGAATGTAAGAAAGCCACCCAATAAGACAGGCAATTTTATACTTAATAGCTAAATATAATTTACTTATTGTATTTGGGATAATCATCACTTGTGTGTGAGTAAGCGGCAAGTACTTAGTTTTATTCCTAATTCATCAGATTTGATCCCAACGCCAGGCTCCCATTTATGCCGATTCTGCAGAAAAAAGTCTTAAACTGAATTTTACGGTACCCACCATTTATAAGCCAATACCATACTTCTAAGCTATCAAAAATTAGATTATCAGCAAATTCCAAACGCTATCTGCCCACTCATGCTGTCTACGTGTTTCGAAATTGTATCAAAATTGTATCAAATCAAATATCACGTAATCCACGAAAACAACTGTGGAAATATAATAAAAAGGAACTTACTTATTTGAATAGCGCCCTCCACGTTAAAAAGCACTCACCTCATCTGCTTATAGTCAAAAAGACCGATCGCAAGATAATATGTAGGTATAATAATATTAAAAAAAACTTATTTAGCAGTAAATCTGACCATTACTTTCGCGGATTACTGTTATTTTTGATCGGATACAAGCTAGAAGCACGCAGACAATCGGGGGCCGGTAACACACAAGAGCGGACCGAATGCGAGCCGACTCTCGAAGCCGGAATCACCGTCACGATCATCCGGGCGGAGCCCACGAGCCAGCTCACACTCCCCTCCTTCCTCCGCAGAGATGATCGACGAGGACGCGACGGCGGAGACGCGCCCGCCGGGACACGCGAGCGCGGACCGCGTGTGGCGGCTCCTCAACAAGTACTACACGGCGCTCGTGCGCGTGCGCGCGCGCGCCGAGGACGACCCGCCGCCGGGGGAGCCGGGGGAGGGGGGGGAGGCACACGTCACCGTGCTGGCCGGCGACGAGCTCGAGCCGAGCGTGTGCGAGCGTCGGCTGCCCCCCGCCGGCGCCGCCGCGGCGGTGAACGTGCTCGTCTGCCTCGCCGCCGCCGTGCCGGACGAGCTGGGGGCGCTGTGCGCGCGTCGCCGGCTGGAGCCCGTCGCCCTGCGCGAGCCCTCGCGCCCCGAGCCCGGGCCCTTCCCCGAGGTGCGCGGCGTGGAGGCGGTGCGCGCCGCCCTGCACGCGCACGCCTGGCCCGGCCTGCGCCGGCTGCAGCCCGACCCCGACCCCGGGGTGGGGGAGGGGGAGGAGGGGGAGGACGAGGAGCTGCAGGAGGAGGTGTTCGGTCGCGCGCTGGCGGCGCTGGGCGGGGCGGCGGCGCGCACGGCGCGGCTGGAGGGCGATGAGCGGCGCGCCGCGGCGGAGCGCCTGGTGTTCGCCTTCGCGGCGGCCATCGGCAGACCGACGGCCGACCTGGACCTGGACCTGGACCTGGAGCGACTGTGAGCTCCGTCGCTCGCGGAGCATCGCTCGCTATCCTTCGCTCCGTGCTTGGTGCGCGGCGACGTGGCGGTGCGGTGCGGCGGCGGCGTGCCCAAGTACGAGGATGCGGACGGAGAGCTGCTCCCAGATAAGATCATGTTCCCCTCGATTAGAGTCGGTACATTGCGGTCCCTCTGTGCTGCCGTAGGAGTGCATCGATCATAATTATAATTGGTTTTAGAAAAATAAGAAGTAGAACAATTTTCCGTACGCGACAGTAGGGCGAGATGCCCCGCGGACTCCCAGCGAGGATCGAGTTGATCATCGATATGATGATCGTTTTCCATATTTTGCCGACAAACATAATTATGTGGTACATGTTCGTTCATATGTACATTCGTATATATCTCTGGTCCTCAGCTGAGAATGAAATCTGGAAACGATTATGTATAATTATCGTAAATCTTTATGATACTGTTAACATGATAATTGTAGCGTTTTCATTTTCAATGATAACAAAATGTACATGTTTGATATGATTAGTTTATTAATTATGTATGTACGTAACATAATTAAACTATTTAAATGATGTAACTATTTTCTTATTTAAATAAATCACATACCGCTTCGATACCTGTATAGGGAGTGTTCGTTTCGGCGACGACGCGCGGCAGCGGCGTCACCTAGCGCTCGCTACATTGTTCGATCGTTACTTACATTAATTACTTATATAATATAATTATTCGTCAAAAGACGGCAAAAGCGATAAAATTCATTTCAACTCAAGATATCACATATCATCATAGCCGACCGTCCTCTTCGTTATCATATCACCGAGAATCTAGCTCGACTCATCAATCTCGAATAAAATGTAGGACAACATCAGCGCAAGGCTCAAAACAATCAACAGATAATCTCTAAAACTCAACAATACAACTTAATATCTAGACGAAATACTGGTCATGTGGCTCGATGCGGGGCGGTGCGGTGCGGTGCGGGGCGGGGCGGGGCGGGCGCGTCAGAGCGGCGGCGCGCGGTGCAGCAGCTGCGGCCGCAGCAGCAGCGCCGCGAAGTACTGCTGCGCCAGCCGAGCTATGTACTGGTCGCCGGCGCGCATCGCCGGCCACACACCCTCCAGGAACCCGATGTGGCCGCCGCGAGCCGTCACCGCCAGCGCCACGCGCCGCGCGCCCGCCGCCTCCTCGCACGGTAGGGCGCCGCGCGGCTGGAAGGGATCGTCCGCCGCGCACAGACACAGCAGCGGCGCGCGCACCGCGCCCAGCCGGCCGCGCAGCGTCGCCGCCGCGTAGTACTCCTCCGCCGAGGAGAAGCCGAAGTGGGGCGCGGTGAACGCCGCGTCGAACTGACGCAGCGAGCGCGCGCCCTCCACCCGCATCCAGTGCGGGCGCAGCGCGGCGTGCTCGCGCACCGTGCGCCGCAGGTTGCGCGCCATGTGCCGGTTCAGCGGCGCGTTCAGCGGCGAGCCCTCCAGCGAGCGCGCCGCGCGCTCCACGTCCAGCGGAGCAGACACCGCCAGCGCGCCCGCCAGCCCGGCGCGGGCGCCCTCCGCCGCCAGGTAGCGCGCCAGGATGAGCCCGCCGAGCGACACGCCGGCCCCCAGCAGCGGCACGCGGGGCGCGCGGGCTCGCAGCGCGCGCACCACCTCCGCCAGGTCGCCGTGCGAGAGCGCGCTGTAGAGCCGCGGCGAGGTCAGCGGCAGGCCGCCGAGGCCGCGCTGGTTGAGCACGACGCAGCGCGCCCCGAGCGCCGCGGCGGCGGCCGCCAGCGCGCGCACGTAGTCCGCCTGCGCGCCCCCGGTGAGGCCTGGCAGCACCAGCAGCACGGCGGTGTCCTCCCCCTCCCCCTCCCCCCTCCCCCCGTCCCGCACCCAGTCGAGCGCGACCTGCCCGCCGTCCTCCAGCTTGAGCACCTCCCTGCGGAGGAGGGCCCGCCCGGTGAGACCCGCGCTCTCTCCGTCCTCCCCCCGCCTCGACCTCGGCCGGCGGACGCTCACCTGGTGGTGAGGAGCGGCGGCATCAGCAACGAGCGCAGCAGCGAGCCCAGCACGGTCTGCAGGCGCGCCTCCACGCACCACGGCGTGGGCCAGTAGCGCGCCGACAGCAGCGGCACTCCGTCGCGCAGCGCCTCCGCGAAGGCCTCGTCGCCGCACACCAGCTCGGGTCTCTGCAACGGTGGTACGTCTCTCACTGGTTCGCTGTGCACCCCACCCCCCGACGCCCCCGCGCCCCCCCTCCGCTCACCTTCACCGCTGACATCAGGTAGTAGGTTATGTACACCGCGACGATGCTCAGACCCACCAGGTACTCCTTCTTCGTTTCGAACAGATAGATGAAGAGCTGCTGCATGATCCTTACGCCTAAGGGAACTAAATAAAAGTAAGGTGATAAAAAAAAGGTAACAAAAAAATAACAAAACCACACCGAGTTCACTGATCATATGGTTTTGTTTGACACTGACAGTTTGACTCACAGAACATATTATATGATTTGACTGCGGTAGGGTTGTTCCTTTCCGATCTTTATTTATTTAGCTCTCAGGCGAGGCGGCAACTGAGCGGGGAATTCTTCCTCTCAAACGATTCTCTTTAGTAGTATTTTTTCTTTTTAATGTAAAGTCTTTTTAATGAGCTGTTTACCATTTTTGTTATTGTACCTATTAGTTACGTAGCTACTCATGTACCTATTTATATTGTATAACTTCACCGTTTCACTGTTATTGTTAGTCCGATATATATATCGCGATTATAATCGCGAGAACCTTTAATTGGCTTCCTATAGCTAAGTCATTGCCTATTCCGATGTATGAAAGCTGTTGGATCTCCAATAAATAAATAAATAAATAAATAAATTTATTTTTAGTAAAACTAACAGCACCTATAACACATACATAGGTATGTCCCTATTAGAGAGGAGTTAATAGAAGCATTTAGGTTATTGACTAGTTTTTACAGATAGAGTAGATTAATAAAAAAATGAGCAAACATTGAGGAAATGAGTGGTAGATACAATACCTACCACTAATTTCCTCAATGTTTGCTCATTTTTTTACTTCGTAGGTACTAATGAATATGATTGTACCTAGGTACAATTATATTCACTATTCACTAGTTAGATTTCGACATTTTACAGATTAATTGAATAAGCTTCAGGACTTGATTAAAATATATAAACTTTTTATTTCAGATTAATTGGTCTATAAAATTCGTAAACACATGAAAATTAATAACACATTACGTACACTAACCTACACAACAATCGAATATTTTTAAGAATTCAAACAGAATTTCTGGATTCTGTCTCCACGCTCTAGGCCCGCGATAGAAGCTATGCAATAGCTTAATAAATTAAAATGGCTATCAAATCGATTCTCTAATTAAATCGATATTATTCAAAATCGTCGAAATCACATCTCTCAATGTGTAGTTCATTCATAAATTGTTCGTTCCCTCCTTCCCTTCCCTTCTCCGTTTTCACTCATTCAATCAAATCCCACCCACACACACAAGGCCACAAGTGCCACAACACCACCCACACTACGTAACGTCTCGATAAAAATAATGTAGATTACCTAGTTTTTTCGAAACAAGTGCAGTGCAGCGCTAACTTTTGTTTTACTTTTGTATCGAAGCAATTCTCATTAAACTTTTTAGATTGTATTAGTGAACAAATTAAATTCTATTATCTAATTGTGTGCATTACAAAAATCTTATTGCTCACATTGGAATTTTATTTTTAAAAATGAAAGGTTCTGAACTTGTGAGGTGTGCCAACCGATGTCTGGCCAAAAGACCCTTAGCGGTACCTCTCCCTGTTAGCAGGTAAGTTGACTTGGTACCTGCATAAGTTGTACACAAGTTTATAAATGCTTTGTCGCCTTGGACTTTGTACCTCAACCTTAAATGTAGGGCAAACCAATAACAAATAGTTCTAAATTAGTTCAAGAACACCGAACTAACTCAACTGATAGTTCACATCTCTTGATTAAATAGGTAGAGAGTAGGCAGTAATGACAATGTGTAGGTGCTATATAATTGTTGTAATTAGTGTTATGTGTGTTAAACTTTCTTTTGTTTCTATAAACTCTAATCTATCTCTAATCTTAGTTCATTCATGTTTTAAAATCTGTCATTTACTCGTGAAAACCTATAATTGGCTTTCTGTCTTTTATACTTGTGTGTTTTTTCTGTAAAGAAGCTGTTGGTTTTCCAATAAATAAATAAATAAATAAATAAATAAAGATATCAGCATGCCACAGGAAGTTAACCTGTAGGAGGACTGAACTCTCATCTTAATCAAAAAGTTGGTTTGATCTGTAGGTACCTAACCTACCTACCTACTACAGATTATTATCTAGAATGATATGATTTAACTTAATGCAGATTTATTGTATAATAATGAGAATTAATTTTCTATATTTAACTTAAAAAAAAGGTGTAGGTTCTATCAATGTATCTATTTTTCAGTTTTTACTGAGTATTTACTTTATGAAAAAAAATCATAAAAAAAATGATTATAGAGAAGAACAAAGCGTGGACTGTGGAAACAGTCAACAGTTATAACACAATCATAGGTACCAGTAAGCCGTGTTTGCTAAGTGGTTTGGTAGGTACTTCGAATTTCGTTCCAAAGGTCGTGGGATCGAATCCAGTGGCGAAAAGTTTATATCTCATTTAACACAAGCTTTAAACGATGAAGGAAAAAATTGTCAACATTGACCATGTCTTTCCTGTGGATATGGCCGGCTAAGCTGAGAGGGTGGTTTAGGTGCTGGGCAAGCCTATTCCATCTCAACAATGTCCCAGGCACTACAGGGTCCCGTCAAGTGTAGGCAAAGATTTGCCTCCTGACACTGTTATAAATCATCTCCTGTAGATGCAAAGGCCTAAGGGGTTTTTTTTATAAAAACTTGACAATTTAATACAGGTTTTAGGAACGTTTTAGAACGTTTTTTTTTGTCACTCATATGTCAACGAAAAGAGATAGCAACAGATTTAATATACGTTTTAGCTAATACAGGTTTTAGGTCGAATATGCATAATGGGGTAAGTTTTTTGTACCAGTAAATAAACACAATAACAGATCTCCATCAATCAACTAAAGTAGGCAAAGTAGGCAGGGTGACGACGACATAGGTAAACTAAAAAAAAAAAAAATTAGGTGTTTTGAAATGTGTCAGGTGGGCGTGCGGAGGAGCGCGCGGTGCGGCGGGGGGAGGGGCGGCGCCGCGCGACTCGCCGTCCTTCACGCTGAACATGTTCCGCGGGCGCGTCGAGACCGCGCAGGTGTTCCCCTTCCCCGAGCCGCTCTCCGAGGAGCAGCGCCAGACGCTGCGCGAGCTCGTGCCGCCCGTTGAGAAGTTCTTCCAGGAGGTGAGTGAGCCACCCCCTCCCTCCCCCCTCCCCCCGCCCCATCTCTAACGAGCGAGCGACCCGCGCTCACCGGCTCGCTCACGTTGCAGGTGAACGACCCCGACAAGAACGACGCGGCGGCACAGATCGAGGAGCGCACGCTGGCCGGCCTGTGGGAGCTGGGAGCGTTCGCGCTGCAGGTGCCGGCCGAGCACGGCGGCCTGGCGCTCAACAACACGCAGTACGCGCGTCTCGTGGAGATAGTGGGCGCGCACGACCTCGGCGTCGGCATCACGCTCGGCGCGCACCAGAGCATCGGCTTCAAGGGCATCCTGCTGTTCGGGGACGAGAAGCAGCGCGCGCGCTACCTGCCGCGCGTCGCCGCCGGGGAGTACGCCGCCTTCTGCCTCACCGAGCCCTCCTCCGGCTCCGACGCCGGCTCCATCAAGTGAGGCCCGCCCTCGACCCCCCGACCCCCCCCCGACCACCCACCCCCTGACCGGCCGACTCTCTCCCGCAGGTCGCGAGCGGTGCTGGCTCCCGGCGGGGACCACTTCGTGCTGAACGGATCCAAGATCTGGATCAGCAACGGCGGCATCGCCGAGATCATGACCGTGTTCGCGCAGACGCCCGTCGAGAAGGACGGCAAGACCGTCGACAAGGTGAGCCCCCGAGCCCCCGACCCCTCTCTGGCCTCTCTCGGTGACGACTGACCCCTCGCCCTCGGGCCGCAGGTCACCGCGTTCATCGTGGAGCGCTCCTTCGGCGGCGTGTCCTCGGGCCCGCCCGAGAACAAGATGGGCATCAAGTGCTCGAACACGACCGAGGTGTACTACGAGGACGTGAAGGTGCCGCTCGCGAACGTGCTCGGCGGCGTCGGTAACGGCTTCAAGGTCGCCATGAACATCCTCAACAACGGCCGGTTCGGGATGGGCGCCGCCATGGCGGGCACGTCCCGCGCTGCGCTGCGCCTGGCGGCCGAGCACGCCGCCACGCGCGAACAGTTCGGGCGCCGACTGGCCGGCTTCTCGCACGTGCGCGAGAAGCTGGCGCGCATGGCGGCGCTGCAGTACGCGACCGAGAGCGTCGCCTACAGCGTCTCCGGGAACATGGACGCCGGCTCGCAGGACTACCACCTGGAGGCGGCCATCAGCAAGGTGTTCGCCAGCGAGGCCGCCTGGTACATCGTCGACGAGGCCATACAGATCCTCGGCGGCATGGGCTTCATGCGCGCCACCGGCCTCGAGCGCGTGCTGCGCGACCTGCGCATCTTCCGCATCTTCGAGGGCACCAACGACATCCTGCGCCTCTTCATCGCGCTCACAGGTGAGTGTCCTCCCTGCCCCCTACCGTCCCCCCTGCCCCTCCCGGCTAGCTAACCCCGCTCACTCCCGCTCCTCTCGGCGCGCAGGCATGCAGCACGCCGGCTCGCACCTGCAGGAGCTGCAGCGCGCCTTCAAGAACCCGGCCGCCAACCTCGGGCTGATCTTCAGCGAGGCGGGGCGGCGCGCCGGCGCGGCGGTCGGCATGCGCGGCGGGCCCGACCTGTCGCCGCTCGTGGCGCCCGAGCTGCGGCCGGCCGCCGCCGAGCTGGCGCGGGTGGCGGCGGAGGCCGGGCGCGAGGTGGAGGCCGCGCTCGCCAAGCACGGCCGCCGCGTCGTGGAGGAGCAGCAGCTGCTGGCGCGGCTGGCGGACGCGTCCATCGACGCGTACACGACGGCGGCGGTGCTGTCCCGCGCGACCCGCGCCGCGCGCCTCGACCTGCCCACGGCCCAGCACGAGGTGTCGCTGGCGCAGGCGTGGGCGCACGAGGCGCTGGGCCGCGCCGCGCGCGCGCTGGCCGAGTGTCGCGCGCCGCCCTCGGTCGCGCAGCGCGAGCGGCTGGCGGCGCTGGGCGCGCAGGTGGCGGAGGCTGGCGGCGCGCTGCACACCAACCCGCTCAACCTCTGATCTCCCCCCTCCCCCTCCCCCCGCCCCCCTCCTTCTCTCCCCGAGGAATCTCCCCCTGCGTCGCGCCGCCGTGCGCCACCTTCGCAGCCGACGGCCGATCCCCGACGCGATGATGCGTCGGTTCGCTGTCCCTAAGTTATTTTTCTATAGTGAATCGTGATAATGTTATGAGATAAAGCTGTATTTTATGATTCGATCGTTTTATTCGACGACCCGGTTCCCCTCCTCGCGGGCCCTCCGTGCGCATAACCGGCCCTAACCACAGAAAGTACGATAGTTAATACCGATACCTACCGTGGGACTGACTCGCCACGGGTTTCCTCACGAAAGCTCGAGTTAAGTGGTCGTGTGTCACTATTCACATTTCACACGTAACCACCGCTTACAACTTGTGGTCGGTAACTACAAAATATCTTAATGTCTCTGCTATAGTGCGCGTTTAATGATACACTTATCAATATTATTAATAGTTTTATTGGAAAACCAATAGCTTAAACAAACACTATAATTACCTAAGTATAACAATTGAACTTAAATTTGTAAAATTGAATAAGAAGATAATATAGATTCAAAGGTGAACAAAGTGTGAACATAATATGTAGGTACGCTCATAGTAGTCAATAAAGTATCCGCGGTAAAGAGAGCGCTGCTCAAACACTTCCTAATAAGATCAGTAGTTTTTTTTATTTTTTTTTATTCACCAACTTCAACAAGGACGAGGCACACAACGGTCTCCTTCCTCACCATCCGACCGATCATTCAATCGAAGGCGGTCGGTGCGGGGCGGCCGGCGTCCTCTACGATAGAGGGAGACGGCTACCACCTAGAGGGAGAGGGCTACACCTCCACCTGCAGCGAGCCGTCCCACGCGCGCGCGTTCACCTGCCGCAGTGTGGCGCGCAGCGCGCCGCCCGGGCCCAGCGCCAGCGTCAGCGGGAACCGAGACCCGCGCGGCCGCGAGTACAACGTCTGCAGGACTTGCTCCCATCGCACCGGCGCGCACACGCCGCGCGCCAGCCCGCGCCGCACGCTGCCCGCGCTGCTGTACGCGCGCCCGTCCACCCCCGACACGACGCGCAGCCGCGGGGCGCGCACCTCCAGCCGCTCCGCCGCCTCGCGCACCGCCTCGCTCGCGCGCTCCATCAGCGCCGTGTGGAAGGCGCCCGCCACCCGCACCCGCGCCGCGCGCCGCACGCCCCACGCGCCGCCCTCCGCCTCCAGCCAGCGCAGCGCCGCCTCGTCCCCCGCCACCACGCGGCACCCCGGGTACAGGTAGTTGGCGACCGTGCACACCGGCGTCTCCACCTCGTCCCGCGCCGCCTCCCGCGCCGCCGCCAGCGCGCCCTCCAGCCGCGCGTCCGCCGCGAGCCACACGGTCAGCATGCCGCCCGGGCGCGCGGTCGCGGCGGCGCGCATCGCCGCCGAGCGCAGCTCCACCAGCCGCAGCGCCGCCTCGAGCGGCAGAGCCCCCGCGTACGCGAGCGCCGCCACCTCGCCGAGCGAGAAGCCGGCCGCGGCGCGCACGCGCTCGAGCGCCGCCGGACGCTCCTCGCGCGCGCGCTCGAGCGCCGCCAGCGCGGTCACCAGCACGCACGTCTGGCAGCGGTCCTCGAGCTCGGACGGCGGGCCGACGGTGCAGGTGCGCCACACGTCCCAGCCGACGACCTCCGAGGCGAGCTCGTAGAGGCACCGCGCGGCGGGGACCGAGGCGAGGCGCAGGCCCATGCCGACGCGCTGCGAGCCCTGCCCCGGGAAGAGCAGCACGGTGGAGTCGCGCGGGTCGAGCGCGGCGCGAGCGTCCGGCCGCGCGGCGTACGGCTGCGTGGCCCACCGCAGCGGTGGGTCGGGATGCGCTGGCTCTCCGAGCGCGGCCGCGTCCTCCAGCAGGCGCGACACGCCGCCCCCGCCCCCGCCCCCGCTGAGCGCGCGCGCCGCCGCCCCGCGCCCCGCGACCGCGCGCCTGGCGCCCTGCATCTCCTCGGACCGCGGGTGCTGTTGCGACCTCGACCTCCCGCGGAGAACGTTCTCTCGAATCCCTGTGGATGTAGAGATGTCCGATGCTGTATCGTTATTTTCGTTGAACGTCGATCTAGCGAGTTCGTTTCGTGCAATATGAGAGACGGCCCTGAAGAATACCACGTGTAACGTTGCAAATTTACTGTCGCGTCATTTCTCGCAGAATAAGATCCGAACTATCTAGTTTTCGCAACGTAAGAATCTATCTACGTTTAATAGCTTTTCACCTGTGCTTTTAACTTAAAAAAATTTTGCTGGCTTCGCTCGCGTTGTTTTTAACAGAATAAAAAATTTAGATATTGTACCTCCGCTCACATCGTTCCTTAATAAAAAGTACGTACGTACATACGTTTTTTTTTTTTAACCTATAGAGCGAGCAAAGCGAGTGAGCAAGACTTGTCCACCCAGATCCGACACGGATAGGTTAGGTATAGAGTAGTAGGTAGTTTAAAGTTTTTTTTTTTTTTTTTTTTACAAGATTCATTCCAGGCTTTCTCCCACGAATATTTAAGACAGGTTTTTGAAATGGTAAGTAGATCATGAGCGTTAATTTTAAAAGGGAAAATATCTCCAGGCTCCCCTGCTTCATTTGCTAACTTGTCTGCATGGCTGTTACCTAGAATCCCACAATGACTGGGTATCCAGGCAAAACCAACAGCGAAGCCCTTTAATTAGCCAAACTACTTACCTTCAGAAAATAATTTATGTCACCAGCCGGTATTTCGACGACGAGGGAACTGTGAAACGCAGTGGTTAGGTTATAATTCTCTTTGAACTGTGATATAATAGAGGCGAGCGAAGGGGACGACGGTGGGTTAAGAAAGTGGTTAGGCTGGTGCTTAGCTTTGATTGTATTTGCAAGATAATTTAGCTATATTTTTAACCCATACGTCTAGGTACTTCACTTCACTTCACTTCTTCTGTATGGCTCAGGGGTATGACAGCTTAGTACCACAAACGCCGTTTTGGCGCTGTAAGCACGAGAAATACATGAAAGCAAGATGGCGCATCTTCCTTCAAATTGCTTGACGTGACGTTCGTTTCGTTCATCAATCATTGTGTCAAGTAACTATCGAGTGTGCCGGCCGGTGTTTTGTGTTTTCCTGAACCAAAATAACCCGATTCTGCTCATTATTTGATACAATACGCTATTATTGTGCTGCTATAAATCGTTTGTGCAATATAAACCATGGGACTGACGAAGTGTTGTGTTCGTGGTTGGTTGCGAATGTTGCGATGCAACAAGTGACACGCACCGCGTTTTTTATTTACCAAAAACCGACTGGCTTATGAGTTTCTGGATGTCTTTTGTAGTTCTTACAAATTCTCTTCTCATCGGCCTGTCGAAAGACCAGCAAACCAGGTACACAATCATTACCTATAATATTATAACCTACTTACATTGTCTGCAGGTTAATCCTACTATCCTATCCTATCCTTCCCACTATCCTACTAATATTATAAATGTGAAAGATTATGAGAAAGTATGTATGTTTGTTATTTCACGGAAGAACGGCTGGACCTAATAAAGTTGAAAGTGTTTTTGTTTGTGTTTGTAACATGTTACTAGTTTACTAAATTTCCTTAATTTAATTTCAGATGGCACCATCAACACCGCTGGCTAGGATTTAAGCCATTTTTGACCCACCTCATTTATTGAAAGGGAAACAACTTTGTTACAAAAAATATAATTTGGAAAAAAAGGACTGCAACATGGAAGGATATCCAGTTGATCTACGATCCAGATAGCCAACTTGGACACACCAGAGCTCTACCAAAATTAACAGCACACCATGTGAAACCAGAGAAAGTGAAGAAGATGAAAGTAAGCGTTGCGGCACAAGTCTTCGGTTTTCGAACTGCTGCAATGTTGAAACATACCAATGCACTAAGTAAGTTAATTTCCAGTTCCTAAATGTTTAGATAAGAATAAAGCTATTTAGTTACTTTGGGATATATTTAGGTACCTACTAGCTGTTCCCCACGATTTAACCCGTTTATATCCAGTTCCGTGTTACCGTGTAGAGTACCCTGATACTTAATTACACATATTTATTTGATAAATTGAAAATAATCGTTTTTTTGTTCCTTTTCAGACAAATTTCACACTGTACCTATGGAGTCTATGCAAACAACAGCAAAAGTAGTTGAATTCGTCGACAAACTATGTGACAGCGTAAATTGTTACCCAGGGGTGGTGCAACAAGAGGAAAATTGAGTAATATAAAAATCAATAATAAAAAGTGATTTCGGAGTACATATTTGTTGTTTTATTTGACAAAAAACCTACTCAACCTAAGTAGTACCTAATACACCCAGCTCAATATTTGTCGATAAAAGGACATCACTAATAGTCGATAAAATATGGAATTACATCGACTGTTGTAAGCACTATGATAAACTGACTGAGCACGGATTTGGTTTGGCTCGTGGCGTGGACTGACTGAAACTACAGTAGCGCCACAACGGCAATTTTAGTAACAGAGCGAAAAGTAGCTGTCGCATCTATTACAGATATATAGATTATCTATGGTATGGCTTCTGTGACTAGTGATGCCACAACTCTGCCAGTGTCCGTTTCGTGCTAGTGTCATAAACATTGGGAGAATAATGGAAAAGAATATGGCCGGTATGGGTGAAATGGTTGATTTTAAAGAAAAACCATGATGATTTTAACAAATAGGACAACACAATCTATGTTACAAAGTGAGTGCAATGCAAAACAAAACCTAGTTTGGTTTGTTTGTGACTTTGTTAAAATTTTATTACTGACGTGATTGTCCTTGTCCTCCTGAATGTCACTGTCATTTCCCAAGGTATTTCAATGTCAGTGCAATGCAACGAAACAACAAGTCCCGGTCCGATAGACGATTAGGTAGACTAGACAGACACTCGCAGAAATTAATCTTACATTAAATCATGATAATTTTATTAATTCCAATTAACATGAAAGCTTGAACAATAACTACTTAAGCCAGAATTGAAGAGATTGACAGACAGAAGCAGGAAAACCTGCTTAGGAAACGTGTGTATAATGTACCTAACTAGCAATCATCATTGGTACCTAAGCACGAACCTACCACCTATTTGAAATCCGTAGTAAATTAGGTACTTAGAGCTCGCGCCATGTAGGTACAAAGAACGCTGGCTGTCTGAAAACGTAAGAAAAAAACATTTATTTCGGCTGCATTGCTTTATGAAAAGAAAGACTAGCTATAATGCCGTTGATAAATTCTAAACAATGCATGAAAGGGACATCCAAGGCAATATAATAATTATAATAATTTTATATTTGACAGTTGACTGCGAACGAAATGGTAGCAAAAATAAAACAATAGATCTAAGGCCTTTGTCCTAGTACTTTCGAGCGCTAGTGTAGCCGTGCCGCCGTGCGCAAACATACCCCTCAGACCAAATAAAAAAAATATTTTTTATTTGGTCTGAACTGCCCCCTTATTCTCCAAATAACCATGTCTTAACGCGGCACGTTACGGCGTTCTTATTTTGAAAAATTCTATGGATTTCAGAAAACAAAAGCTAGATAACGTGCAATCTCTTACCGCGTCATGTTTTAAATGTGTTCAAGAATCGATCTCCTGAACCCCTCCCACTTCCCTCATCTTTCTTTTTACGTGACGCGACTTTTAGGTTGTTAGTTACTGGGATGGGATATTTTATTTACGATTTTAGTTTCAGCTTTTTCCGTAAAACTTGATTTGTTGCGCGGACTCTAGTAGTGTTTGCTTGCTTGCTTGCTGCCTTCTTCCATAACTTGCTTGATTGGATGTTTTGTATGCTTGCTGGATGGATTGGCTGTTTACAGCTATAGATTAGATTATTATAGATATAGACAGCACAGCTATAGACTATATAGATTATCTATGGTTGTATCTATCAGCCAGCAGCACAGCAAGCATCATCTGTCTGGTCCTCTTGAGTGACTTGAGTATTATGTTCTGTGGTCTGGTCTGTCCAACCAAAGAAAGTCAAGTCAGTCAGTCAGTCAGTCAGTCAGGCAAAGAAAGTGTAAAATTGGTTGGTTGGCTGGTCTGCGCTACGTGAGTGGTGTTTTCTCTTCGTGTTTTTAAGTAAGTACATAGGTACCTACGATTTCATTGTCTCTAGGCTAAGTTACGTGAGTTTATTTTGCTAATTCTATCGTGACAATCGAGCTATAGGTTAGTTTTCAACATATTTTTTGTGAAGCTTTGTTTGGAAGGGATTCAGCGGTTGTTGCAAACCGATTGACAGTGCTTTTCTAGGACGAAGGTTGTATTTATTTTCCTGTTGATGATAGTTGTTGTCATTTGTGGCCTAGTGACTCATATTTTGAATCAGTGAGTTAAATAAACATCTACTTACCTATGTTATTGGAAAAGAGAGCAATGTTTTTAGTAGTAGGTCTACTTGCGCAAACATATGGCTAGCGTAGGTAGTTTTCGTCGTGTCGTGGCACACATACTTGATTTTCAAGATATTTACCTGGGTTCGGAAGATAGCTCTAATTTCCCACTGTGGCCCACCCAAAGATAGTTTTCCATTTAGACGTGTGTCTGTGTGCTGGTGCCCGTATTTATCCAACTTATGCTACAACTAATTAATGTACAAAAATATACTGAGGTATTATGTAGATCAGTGATTGTTGTGAATACCACAAAATAATAATGATAAGTATTTATTTTGGTTAGCTGCCGGCACAGACATAATGGCTCGTGGGCAGCAGAAGCTCCAGTCTCAGGCCAAGGCTGCGGAGAAAGCATCTAAGCTCAAGAAGCAACAAGGGCACAGTGCCACGGACCAGAAGAAAGCTGCACAGAAAGCTTTAGTGCATGTGTGCACTGTATGCAAGGTAACTAGCTGGCACTGTTGCTAAACATTTTGACCAGGATGTACCAAAAGAGCTTGTCTGATAGATTTTTGTTTGTTGTAGGCTCAGATGCCGGACCCCAAGACATACAAACAGCACTTTGAAAACAAGCACCCCAAGAATGACTTACCAGAAGACCTAAAAGCTATCTAGCATTATCTTTAATTCACATAGGATTAAATTATTATTTACCACCTACCAGTAAGAATTACTAATGCATTTTCTATATTACCTACCTACCTACCTGCCCAACCTCTGTTTCAAGTTTGAATCAATCCTTACTTACTACCTAAACAAAACATCTCACTAAATTATACAGTATTCCTAATTATATAATAGTTATTTTTATTGCATACTGCTGTCAAGGAGTTAGTAGAAATCATAAATTCAGAATGTGCCTTTGCTAATGTCGCAAAGTTCTTTGCAAATCCTCTCATCAACTCAGGACAATTACAAGACAACCTAAATGACATACAAGATTGGACTAAGGACTGGATAATCAAGCAAGCTAAATGTATCCAGGTGTAATAATGTACTTGACTTTGTAACAATACCAATCTCTAGTTAGCAACTAGCATCATGTCCCGGATTCGCACGGGTCTACTAATCAAACTACCGGAATAAAATATAGCTATATAGCTAGCACAAGTATTCGTGATTTTCTTCGATTTTTTTCTTATAACTAGTTGATCCATTATTACCTATTCATCAAGTCAGGTGGGGGGCTTTGACTCTTAACAATAAATTTTCAATTAAAAAAAAGCTAAATATTTTACTAACAGATATTTACTTTTAGAAACCCCCCCTCATATTTTTCAAAGGACCCTAAACATGTCCTCAATATTATAGGTACCAACAGTTTAATTTAAAACCAAACTAAAATACAATGATCATTAAGTATTTTATTACTAGGTAGGAATATCAATATAAAATTAAAGCAGGTACTCAGTTTGAACGAGGCAACGTGTGGGAATTTTTTGAGATTATCAAGTAAGTACATAAAGTTTCATCAAAGGAATCAGCACCAGCGGTAGTACCCAAGTCCAACTTCCGAAATCGCTCGTTCCGTCCCCTCGAAGCACGAAGCCGGCGCTACATCTTCTCATAGGTCTCCGTGTGGCCGCAGGCGCAGGCGCGCGAGTACAGGTCGGCCTCAGACTCGTACCTCTCCGGACCGAACGAGTGCGCGTGCGCGGCGCGCGGCGCACGGAACAGACTCGAGCGCGCCTCCAGCCGCAGCGCGCGCAGCCGGCGAGACTCGCGCTTGGCGGCCGCGCGCTCGCGGGCCTCGTCCCGCCGCGCCAGCTCCGCGCGCAGCCCCTCCTCCGAGCCCCACGTCTCGAGCGCGCGCGCCTCCACCTGCGCGCGCAGGTACAGCCGCATGTCGGAGCGCGCCAGGTGCGGGTTGCGGCGCCGCACGCACGGCAGCGGCCCCTCGCCGCGCTGGTCCAGGTCGCAGTCCTGCAGCAGGTACGCGGCCTTCGCCTCCGTGCGCGTCAGCAGCGAGTGCGCGCCCTCAGCGTCCCTGCGCCCACACACGCCACGAGACCGGTCAGCCGCCGCGCCGCGCTCCCTCCGCGGGGGGGGGGGGAGAGCGCGGCGCGGCGCGACGCTCACCTGCAGTCGTCGCAGACGGGGTGGCCGAACGTGTCCAGCAGGTAGGAGGAGGCGACCGGTCGGGCGCACTCCCGGCACGGCGGCCGCTCCCTCGGGTCCGCCAGCGGCGCGGGGCGAGCGGCCGCGGGGGGCGGGGGCGCGCCGTCCTCCTCCTCGAGCAGGAAGCCGCCGCAGGTGTCGAGTGCGGGGGGGGGCGCGGCGGGGGGCGGGGCGAGGGCGCGCGCCGCCCGCAGCGAGAGCGCGCGCCGCCGGTTGCGCTCGGCGCGCGCCCGCATCGCCTCGCTGGGGAGCGCGGGGGGGGAGGGGGGAGCCCCCTCGCTCGCGGCGACGGCGGCCATGGCCACGCTTCTCCTGGAGACGACCTGATGTGCATTTAAAATAATAATTTTAAGACATTTGACCGAGTTACAAAATAACGCAGAAAGTTCGTGGGGATAACATCGATCGTGGTGTAGACTCCTGAGCTACTCGAGTCAGGTTGATCTAGCCAGGCGATTAAATAAAAGCACTGGTGCTTCGAAGACGCCATGGTAGTTATGGGAGTAGGTACGATAAACTATCTCAACTGTAACGTGAACAAACTACCTATGATGATGACTAAATACTATTTAGGTATTTTGACATGACAATAATTTGTTCAATACGAGATCTCTTGCAAAATATCTAAAGCCGGCTGTACACATGGGGCCAAGGTGTTGGGCCAAAGTGTTGGGCAAAAATGATGGAAACCAAGATTCCTGTTCACACATTGGCTTACTGATCATTCTGCATTGCATTGGCGCTTCAAAGAAGATGGACGTAGAAGTTCTTGCAGCCGCGGCAATTTATTTATACAGTGCGTTTAATTATTATTAAATTAAAAAATTTGAAACAAAATAATAATAATAAAAAAAAACTAAAATTTTGCTATGGGTATAATTATATGCAACTAATTAATACTATGTCCATACTAACTTTATGTTAATATTTCTTTGTTTTTAGAGAGACTATGAATAATATATATAATGAATAATAATACAATGACTATTGTTTTAGATAACCTTTTTTCTTCATTAGGAACCGTCTACCATATGGACATATGGTATTGAACTTTGGGGTACAGCAAGCAACTCCAACATTGAAATCCTTCAAAGATTCCAAAATCTAGCACTAAGAAACATCTCTAAAGCTCACTGGTTCGTAAGAAACACAGAAATACACGAACACCTGGAAATGCCAACAGTCAAGGAGGAAGTTTCCAAATACGCCGGAAAATACAAGGAAAGACTTAGAACTCACACGAACACATTAGCCCAGAACCTTCTAGATTCCAAAGAGAGCATAAACCGCTTAAAACGATGGCAGGTGCTGGACCTGGACAAAAGAAGCTGAAATGCCTAGTAACGCCTTAAGGCGCCATTCGCTGGAAGAGCGCCTTATCTTTAACAAACCCCACGAGAACAAATCTGTTTATGGCTACACAGCCGATTGCAGATAGCTATTACAAAAAAAAAAAAAAAAAAAAAAGGAACCGTCTACTTAGGGAGATGACACGTAACATCCTTTGCAAGGAATTATGAACTGAACAAGACACCAACGTGTGAACGCTGTTTGCGGAGCGCGCCAAGGTCCTTTGATGTGTGCACTAAAAACCGACACTATTCGGATGGCCTGCCAATGTTGGCGCCAACTAGACCAATTAAGCCAACACACCGCCAAGTAGCTCTCTACACGTTGTCCCAACACCTTGGCCCAATGTGTACAGCCGCCATAATACATTTCTGAAATTTCAAAAATATATTTCTCTTAAACTTTAAGGTTGCGAGATTAGAGACTGCAGGAATACTACCTAGGAAGCTAATATACCTTTCTAGCATAAAATTTTGGCTGCCCAACTCCGCAGTCCGTAAAGTGTACCTACTCAAGTCAAGATCATCGATGAGCTTCACTGCAAAACAACATAGGTCATCTACACTATGATCACATTAAATGCCCTAAGCTTAGTAGACATCCCGATTTCTAGATACCTACTTAGTAAAATATGAGGATTATAAGATTTACAACTACTATGGTAGGCAATGCTTCAATAAATAGGTAGGTCTTGTCAGCAGAGGCGCAGTCAATGTACCTACCTACATTGATTGTAAACCACCCACTCATATTTTCATGCTGAAGATCTTATTTAGACGTTTGTTACTCATTCACATGAAAACAGATTTATACTAAACTAGCAGCACGTGACAATATCATTGACTTATTACTAAGCAATTATAAAGTATACAATTCACCTACCCAGAAAGATGAAACAGTGGCGGACTCTTACGTTAGCTAAATAAAATTGTTTATTAGCTACGAGCCTACTCTGGCTTTATTCACAAACTCACAAAGACACCGAAACAAAATAGGTAATTTCAATAAAAAATAATTTCACGATTCAATTTTACTCCGCCAGTTTATTCACACACTAAATTCACAAACCACGTGCTTTGCTTGATGCGTTTTCTTTTGCCCGAGACCCCGAGTTCACTTTCTTTCTTTCTTCTTTTCTAGCGTCTGTCTGTCGGTCTGCTGTGCTGTGATGAGTGACGGACTGACGGACGGGTGACACGGGAGTTGAGTGAGTTGTCAATAGTTGTCATAATTTTGCCAATGACAGTTAACTAACACTTGCGTTGGAACAGGCAGTTGAGTCGTTGAGTCCCCTAGTTTTAAGAACGTGCTTTGTGAAAATACAAGAAAATTTTTATTAGCTTCGGACAGAACAAAGCCTTTCTCAACTCAACCTCCACGTCGTCGCGTCGACATCGATTTTTCCATAGATCATAATCTTGTTTTGATATTGTTTGTATTGACGTTGGCAGTGACAGTTCATCCGATAAAAATAAAAAAAAATGAAAACGATTGCTATCGATCAATCAAATAAAGAGAAGGGTGAGTACACACCCCCTTGACATTGGCATACCAATGACATGACAGATGAAACGTCTCTGTCTAAAATAATAATAACCTATCTCGATGAAAGGAGATTCGAATGATTTAAGGTCGATTCACACATATCAGTGAACCAACAGTTCCGGCACAGTACCGTTACAGTTCCGTATCCGTGCTACAGTGATGCGTCAGTGCTTCAATTCACACATATCAGGCACAGTACAGTTCTCTGCGGGTCTTTGTGCACGACGTTCCCTTCAGACTAGCGTTGACGTCGATTGTTTTGATGGTACTCTTCAGTGATCCGTGATAAAATATCGTCGTCGCCGATCACGTCCGTGATGGCCGGTGCCGGCACTGACACTGACGGTACTGAGACGACACTGACACTGACAAGTGTGAATACATCCATAGAGAATGTTTGAAAGAATAAGAACTTAAGAACTGTGGGCTCACTGATATGTGTGAATCGACCTTTAAGGTCGATTCACACATATCAGTGTGGGTTCACTGATATGTGTGAATCGACCTTTAGAGTGGGGAATTTGAAAACATTAAAATATGACGGCTTTTGAAAATCGGGAAGTCTAACAACATACGCTTGTCTCTAGATATTAAGATGCAAACTGCAAATTTATAACTCTCACTGGAAGTGGTGTGTAATAAAATGCATGAGGTCACTCCTGGAGTCTTGGACTGGCACAGAGTCTAAACCTAAAATGTCCACGAAATAAAATAGGTAATATCTAGGTAGTAGGTAGGTAGGTAGGTACATGAGTTCCATTTCAGCACATAAAAGTAATAAGTACCTACCTACTAAGTTAAACTGCATGCAGGTAGTATTATTGTTCAATGTAGTCTTTTCAGTACTACTAGCGCCATCTAGTGAATTAAGTTTATCGATATATGTCTAAAGGAACCCTGATGACATAAATTCTTCAATCAACCTCGAGACAAAACGAAAGCATTATGTTACCTTTTGTTTATCTCTCATCGCGTGCTGCATTTTTGTAATTTACCGTGTTTTGAACTACGAAACAATGGATTCAGAGTAATTTTTGTCCCTCTTGGCGGCACGCTCACTGTATTTCCATAGATTCAACTTTCTTGATCGTGGTATTATGGTACCGTACTCGTCATTATCCAAGTAGGATCAAATGAGAAATAATTAAACTGTGATAAGACAATTGGACAATTATTTATTTATAAAAGAACTAGTAGCACGTCCCGGCTTTGCAAGGGTGTACTAATGAAGCTACCGGGATAAAATATAGCCTATAACCACCCGGACAGTCCATTCTACACACCTGTGAAAGAATTTTTGAAATCAGTCCAGTAGTTTCGGAGATTACCTCCGTCAAACAAACAACCAAACAAACAAATTTTACCTCTTTATATTATTAGATATATTAGTATAGATAACATTACAGAACTTAACCTAATGCGTTATTCTACGGAGATAAATTTGAGAATCAACTTTCAAAAACGAATCAATTTTCGAGATGGTGAAATTTTTTGTAAAAACGCCCAGGTACTAGATGGCGCTAGTAACATTTTATTTATTTTCTCTCACAAACAAACTTCTTCTTAACATAATATTAATAAACATAATAAGTACATAAAAAAGAATTAAAAAAAATAATAGTAATCAAATACAATTAATAATACTTAATCCAAAATGTTTGTTGGTTTCTAGCTTATTACAAAAAAATGTTGTGAGAGACGGAGCCTGAAATAGGTATAAGAACCTGTGCTACAGTTCTGTGCCCTATTTCACTGATTTGAGTAGGTCTAAAAACCTAAACTATATATAGTAAAACAGAGATAAGAGGGAGGGATATCATGAACTGGCTATCTACCATATCTGTAAGAAGAAGAAGAAGAAGAAGAAGAAGAAGAAGAAGAAGAAGAAGAAGAAGAAGAAGAAGAAGAAGAAGAAGAAGAAGAAGAAGAAGAAGAAGAAGAAGAAGAAGAAGAAGAAGAAGAAGAAGAAGAAGAAGAAGAAGAAGAAGAAGAAGAAGAAGAAGAAGAAGAAGAAGAAGAAGAAGAAGAAGAAGAAGAAGAAGAAGAAGAAGAAGAAGAAGAAGAAGAAGAAGAAGAAGAAGAAGAAGAAGAAGAAGAAGAAGAAGAAGAAGAAGAAGAAGAAGAAGAAGAAGAAGAAGAAGAAGAAGAAGAAGAAGAAGAAGAAGAAGAAGAAGAAGAAGAAGAAGAAGAAGAAGAAGAAGAAGAAGAAGAAGAAGAAGAAGAAGAAGAAGAGGTTAGGTTAGGTTAGGTTAGGTTAGGTTAGGTTAGGTTAGGTTAGGTTAGGTTAGGTTAGGTTAGGTTAGGTTAGGTTAGGTTAGGTTAGGTTAGGTTAGGTTAGGTTAGGTTAGGTTAGGTTAGGTTAGGTTAGGTTAGGTTAGGTTAGGTTAGGTTAGGTTAGGTTAGGTTAGGTTAGGTTCCCCCCCGGTGGATTCCGATCTTGTCGCGATGGGGGGGCTCAGTAGCCGTGGTTTGGCCCTGACCACGGCGAAGCTAACAGGAATCCGAGGAGGGGACGCTCCGAGCGGACCTGGAGGTGGGTCTGCTCTGGATGCGTCCAGGGTGCGGGGGACGGTGTCCTGTTCCCTGCACCCAGGAGGGGGTCGCGGGAGGAGAGGCGTGTCGGTGTTTCGTTGCCGCTCGCCCTATCTTCCGCGACCAAACGGGGACGCACCGTTTTGATGCGTTGTGGTGGTGTGGGGGCCGGTCTTGGCGTCTCCGGGTATGGGACCGTAGGTGTTGGGACCGACCTCCATAAGACGGGGGCGCACCGTTAGTTGCGTTGGCGGTGGGGACGCAGGGGAAGAGGAGTGTCGGTGTTGCGTTGCCGTTCTCCCTATCCTCTGCGACCGTTAAAGCGGTCAAGGGCCGTAGTGGTGGTTGTGGGTGCCGGTCTCGGCTTCCCCGGGTATGGGACCGTGGATGTTGGGACCGACCCCATAAGACAGGCCTTGACGGAAGCACCGGGGGGTGCTTCTGTCGCGGAAGAGGCCTAGAGGTGGCGCGCGCGCGGGTGTTTCCGCGCGCCACTCTTGAGAGGGGGCTCCAACGAGCCAGCGCCGTCGGGGCCGTGGAAGAATGCTAACGCGTGCCCATAGCCCCGGCACTATGGCGCCAAGATGAAACCCCGTCGAGTTTTAGTGGGTTCGAGTCCCACATAACCCTTCTGGCTGCCCCCGCGGCGGAAGGGTATGCGCGGGCATTTCTCGACGTTAAAAAAAAAAAAAAAAAGGTTAGGTTAGGTTAGGTTAGGTTAGGTTAGGTTAGGTTAGGTTAGGTTAGGTTAGGTTAGGTTAGGTTAGGTTAGGTTAGGTTAGGTTAGGTTAGGTTAGGTTAGGTTAGGTTAGGTTAGGTTAGGTTAGGTTAGGTTTTTTTTTTTTTTTTTTTTTTTTTTTTTTTTTTTTTTCTAATTCCCCCGGCGTGACCGGGCACATTTTTTGCAAGCTACTCTTTCATACTATTTCTCGCTTTAATGCCTCTCGCACTTTCATGCCTCATACTATATCTTTCTTTCATTCTTCCCATTCTTACTTTAATTACAGTTACTCTACATTTTTTATTATTACTTAATTTATTAGGATTCTAAAGACAGGGTATTTTCTTTATTATTTTACATGATACAGTTTTAACATTATTTATACAACTACTTATATTTATTGTACACATATTAAATAATTAAGATTATATAATAGTGCACCTTATTTTTACTTATTCATTTTTGCTACTTTTCTTACAATTTTAATACAATATTCTAAAAACTTATCTCTACAATTTATATCACCTATTATACTTGCTAAGTTACCTACTTCTACAATTTTCCCTATCTTATTTTCTATGTCGTATCGTTCCGTACCAAATCTGGGGCAGCAGGTGATAATATGTAACAGGCTCTCTTCCACCTCGGGGTCGCAGGGGCACGACGGACTATCCTTACACTTGAAACGATGCAAGTATGAGGAGAACCCGCCGTGTCCCGTGAATATTTGAGCAGTGATAGGGCATAGGTCAATTGTTTTAATAATGCGGTGCGCGTTAATTGCATTAGGGAAGAACGTCTTCGTGACTGCGCCTTGTGAGGCGTCAGCGTAGCGGCTGTTCCATTCGCAAAGCGATCCTCTTCTGATTTCTCGCTTTGCGAATGAGACAGGGCAGCTGTCGTATTTCGCCTTTACCTTTAAGTGCAGTGCTGCACTTTTAGCTAATTCGTCAGCTCTCTCATTTCCCTCCATCCCCGCGTGAGCCTTTATCCAAAATAGCTTTAGTATTTTATCTAGATTATTGAGACGGGCTATGTCGTCTCTAATCTGGACTGCGAGTGGATGGGGGGAAGTGAGGTTGGTGACCGTTTCGAGGGCGGCGCGCGAGTCGCTGAAAATGCTGCAGCTGGGTTGCAGCCTCTTCAGCGCCTCGCCCGTCGCTTCCGCTAGTGCAAGCAATTCTGCTTGGTAGACGGTACAGCATTCATCCAGCCTCAGTTTGCGGGTGCGGATTTCCGTGGCGCCAATTCTGATGGATAGTGCGGCGCCAACTCTTCCTTGAATTTTACTCCCGTCCGTGAAGATGTTGAGGTGGGTATCGAGGTTCTGGTTCAATGCTGCTCCGTCCTCCAAGCAGGCGAATCCGAGTTCCGTCCGCAGTGCCGGGTGTGGCGTGGTTGCGTATGGCACTGGTGTCTCAATCTCTCGATCTCCTATTTCTTGCTGGGTATAACCTTTCTTTACTCTATAAAGCGAGGCTGCTTCCCTGACTCTAATGTCCAGTGGAAGCAACCCAGCCAGTAATAGCGCCGAGTTGAGTGAGACCGTTTTGTACGCCTTAACAATTTTCTGTGCAAAGCCACGCTGCACCGTGTCGAGCTCTTTGCGAATACACAGCTTGGCAGTGGCAGGAGCCCATGCGCTGGCTGCGTACATGATTGTGGGCTCTACTACCGCTGTGTAGATTGTCCTGATAATTTCAGGTTGCAAGCCCCAACTCACTTTTGCTGCTCGAGACAGCTGGTTGTAAAACCTAAGTGCCTTACGGCAGACGTTCGCGGCATGCGAGTTAAAAGTGAGCTTGTCGTCGATGGTGAGACCGAGCAGTTTGATCTCTTTTGACAGACCTATGTCGATCCCGCCCATGCTAAGGCGCGGGGAGTCATACTTTAGTTTGCGCGTGATCACCATTGCCATGGTTTTGTGAGGCGCAAACTTCAGTTTGTTACGGACTCCCCACGCCCGAACATGTTCGAGTGCGGCATTGGCCTGTCTCTCGATCTCTAACGCCGTCTGACCATCGAAGACGAGTACCACGTCGTCCGCGAACGCTTGCACGTAATCTCCCCTACGGTCTAGGTCCTGAAGAAGGGGGTCCAGCAGTAAATTCCACAGGATGGGGCCACCGATTGACCCTTGCACACACCCTTTTTCCGTATGCCTAGCGTGCTCCTCCCCAGCGTAACGGACCTTGACTTTCCGGTTACGGAGATAGCTATCGATCACCCGCCTCAAGTTCACCGGGCACTTCTCCTCCGCCAGTCGGACTCTGATGGCCGGCCACCACGCGCTATCGAAGGCGCCCTCTATATCCAGCGACACTAGTGTCAAAATCCGCTTTTGTTCTAACTTAGCGTTTATGTGTTGCATAAGGTTATAGAGGGCGTCTTCGGTGCTTCTTTGGGGCATGAATCCGTACTGGCGAAGGCTGAGCCTCGGCACTAGATGGAACTTGATGCGGTTGATCAATAGCTTCTCGTAGATCTTTCCTAGTACTGGGAGGAGCCCGATGGGCCTGTACGACTTCGGGGTGGTGTAATTGTCTTTGCCGGGTTTTCGTAAAACTATCACCGTGGCCTCCTTCCAAGGATCCGGGAAATGCGCGTGCTCTAGGCATTTGTTGACGATTGCCAAGAACAATTTCGGGTCACTGCCTATCGCTTCCGCGCATATATCAACGGTGAAGCCGTCCGCTCCTGGTGCTTTCTTCGGGTTGAAGGCATTTACCGCAGCTTTGAGCTCGGTCTCCGTGAACGGTGGGTCGCAGGACTCGTCTTGTTGTTCACTGTTCACTGTCTCCGCTTCTGCTCTTATTCTGCGATGGTCGGTATTGTCGCTTTCTGCGTGGTCCTCCGGGTAAAATGTTTCCGCTAGGACTTTCACGGATCCTTTAGCGTCCAATACTTTGCCTTCAATCTGGAGTGGCTCGTCTTCTACCCTTTTCCTGGTCCTGCCTATTACCCTATACAACCCCTCCCAGACTCCCTCCCTGTCCTGCTTGCTACAGAAGTCCCTCCAACTTTGCACCTTTGCCTTCTCCGCCTCCATCTCATATTCTTCTTTCTTTTTCAGGTACTCTTCGACGACCTTCGCTCTCCGGACTGGCGCAGTGCCCTTAATCCTTCGCTTCCTGGTGGCGACTTCTCTCTTCAGCTGTGCGAGCTCTTCGGACCACCACGGGATGGTAAGTGTTTGTGTGTGTTTTTTGACTGGTATGGTTTGTGTGCATGCGTGTGTGATTGCTTGTGTGTATGTGTGTATGACTGCTTCTATTTGTTGCGTGTTGTGAGTGTGCTCTACTTCTGTGAGTGTGAGGTGGTGGTCTGCTTTAAATTGGTCCAATTTCTCACGAAATTGGGCCCAATTTGCCTTCTTTGTGTTGTAGAGTCGGGTTGTGCGTGTGATTTGTGTTCCGTGTGCTTTGTGTAACCGTATGTTGAGTGTGATGCCGTTATGGTCCGAGCTCGTCATGCCTTCCACAACGTTCCATCCCTCCACCAGGGTGAGCATGTCTTCCGAACAGACCGTGATGTCTACGTGGCTGGTGTATCTGCGGTCGCCTCTCACCGTGTCGAAAGTTGGCGTGGAGCCGTCGTTGAGTACCTGTAGCCCATGTTCGTCGATAAAGCTCATGAGGTCTTCTCCTCTGGAGTTGGTCCTGACGCTTCCCCACCAGATGTTCCAGGAGTTTGCGTCTCCTCCAATGATCAGCCTAACTGGTCCCAGTTCGTTGATGATCTTGGTCAGGTGGTCTAGATAAGGTTCCAAAGGCTGATCACCTTCCAGGTATATGGAGACCAGGTTCACCTTCCAGGCGGTTGTTTGGATTCCCAGTACGGCGATGTTTTTGGTGGTGAGCTGCGGGTGTTGTATCACATCTAAGGTGGAGTCTAGAACAGCTATCGCCGCCTTGACTATTTCGCCTTGTTCTAGGTTCTGGTATATCCTGGCGCCTGGGTACCCCTTCAGTCTCTGTTGTGACCCCACGTACGGTTCCTGTAGGAGAAGGACTGCTGCTTTAGACTTCGCGGCTTCGATGAAGACTTCGTCCGTCGCTAACTGCTGCTTCCTAAGGTTTGCTTGAATAATTTTGTACAGGGCGCCCTCAGCAATACGAAACGGTGGATCTCGCAAGTGCCTCCCACTTGCGCCTCACCGGGCATTCATTGCTGAACGCGCTGTGGTCTGTCCTCGCAGCCTTAGTCTTGATGCAGTTTACGCAGCAGGGGGTGACGTCGCTCATCCAGTCCGGGCACTCCGCCCTGAGGTGTGCACCACCGCAGTGACTGCACACATCGATCGCTTCGGTGCAGAATCGCCGCCCATGTCCGTACCCCAGGCAGCGCGAGCACTGTACTAGGGGGGACTGGTCGGCGACTCTGATCCTCTGCATATCGATGTATACATTACCCGCGTTTGTGAGGCACTGCCACAGTCGGGGGGACACCTTGATGACGATGTGGGCGATGAGTGCGTTCCTCGCTTTGCGGCGGAAGCGTATCTCCATGCGGTCGTCCTCGCCGCTCACCTCTCTCAGCAGGTGCCCATTCTGGGTGCGGATGGCTTTGATGATTTCCTCATCCGTGTGGTACTGCAGGACTCCGTAGAGGATAACAAGCGGGTCTTTGTTCTTGATATCCTCCACGTTGAGCTGTTCATCCCTTTCCGCTAGCCTTTTCTTTACCTTCCTCAGTTCTTCCTCATTTTGGCATCCTACTATTATCTTCCTGTCTTTTGCCTTCCTAATCTTGTCAATCTTCGTGCCCTCTTCCGCTGCGTTCACTACCTTTCTAATCTTTTCGAACACCTGGTCCCCTGTCTCCTGTTCGTTTTTCGAGGATATTATAATGGAGTGCATGGCCGGCTGTTTCGGGGGGCCCGCGGTTATACTCGCGTAGGAACCTCTGTTCGTAAAGGTCTCCTGCTGGGCCTTGATGGTTTCTGCCAGCTTCTCCATTTCCTTCTTGTGGTCCTCTAGTAACTTTCCATGCTCTACTATTTTTCTGATTATCTCGTCCTCTTTTTCGCGCTTCTCCTTCTCATTGGATTCTGGCTCTTTTTGAGCTTTTTTGCTTGGTTGGGGGTTAGGTGCTGACTCTAGCTCTTTTACCAGCTGGTAGAGTCTTTCAACAGCTTGGGTAACGCTTTGCTTGATGTCCGTTTTTAGGTTCCTTGAGTTGTCAAGGTTCAGCTTGGCCTTGACCAAACAGGCTTTTGCCTCTGCCGTCTTGGTAGCGTACTTCTCCTCTTTAGGCGGGCTTCCAACAGTCTCCACTAGCTGTCTGCTCGTTGTAGTTTTTCCTTCCTGCGTAAGGGGCAGAATCGTCGGTCTTGGTCTTGGTGGAGCTGTGGGGGCCGCTCTCTTCGGGGGGGTAGGCGTCTTGCGCTGTTGTGGGGTTGGTTTCTTGCTTTTAGACTTGACCTCCTCCCACACCTCCACGCTTTGCCTCACTGTCGAAGGCTGGGTTGACTCGTTGCTAGGCTGAGAGGGTCCAGCCTGGTCGGGTTCAGCAGCGTCGCTGACTCTCTTCACTGGCGTGCGAATTCCAAACATTTTCGTAGGTGAACGCGTCCGTTTGTAAAGCTTAACTAATGTCAAAAGTTTGTAAAAGTTGTATAATAATAAATATATGTACTTAATTTAATTGATAATAAAATGTGTATATGTAGTAACCTAACTAATTTTTCTGTTTCAGATGCTGTCTACGAGTACCTGAGGTCGGGCGTCGAGATCCGGTCGACTAGTCGGCAAGTACTATCCTACTATTAAATCTAGGTTTTAGCTCTACAAGTGTAGAGTTCGTAGGTATTATTTTTAGTCAAAGCAATTGCTTTGGGTCTTTAGTTAGGAACTCCGTTTAAATTATTTTTGTCAATACAAAATTTTTCGGCTCTACGTAGAGTCCGTGTCCGTACGAATTTTAGTGTTAAAATGGTGTCAGAGAGATCGCTGTCCAGACTAAAAGTCTGCTACTGTTCCAGATTCCAACGGAACGGTACTGTTCAGGCCTAAGTGACTAGAGTGAGTCTCTACCTCTGTCTCTAGATAGGTAACAGTCTTAAAGTAACTTAAATCTAAACAAAATAAAGATTTTAAATTTCAAAAAATTTTTGGCTCTACGTAGAGTCCGTCCTTGTCCACGGTTTGATAGTCCTCGTTGCAACAAATACAATGGAAAAAACCCTGTTCAAATCGGACAAGTATTTCAGAAGATACCGAGCTTTTAAATTTTTCAAAATGGCGGCTAGATAAACTGTCAGATTTTTAAATGCCCGCTGCGGGCTCAATTTAAACTTAAAACACTAGGTGTTTTGGGTTTCTGAGCTGGGCTCGTCAAGCTCTATCCCTTTTTGTGGTCAGAATGAGAATCTAGAGTCTGACTCTAGGTAGAGTCAGTAGCCAGCTAAAGGGATAGCCTTTACTCAGGCAAGTCCAACACAGAAATCCCTATACAATTCTGATGAAAAACAGAGAAGTTACAGGCTACCAAAGTTTTCCAAAATGGCGGCCAAGTGGTCGACCTTTGTCCAACTTTGGCAGTTTTGGTCCGAATGGCCTTGTGTTTGGGCTTGCTAGATCGGGCTTTTTATTTGGAATATGATCCAATTAATCAATTTAGAAAAATGAGCCCCCCTGATTTTTAAAGTCCAAAAAACATAAAAAATTTACAATAAATTACATAAAAAATCGAAAAATGCTGCTAGAGACTTGGGACAAAGACTAAATTACTCAGAATAATACACTGCTTAGATTCTAATTAAAACTTATTTACTAACATTAAAATATAAGGCACCACGTGCTAACCTCAAAAATTAAAAAATTTATATCTCGAAAACTGGTTGATAAATGTGTACTCAAATTTTTTGTGCTGGCAGAGGGCCTAAAGGTGCACGGAAAATGACTCTAAAAAATATATGAACCAGATCTTATTAGTGAGTTAAAAATTTTTGAAAAATTGCGAAATTTTGAAAAGTGTATAACTAAGTCAAAACTTAACTTAGAGAGTAGCGCGAAGTGCCTCCGTGCTCTCCGCCAAGGCGCCCGGCTGCTCCAGATGTCAGACTTGATCCAGGTGGTCGGGATCGTGGACCTCGTGGCCACGTGGTACTTGTTTTTTTGAGGATTACTCAGCCACCCGTGGCGAGAAAAATCCGGTCAAAGTGTTGGTTTGTAGAGCTCCTGGGGGCCTTCCTCCGGGTAAAATAAAATATAGTGGTCGTCGCTGCAGATGTTGAGATATTTGCGTTTGAACTTTTAAAATTTTCACAAAATCACTGTTTTGGTGATAACTCAGCCAAAAAATCACTTATCAATTTGCACTTTTCACCGGCGTGTGCGCCTCGGTAACGCGCAACTTTTGGTGTATCACAACTTAATATTGGTGCACTTTTGACTATTTTTATGATTTTTTCACTGCGGAGCGACTTCGTTTAGCTGCTGTATGGCCTGCGGAGGGTCACAGACTGATCCGTTAGGTTAGGTTAGGTTAGGTTAGGTTAGGTTAGGTTAGGTTAGGTTAGGTTAGGTTAGGTTAGGTTAGGTTAGGTTAGGTTAGGTTAGGTTAGGTTAGGTTAGGTTAGGTTAGGTTAGGTTAGGTTAGGTTAGGTTAGGTTAGGTTAGGTTAGGTTAGGTTAGGTTAGGTTAGGTTAGGTTAGGTTAGGTTAGGTTAGGTTAGGTTAGGTTAGGTTAGGTTAGGTTAGGTTAGGTTAGGTTAGGTTAGGTTAGGTTAGGTTAGGTTAGGTTAGGTTAGGTTAGGTTAGGTTAGGTTAGGTTAGGTTAGGTTAGGTTAGGTTAGGTTAGGTTAGGTTAGGTTAGGTTAGGTTAGGTTAGGTTAGGTTAGGTTAGGTTAGGTTAGGTTAGGTTAGGTTAGGTTAGGTTAGGTTAGGTTAGGTTAGGTTAGGTTAGGTTAGGTTAGGTTAGGTTAGGTTAGGTTAGGTTAGGTTAGGTTAGGTTAGGTTAGGTTAGGTTAGGTTAGGTTAGGTTAGGTTAGGTTAGGTTAGGTTAGGTTAGGTTAGGTTAGGTTAGGTTAGGTTAGGTTAGGTTAGGTTAGGTTAGGTTAGGTTAGGTTAGGTTAGGTTAGGTTAGGTTAGGTTAGGTTAGGTTAGGTTAGGTTAGGTTAGGTTAGGTTAGGTTAGGTTAGGTTAGGTTAGGTTAGGTTAGGTTAGGTTAGGTTAGGTTAGGTTAGGTTAGGTTAGGTTAGGTTAGGTTAGGTTAGGTTAGGTTAGGTTAGGTTAGGTTAGGTTAGGTTTTTTTTTTTTTTTTTTTTTTTTTTTTTTTTTTTTTTTCCTAGTTCCCCCGGCGTGACCGGGCACATTTTTTGCAAGCTACTCTTTCATACTATTTCTCGCTTTAATGCCTCTCGCACTTTCATGCCTCATACTATATCTTTCTTTCATTCTTCCCATTCTTACTTTAATTACAGTTACTCTACATTTTTTATTATTACTTAAGTTATTAGGATTCTAAAGACAGGGTGTTTTCTTTATTATTTTTACATGATACAGTTTTAACATTATTTATACAACTACTTATATTTATTGTACACATATTAAATAATTAAGATTATATAATAGTGCACCTTATTTTTACTTATTTATTTTTGCTACTTTTCTTACAATTTTAATACAATATTCTAAAAACTTATCTCTACAATTTATATCACCTATTATACTTGCTAAGTTACCTACTTCTACAATTTTCCCTATCTTATTTTCTATGTCGTATCGTTCCGTACCAAATCTGGGGCAGCAGGTGATAATATGTAACAGGCTCTCTTCCACCTCGGGGTCGCAGGGGCACGACGGACTATCCTTACACTTGAAACGATGCAAGTATGAGGAGAACCCGCCGTGTCCCGTGAATATTTGAGCAGTGATAGGGCATAGGTCAATTGTTTTAATAATGCGGTGCGCGTTAATTGCATTAGGGAAGAACGTCTTCGTGACTGCGCCTTGTGAGGCGTCAGCGTAGCGACTGTTCCATTCGCAAAGCGATCCTCTTCTGATTTCTCGCTTTGCGAATGAGACAGGGCAGCTGTCGTATTTCGCCTTTACCTTTAAGTGCAGTGCTGCACTTTTAGCTAATTCGTCAGCTCTCTCATTTCCCTCCATCCCCGCGTGAGCCTTTATCCAAAATAGCTTTAGTATTTTATCTAGATTATTGAGACGGGCTATGTCGTCTCTAATCTGGACTGCGAGGGGATGGGGGGAAGTGAGATTGGTGACCGTTTCGAGGGCGGCGCGCGAGTCGCTGAAAATGCTGCAGCTGGGTTGCAGCCTCTTCAGCGCCTCGCCCGTCGCTTCCGCTAGTGCAAGCAATTCTGCTTGGTAGACGGTACAGCATTCATCCAGCCTCAGTTTGCGGGTGCGGATTTCCGTGGCGCCAATTCTGATGGATAGTGCGGCGCCAACTCTTCCTTGAATTTTACTCCCGTCCGTGAAGATGTTGAGGTGGGTATCGAGGTTCTGGTTCAATGCTGCTCCGTCTTCCAAGCAGGCGAATCCGAGTTCCGTCCGCAGTGCCGGGTGTGGCGTGGTTGCGTATGGCACTGGTGTCTCAATCTCTCGATCTCCTATTTCTTGCTGGGTATAACCTTTCTTTACTCTATAAAGCGAGGCTGCTTCCCTGACTCTAATGTCCAGTGGAAGCAACCCAGCCAGTAATAGCGCCGAGTTGAGTGAGACCGTTTTGTACGCCTTAACAATTTTCTGTGCAAAGCCACGCTGCACCGTGTCGAGCTCTTTGCGAATACACAGCTTGGCAGTGGCAGGAGCCCATGCGCTAGCTGCGTACATGATTGTGGGCTCTACTACCGCTGTGTAGATTGTCCTGATAATTTCAGGTTGCAAGCCCCAACTCACTTTTGCTGCTCGAGACAGCTGGTTGTAAAACCTAAGTGCCTTACGGCAGACGTTCGCGGCATGCGAGTTAAAAGTGAGCTTGTCGTCGATGGTGAGACCGAGCAGTTTGATCTCTTTTGACAGACCAATGTCGATCCCGCCCATGCTAAGGCGCGGGGAGTCATACTTTAGTTTGCGCGTGATCACCATTGCCATGGTTTTGTGAGGCGCAAACTTCAGTTTGTTACGGACTCCCCACGCCCGAACATGTTCGAGTGCGGCATTGGCCTGTCTCTCGATCTCTAACGCCGTCTGACCATCGAGGACGAGTACCACGTCGTCCGCGAACGCCTGCACGTAATCCCCCCTACGCTCTAGGTCCTGAAGAAGGGGGTCCAGCAGTAAATTCCACAGGATGGGGCCGCCGATTGACCCTTGCACACACCCTTTTTCCGTATGCCTAGCGTGCTCCTCCCCAGCGTAACGGACCTTGACTTTCCGGTTACGGAGATAGCTATCGATCACCCGCCTCAAGTTCACCGGGCACTTCTCCTCCGCCAGTCGGACTCTGATGGCCGGCCACCACGCGCTATCGAAGGCGCCCTCTATATCCAGCGACACTAGCGTCAAAATCCGCTTTTGTTCTAACTTAGCGTTTATGTGTTGCACAAGGTTATAGAGGGCGTCTTCGGTGCTTCTTTGGGGCATGAATCCGTACTGGCGAAGGCTGAGCCTCGGCACTAGATGGAACTTGATGCGGTTGATCAACAGCTTCTCGTAGATCTTTCCTAGTACTGGGAGGAGCCCGATGGGCCTGTACGACTTCGGGGTGGTGTAATTGTCTTTGCCGGGTTTTCGTAAAACTATCACCGTGGCCTCCTTCCAAGGATCCGGGAAATGCGCGTGCTCTAGGCATTTGTTGACGATTGCCAAGAACAATTTCGGGTCACTGCCTATCGCTTCCGCGCATATATCAACGGTGAAGCCGTCCGCTCCTGGTGCCTTCTTCGGGTTGAAGGCATTTACCGCAGCTTTGAGCTCGGTCTCCGTGAACGGTGGGTCGCAGGACTCGTCTTGTTGTTCACTGTTCACTGTCTCCGCTTCTGCTCTTATTCTGCGATGGTCGGTATTGTCGCTTTCTGCGTGGTCCTCCGGGTAAAATGTTTCCGCTAGGACTTTCACAGATCCTTTAGCGTCCAATACTTTGCCTTCAATCTGGAGTGGCTCGTCTTCTACCCTTTTCCTGGTCCTGCCTATTACCCTATACAACCCCTCCCAGACTCCCTCCCTGTCCTGCTTGCTACAGAAGTCCCTCCAACTTTGCACCTTTGCCTTCTCCGCCTCCATCTCATATTCTTCTTTCTTTTTCAGGTACTCTTCGACGACCTTCGCTCTCCGGACTGGCGCAGTGCCTTTGATCCTTCGCTTCCTGGTGGCGACTTCTCTCTTCAGCTGTGCGAGTTTTTCGGACCACCACGGGATGGTAAGTGTTTGTGTGTGTTTTTTGACTGGTATGGTTTGTGTGCATGCGTGTGTGATTGCTTGTGTGTATGTGTGTATGACTGCTTCTATTTGTTGCGTGTTGTGAGTGTGCTCTACTTCTGTGAGTGTGAGGTGGTGGTCTGCTTTAAATTGGTCCAATTTCTCACGAAATTGGGCCCAATTTGCCTTCTTTGTGTTGTAGAGTCGGGTTGTGCGTGTGATTTGTGTTCCGTGTGCTTTGTGTAACCGTATGTTGAGTGTGATGCCGTTATGGTCCGAGCTCGTCATGCCTTCCACAACGTTCCATCCCTCCACCAGGGTGAGCATGTCTTCCGAACAGACCGTGATGTCTACGTGGCTGGTGTATCTGCGGTCGCCTCTCACCGTGTCGAAAGTTGGCGTGGAGCCGTCGTTGAGTACCTGTAGCCCATGTTCGTCGATAAAGCTCATGAGGTCTTCTCCTCTGGAGTTGGTCCTGACGCTTCCCCACCAGATGTTCCAGGAGTTTGCGTCTCCTCCAATGATCAGCCTAACTGGTCCCAGTTCGTTGATGATCTTGGTCAGGTGGTCTAGATAAGGTTCCAAGGGCTGATCACCTTCCAGGTATATGGAGACCAGGTTCACCTTCCAGGCGGTTGTTTGGATTCCCAGTACGGCGATGTTTTTGGTGGTGAGCTGCGGGTGTTGTATCACATCTAAGGTGGAGTCTAGAACAGCTATCGCCGCCTTGACTATTTCGCCTTGTTCTAGGTTCTGGTATATCCTGGCGCCTGGGTACCCCTTCAGTCTCTGTTGTGACCCCACGTACGGTTCCTGTAGGAGAAGGACTGCTGCTTTAGACTTCGTGGCTTCGATGAAGACTTCGTCCGTCGCTAACTGCTGCTTCCTAAGGTTTGCTTGAATAATTTTGTACAGGGCGCCCTCAGCAATACGAAACGGTGGATCTCGCAAGTGCCTCCCACTTGCGCCTCACCGGGCATTCATTGCTGAACGCGCTGTGGTCTGTCCTCGCAGCCTTAGTCTTGATGCAGTTTACGCAGCAGGGGGTGACGTCGCTCATCCAGTCCGGGCACTCCGCCCTGAGGTGTGCACCACCGCAGTGACTGCACACATCGATCGCTTCGGTGCAGAATCGCCGCCCATGTCCGTACCCCAGGCAGCGCGAGCACTGTACTAGGGGGGACTGGTCGGCGACTCTGATCCTCTGCATATCGATGTATACATTACCCGCGTTTGTGAGGCACTGCCACAGTCGGGGGGACACCTTGATGACGATGTGGGCGATGAGTGCGTTCCTCGCTTTGCGGCGGAAGCGTATCTCCATGCGGTCGTCCTCGCCGCTCACCCCTCTCAGCAGGTGCCCATTCTGGGTGCGGATGGCTTTGATGATTTCCTCATCCGTGTGGTACTGCAGGACTCCGTAGAGGATAACAAGCGGGTCTTTGTTCTTGATATCCTCCACGTTGAGCTGTTCATCCCTTTCCGCTAGCCTTTTCTTTACCTTCCTCAGTTCTTCCTCATTTTGGCATCCTACTATTATCTTCCTGTCTTTTGCCTTCCTAATCTTGTCAATCTTCGTGCCCTCTTCCGCTGCGTTCACTACCTTTCTAATCTTTTCGAACACCTGGTCCCCTGTCTCCTGTTCGTTTTTCGAGGATATTATAATGGAGTGCATGGCCGGCTGTTTCGGGGGGCCCGCGGTTATACTCGCGTAGGAACCTCTGTTCGTAAAGGTCTCCTGCTGGACCTTGATGGTTTCTGCCAGCTTCTCCATTTCCTTCTTGTGGTCCTCTAGTAACTTTCCATGCTCTACTATTTTTCTGATTATCTCGTCCTCTTTTTCGCGCTTCTCCTTCTCATTGGATTCTGGCTCTTTTGCTGAGCTGCTTTGAGCTTTTTTGCTTGGTTGGGGGTTAGGTGCTGACTCTAGCTCTTTTACCAGCTGGTAGAGTCTTTCAACAGCTTGGGTAACGCTTTGCTTGATGTCCGTTTTTAGGTTCCTTGAGTTGTCAAGGTTCAGCTTGGCCTTGACCAAACAGGCTTTTGCCTCTGCCGTCTTGGTAGCGTACTTCTCCTCTTTAGGCGGGCTTCCAACAGTCTCCACTAGCTGTCTGCGCGTTGTAGTTTTTCCTTCCTGCGTAAGGGGCAGAATCGTCGGTCTTGGTCTTGGTGGAGCTGTGGGGGCCGCTCTCTTCGGGGGGGTAGGCGTCTTGCGCTGTTGTGGGGTTGGTTTCTTGCTTTTAGACTTGACCTCCTCCCACACCTCCACGCTTTGCCTCACTGTCGAAGGCTGGGTTGACTCGTTGCTAGGCTGAGAGGGTCCAGCCTGGTCGGGTTCAGCAGCGTCGCTGACTCTCTTCACTGGCGTGCGAATTCCAAACATTTTCGTAGGTGAACGCGTCCGTTTGTAAAGCTTAACTAATGTCAAAAGTTTGTAAAAGTTGTATAATAATAAATATATGTACTTAATTTAATTGATAATAAAATGTGTATATGTAGTAACCTAACTAATTTTTCTGTTTCAGATGCTGTCTACGAGTACCTGAGGTCGGGCGTCGAGATCCGGTCGACTAGTCGGCAAGTACTATCCTACTATTAAGTCTAGGT